>VWZD01005949.1:461023-620873 GCA_013396695.1 Sakesphorus luctuosus
GGGGGGGGGCATAGTGGCATCTAGTAATGAAAAAATATTGAATATTGTTCTCAGTATCAGGATAGAAAATAACTTCCATATACTATTTGTATGTTCCTTAAAGAACCAATATTCTCAGTGGAAGATTACCTTCTCTAATATCTCATATATTAAAGCCACAAAGATATAATTAAACTTTCAAGAACCAAATGTTTTCCTTGCTAGGTGTAGTAAACATGAGACATTTGAGTGTCTGGGAAAAACTCCCAGTTTGTCAGAGTCCAGCCTGGTCCAGCTCCTCCCTCCTGCAATCAACTCGCCTTCCGGCCATCAGCAGCCACCAGTCATCTTGTGCTGCATGGCAATATCACGTTTGTCCTGCCCTTGCTACTGCTCTGGCTAACAAAATTTCTTTAATTAAACATGGTATAGCTCTGTGAATACCTATGACCATGTGTCCTCACTGGTTGTGGGCACAGGGTTGTCCTTCAGAGTCAGAATTTCTGGGATGATGTTTCATGGACAGGAACTACAACGCAGAGGTCATGATACTCAATGCAGTGAAAGGGTGCAGGTAGTCAGGTACAGTGGCTCAGTCCATTTCCACTTGCACAGATGTTCCTATGTGTTTGGCTGCTCATATTCAAAGTGCTAGGGAATAAAGCATCTGAATTCTTTCTTAATTTCATGAATTGATGGTATTTCCTGTGGAATTAATGCATCCTCTATTAGAGTAGAAGGTTAAAATTGTGGTAATTGAGTTGACACTTTAGTCTTAAAACTGCTACTATGAAAATAATTATCCTGTGTCAGTGCAGTTGATTTCTCAGAATACGGCTGGAAAATTAATGCAGACAGTTTCCTGAGATTGTCAGGGGGGACTGTGTAATTATCCAAGGTAGGGTTTCTCCCTTAGCTTCAGTGGGGCAGAATTCTGCTTGTACTTTGGAGAAAAACCTTTTTAAATTACAATGTGAAGTTTCCTATTGGCAAGCACAACTTTTGTGGCTAACCTCTCTCTTTTGCGGCTGTCATTTTAAAAGTCCAGTATTCCTTCTTCTTCAGTAGTTACCAGTTTTTTCCCTGTGGCAGAGTGAATAATCTTCGTCTATTCTCTCCCCCTTAGGTTAATATCAAATACTGGCCTTCGGTTTTTACCTGCTGTCCATAAGGTTCAATCTTTCCAGAAAGTTTTGCTGTAAGTTTGAACATTTGCTTTTCAGTTTTTAAAAGCTTCCTTTGAAAGTATTTCTGCTCCAACAAAACCTTTCAAGACATGATTCCCCTTGTGTTCACTTATTAGCTTCACAGTAGCATTTTGGATTGTAATCTTGCAGGCATTGGTGGCTCCAAAGGTCTCCGTTCTCTCTAGGTCTCCCTTCTACAAAATGTTGTAACTTGCGCTTTACTGACTGCTCTTCCTTTAACTACACTATGAGCATGTGTCTGGATGGCCCAGGGGCCAGATAACTGTGTTCCATTCCTCTTTCACAAGTTGAAATCCAAACCAGGATGGTGGCAGTGGAAATTTGTTGCCACCTGGTGACAGTTTTCTGGCCTGCATGGGAAGACTCGCTGATTTCAGAACTGTGTTCCATGAGAGGTGGATTAAAAAAATAATAATAAAAAAAATTTTAAAAAAAACTCAGGGAATTATCTCTACCATGCCTTGGGGTTTTTTCCTTTCAGTAAAACTTTTCAGAGAATGACATTTTTTCTATGGAAATATTCCAGTGCCAACAGGGAAAAAATATCCCACCAGGATGTCAGCCTTGTTGGCCTTCCCTCTGATTTTGATCCACAGGCACTCAGTTTTATCATTACTGACCTCAAGATCTACAGAGTCAAGAGACTCTCTGACATATAGAGCCACCCCTCCACCTCTCCTACCTTGCCTGACCCTTCCAAAGAGCCTGTAGCCATCCGTGGCAGCACTCCAGTCATGCGAGTCATCCCACCACCTTTCCATGATAACGACTACATCATAGCTTTCTTGCCGCACGATGGCTTCCAGCTCCTCTTGTTTGTTACCCATACTGCGTACATTGGTGTACATGCACTTCAGATGGGCTGCTGGTCTCACCCCTAACTGTGGCTCTCCATGCTTAGACTCATCAATGGAGAGCCTGGTTTTGACCCCTTCTCCTTCAAACCTAGTTTAAAACTCCCCTGATCAGCCCTGCCAACTTAAGGGTTAGAGTTGTTTTGCCCTTGCTAGATAGTTGACTCTAGCAGGCTTGGTACCGTAGAATTTACCCCATGATCAGAAAAACCAAACTTCTGCTGGTGGAATTCCTGCCTATGCTGACCTCAGTTTGCAGAATGAAGCCTCGCTGTAAGTGTCACTTAATAAAGAATTGTGGCTGTATTGAACTGTCAGCATGAGATAATTTTGGAACCGTGCTTAATTTCAAGCTTTGCAAATAATTAATTTTGGTTTGTGCTTTCCAGCAGAAACAGCATGGAAACAGCCATATCCCCAGTCTAAATTATGAGTAATACTACTTAACTTCTTTGAGGCCTATTTTGAGCCAGCAATACAACATTCCTTTTTTTGTATCAGTCACAACTGATGAAAGATGGAAATTCCTACTTGTCAATTCAACCAACTGCATTGATGGGGTTCTGCATCTTAAGTTCTTAAGCGCATACAAAGCTTATAAGCAACCCTGTTGACATCAGCAAGGGAATGATTCATGGGCTGGTAGGTACCCTGCTGAATCAGGCCAAAAAGGCTAATGGTTTTCCTTCTTCTGCTTTGGAGGCAGTGAGAAGGGGTGGCCTCACAGCCCCTCAGATTGCACTTTCTGGGCAGCATGTTTGCTGGAGGAACTATTTCATCCACCTCAGGGTTATAGACCTGAGCTTTTATGCATTTTAATGACTTCAGCCTATCTGGGAGGAAATCATGGGGGTGTTGGAAATGTTTTGCTCCAGCCTTTTTTATCAGGAAGGTTTGTGCTCTGCAAAAAAAAAAGGCTTGGAAACTTACAACATTACCCTCAGCCTATAGTACTCCCTCAGATTGAACAGAAGGGAAGATACTGTTTGAAACAGCATATTGTACTGAAAGGCTCACAGAAATACAATAATAAGTACTTTCTGTTGCATTTTATTTTTCAGAGATATTCAAGACAATATCAATATACGTGTAATTGAAAGAAATTCATTCATGGGCCTGAGTTCTGAAAGTGTGATTCTGTGAGTAGACATAGAAAATTCATTATTCTTCTTGTTAGCTCATTTCTTTTCCAGAACAGGATCAACAATACCAGGAGTTGAGCACTATTTCCAATATATATGATATGTTTCCAAATTCAATTTGATGTTTTAGATTTCTCCTTTGCCCCATAGATCTCTGTATTCTGTTTTCCTGGCATGGGGTTTTTGTTGTGTTCTAGTCCTGCTCTTTATTTTAAAAGCACAGCAGGGAGCAAATTTAGTAATTTCTGATGCTAAGGTTAAACACCTACAGCAACAGTTCCATGTGGTGCAAATTGTGTTCAAAAGGGTGGTATGACTCTTAAATATTTACAGTCATTACAGATACATTGTTCAAAGATGTTTATTACTTGGGTAAACTATATGTAAATGTTGGGAAAATGTGGTAATTTTGTATGCAATGTTAATGCAATGAAGCGGGCAGGTTCGCAATGCAGTTTCAAGCTGCGTGGTTAAATGATTCTATGTTTGACTTGAGCAGTCATGTATTTTAATGAACTAGCTGGCTTTGAATGAACTAGATGGTTTTGATCCTTTTTATATGTATATCAAAACACACTGTTTCCTTTCTAACAAGCTGCCTTCATTTCACCTACCCAGTGGCCAGCCTGGAAAAATTTCCCACCGTATGTGTGCAGTTTACCTCACATACTGAAGGAGACAAGCAATTGACTGATTGAGCTCACATGATTTTGGTGGGAGCAAGGACAGACCACCAATAATTGAAGAAAGGCCAGTAGCAAGTCACTTTTAGCTTTATCTCTCCTTTTCCATCATCAGTTATGTAGACCCTCTGTCTACTTCAAGTTCTGAAATTTTAAACACACACACACACAGACCCATACACAGAGTTTTCCCAAATATATATTCAAGCAAAGATATTGCAAGTACACTGATTCATCTATTCTCCTGTGATGATAGTATTTGCTGCTCAGGTGTGACTTTGTGTTTTCAGAGCACTATGCAACAAGTACTATATTTGTTTCCATAATACCACTGAGGGGTGAGATATGTATCCCAGATTTTTGCTGTGCTTTGACCTCTCTTTACCACTTGAGCAGATGAAATTGGCTTCCTCTCTCTCCTCAGGATGTCTTGTTGCATATATCAGGAAGAAATTCTTTACTGTGAGGATGAGGAGGCATTGGAACAGGTTGCCCAAAGAAGTTGTGGATGCCCCCTGCCTAGAGGTGTTTAAGGCCAGGTTGGATGGGGCTTTGAACAACTTGGTCTAGTGCAAGGTGTCCCTGTCCACAGCAGGGAGTTTGGAGCCAGGTGATCTTTAAGGTCCCTTCCAATCCAAACTATTCTATGATTCTATGGTAGAATTACTGCCTAGGTATTGAAGGATAGTCCTCTTTGAGGACTTAAGGCTGCTGGTTTGCTAACAAAATTTACCTGGAAGCGTATCATGTCCACTTCCAGCTGCTTTGCCCTGTCTTCTGCAACAGCCTCATTGCCATGGGCTGCCAGCACCCACTAGTGTGTGCAGCAGCAACAAGAGCTGTGCAAGCACACCTGACCACCACCACTCTGGTCAGGCAATGTTCTGACTTTGCTGTAGTTCTCCCCTGGGTCAGAGGCCCTGTGTGTGCCCTTTAAAAGTCCTTGATTAGGTCTTCCTTGTGCTGGGGTGAACTTAGATCATTTTAGATCCAAATTTGCTGGTTTTCTTTACAAAACTGAAGTCACGGCAATGCAATAGAAAGTTACAGTTATGGCAACATCATTCAGTGAAACCAGGCATGTCAAGATGATTAAAATCACCCAGGACCCATTGAAGCCCCACATTCTGTGGAGAAACAATTTTTCATAGGTTTAGCTGTAGCAGGTTCCAAGCATATTTAAGCCAGTAATTTGGATTGCATCTCATCTTATGCTATGCATGGGATCAGCACAGATGGGAACTGAGGATACATTTGGTAATAAAGTGTGAGAAATTTATGGAAGAAATTCACCTTTCTTCCAGGTCTGCATGCCACTTAGACTCTAAAATAGATTTTCCTGCCCAGGAATAGGGTGTAAGTGGTACTTCAGGTAGTGACCCCTTGCACCAAGTGAATTTTAAAACATTTTAAAAATCTGATACAGCCATGAAATGGCAAGTAAAAGACTCTATGTTCAAGCTCTGGATCTTTGCCTCCATGTCACCTGTTGCTAATGTAAGAGGTAGTAGGGTCAGTAAGGACACTGGTTGAAGTGAGAGGAGAATTTGTCTCAACAGAAACGTGTCTATATGTACTGTAATGAGGTCTTGGATTTAGATAATTTTTTTTCCCGTTTTACTACTTGGGTGCTATTTAACAGGTGATAGGAGTGTATTAGTCCACACTGCATGGCAACAGTGACTGTTTTTACAACCTTAGTATCTCATTGCATTAGCATTATGTTCAGTAACAGAATGTAGCTAAGTGCTAATACTGTGATTAAAAACATCTATATCAGTTTGGCAGCTACAAATGGATAAGATTAATTTAATATAATAAATGTTTTAAACACTATAAGCAGGGACATGTCTCCTCTGTGCCTGCTCACTCATGCCTAATATTGCTTGCAAGTGAAGGGGACGGTGACAGTTCTCCTGATCCAGCCTGACAGACATTACAGACACAGAGCTATGTACATCTGCCTGCCATGTCAAAAGAGTAATCCTTTTGGCCAGACCCATAACTGATTTTCATGCTGACCTCAGTTCACTATCTCAGACCTTAGATAAACGGGTTACTTGCATGCTCACCTTTCAAAGTGAATTAGGTAAAAAACGTCCTGGTTTGCTGATAGTTTAATTAAATCAGACCTTTTTTGCCATCAATCAGACCTGTCATTGCCTGTTGGAGAGGGTGTGAGCTGCAAAGTGACATTTAAAGTGAGATGAAAGATTGCTCCATAAAGATGATAAATATAACTGACCCAAATGTAAATTTTTAGGACCATGAAGGGACAGAGGGAAGGATGTTAAACGTTAATTAGGTAATGCACCAGAGAAAAAGCTTGGCAGAAATCCCCAGGAGCCTCAATTCCCAGGTTCATTACCTGTGTCTCCTCTTGGGGAAAGAAGCCTGGGGAGGTGGGACTGGGGCAGCAGAGCAGGCAAGGAGCATAATTTGCCAAGGAAGCAGAAACAGCAGGAATCACCCACTTCCCAGGCAGTTTGACACCACTGTCATTTCCCTCCTGCCATTCTGCCTGGCTCAGTGACAGTTAGCCTCTCTCCTCCACCTGCCTGATTGAGCATGTGAGGCCACAGTGGATGGCAGCTTTTTTTCTCTAATAGCTGGCCGTTAAACCATGGCCCAGAGTTTCAAAAGAGTCTTGCTAAGGGTAAAACTAAGTGGCACTGACAGCACTAACAGGAAAGACCCTGGTTTCACCCCCTCTCGGGATAAGCTGGAACAGCCACACTAGCTCCTCTTCAGCCTTCTCAGTGAAGCCAGGAGCAGCACCAGAATCTTGACCAGCTCTGCTACTTCGGAAACTTACTAGTTGTCATCTCTGATGGTACCACTCATCTGCCCTATTGATGTCTGCACTCTCCAAAGCCTTTGTCCACCTGTTGGGATCTTACCAGCCAGTAGTCATAGAAATTTCACCATTTCAATATCCATTTAACAATTTTATTTGTTTGACTTCCCTTTCACTGCTTTAAATTATGTATATTTTAATCCTGAAGCATGAATAAGAACAAAACTCTTTTTTTTTTCTCTGTTGCAGATGGCTGAATAAAAATGGAATTCAAGAAATTGAGAATCATGCATTTAATGGAACATATCTCGATGAGCTGTAACTATTTCTGTTTACTATGCTAAAAAGTGATCATTAGAAGATAGTAACTGCTGCAGGATTTATTTTTTCATCTCAAATTGTTTCAGCATAAATATTGTGTTTTTCAGAAATCTAAGTGATAATCACAACCTAGAAAAATTACCAAATGAAGTCTTCTGGGGAGCCAATGGGCCTGTTGTTCTGTAAGTAATATTTGGATATGTTTTTCATTATTGACTACCTAGAAAAGATCAGAGAAGAACACATGAATGTCAGTCTGGATTTCAACATCTCACAAACCTTGGACTTCAAAACCAGAGGTTTATTTCTGAATATACTAAAAAAAAAAAATAAAAAAAATCAGTCTAGATCCTTATTTTCACTTTGTCCTTAAGTTTTTGAAGTATTTATAGTGAGAGATTTAGATTCATATTCCTCTATGTGGTTAATTAAACTCTGTAAGATAGTAGTAGTTTTGCTTTGGTTATTTTTCCAGAGAAAAATGCTCTTGGTTTCTTGTTTGAGAAGAATCAAGAACAGGTGAGTAGTTCTCAGTACTTAAATCTGAATTGCTTGCCACCAAACATCTGCTCCTGCATCTGTGAATCTTAATTCTGAAGAAAAATTCCTATTCTACAGGCATAGGGATTGGGATGTCCCATCTCCTGTAGAGATAGGTATGAAAAACATCCCACCCGGTTACAACAGGATGTCTTTGGTGGATGACAAAATGGAAATTGAGATCTCAGCAGCAGAGAGTTCAGCAGTAGGATGCTCATGGATCTCAGTCAACATTACCTCAAGCCATGGTTTGCCATGGGGTTTGAAAACGCCTGTGAGTGTGCAGAATTACTTGTGTTTCTGAGCACAAACCGCAACACATAAGAGCTACAACAGAGATGAGGGAGTCTTTTTTCGTCTCACCAATTCATCAGAACATGTCTCTCGTCCCATCTACCCTGCTTGTCCAGAGAGGGCTAAAAGTCACCTAGAAAAAGGGGTCATTGGAGCTGTTGGAAGACTTTACACAGCTGTTAGCATGGTTAAAAATCTAAACAGAATGGGAAAACTGTCTGATTACCCTTGATCTCAGTCCAGATCTCTTCTGAAGGTGTTTGTTTCCACATTGTGGCAGCCAGTGCACCTATGATATAAAGAGCTGTGATGTTAGTTACTGCATTCTGCTTCACTTCCATGGCTTCCTAAAAGTGTCCTCCTTCTTTGGAAAAGACTGAGAGTGGAGCACCTTTTCATCAGTCATATTGTATGTGTTTCTTAGGAGAATCATTGTTTCCTGTAGCGAAAAGTAAATGCTTTTTCTTTGCAAGCTACAACTGATACAATCATATTCTGGAAGTTTATCAAATTGATTTGCTTGTAGTTTCAATTCATATGATAGTTCAATTTCTAACCCTGAGTTATTTGTGTAAAAAGTTTCTGTTCCATTACCAATATATCTACTATTCCATGGACGGGAAATTACCTTTTTATCCTGGAAGAGATCATGAAGAGCCTTCTTACTCATCCACCAGGGTAGTGTACACCAGGGATGTGCTTTCACTTGTGAAAATGATTGACCCATAATCATATCTTTGCTGGAACAAATAGTTTTGCTGCAATCAAATCCATGTTGCAGACTGTAAGGTTTTATTACAATGAACATCAGGGGGTTTTAACTCTTGACCTTCCTGAACCAGTGTTCTACAGTCAATTAGTGCCAACTTCTATTTTACAATTCAGCATATTAAAATAATACGAAAGAAGCACAAATAGTCAGCAAGCACCAAGCTTAGGCCTTGTACAGGCTGCACAGTTTCACAAATCAATTCCTCTCTCAGACTTATTGCTCTTGGCTGAATTAGAATACCTCTTTTGGATAGAAGTCAAGTTTTGAATTAAAGTGTTTCAGTGCTAACAGTAGGTAAGTAAATCAAATAGCTAATAAATCCCACACCTATATGTATTCCTTCTACTATACAGATTGTCCTGACTCGATGCAGGGCAAGATATGACTGTGGTCCAACCTACTCTTGGAATTTGTCTTCAATGGGAAACCCACAGATGGGGGCTACAGCAGAGCTCCAGTAAACCCCCAGCTCAACAGTTGAGTCCCTGAAGCACAGCCAGAGATCAGTTTAAATACAAGCAAGGAGAAAATTCTTCTCATCGACCACGCTACTCCCTGCTGTTTCCTGCTCTGGCAGCTATTTCTCACCATTTTTGTATGTGCCTTTCAAACCTCATCAGTTGGTCAGTATTTTTGCTAATCCAACAGAGACTACCTGTGGGAAAGGGAAGTGATTGGAAGAGAAGCCAGATTCATTTTGTTGTTTCTGCACTGGCTGCTGTCAAGGCTGATCACTAGCTGCCAAGAAACAATAACACAAGAACACATCTTCAAATTGCTGGTACCTTGTGGTTTGATTTCCTACTGCCACTGTGTAATCTTGTTCATCATGTTTATTTTATTTGTCAAGCCTCTAACTAGAGAACAACATCCCAAAAAATCCTCTGCACTGAGGTCTGTGTGTGATAACTCAATGGAATAAGTTACTAAACCATCTGCACCATGTCTCTGTTTGCTGTTTGTCAGTAGTCTGTGGATAACTATCCCTCACAGACATATCAACAAACTCTGCAGGAATTTGCACAGCACATTCCCTAACTCACTTTTGTTTATGTAAATAATGAGCATAAAAAGAAAGATTTTTAAAATGAGAAAATAATTTTGTGGAAAAAACTTTTAATATTTATTAAGTTATTTTGAGATTATGAGATACCCAGTAACCTTTTAGCTATTTTTAAGTCCAAGTGGTATTCCAATTCCTATTTGCCTATTATTTCCACACTGTGTAGTATCAGTTTGGATTTCGTAATGATTTTTAACTAACAAGCCAAAGAAAATATTTTCCCTGCCCTTTTTCAGAATTATAAAATTGCACATGCTCTTAATGATGCCATGAGTCATGCTGTCTGTGGATTTAGGCAAAAACCTGCTGTTTAGTTGTGGACTCATGAGCATACACTCTGGATGACAGCCTATGTGAAAATCAAGGTTGCTCACTGCAACCTAATTACCTCTCCAAGTGTCCAAGTCAGAAATAGATAGCCTAAAATTTCTCATCATCTGCTGTTTTTAGCTGCTGTACAAAACAGGCCCAGGACCTCAGGAACCTTTCTGTGAGAAGTGTGGCTTCTCTCAGTCTGCCCTGCAGAAGTTCACAGCATTTTTCAATACACCAGTCTGTCTTCCCTTCCATCGTGGGAATCAAGTGTTCGGTCCTCTGCTGCCACAGTTCATGGTCCAGCTGTTGAAGGTGGTACAGTTCTCCAGATCCTGGATGTAAAGCCTTGGCTGTAGGCACAGTGTGAACAGAAAGATCATCTTTACCCAACACCAATTTTACAAGCTGCTTTTTCAGCTGCCTGTGAATTTGTTAGCTTGGCTGGAGTTCAAACAGAGCCCTTCCCTGGCATTAGTTTTGTTTCTTAGACCAGAGAACAGAGATGCAAATGTGTCTGTGGTACATAGCAACTGTCTAAACTTTATTACATGCTGCTAAAACCTGGTATCCCCCACACATCACACCACTTTATTGTATTAATATGATAATAAAAAATTGTGCATGTTGTCCTGACATCATATCATTATGGATGAATTGGAAACTGTGTCTTCGAGGGGACGTCGAGAAAAGTATAAATATTGTCAGTCCAATTGCTTGATGAAGGAATCCTTTCTTTTCTTGTAGAGCAACCTCAGCAAACACTGTATCATGTCTCAGGCCATAAGAGCGTAAGGGGCTAAGGGAAGACCAGGTGATATTATGCAGTTCATTTTTACCTTTTCTTTTAGGAGAAAGAAGTGTGTTCTCACACTGTCATGATTCAAGGGACATAGTTTGTGTCCCAGTGAGGGAAATGCAGAGTTGTTTTGCTCCAGCTGTTACACCTTGAAGCTATCAGATGAATTCCCAAATATCTCAGCCTGGAGATGAAGTACCCTTGGTCCTTCTTTCCTTTCACCACCTGCATGGCAAAAGTCAACAGTTAGCGGTTGCAGAATGTGTTTCCTTTTAAAAGCCCCTCTCATGCTTTCCTTAATACATTCATGGCTGCTGGTTTCATCGCTGCCTCTGATAGCCTGTTCCACACAATAATTACCTTCCACATAAATACATCTCTCCTAACCTCCTGGAATCTTGCCCCATTCTGTACTTCAGTCTGTGCTATACTTGTTTTTAAAACCTCTGGGAATGTTTTGTTGGTTTATTTTTTTTCTTCATAACAGTCTGAACAATGTCACCCCTGTATGTCTTTAATCTCCTTTTCTTCCTAATGAGTACAAAAACCTGATATCCCCAACATGTCCTCACATCTGTACCTGCATGTGAGCTTCTTTGACTGGGTTTGTTGTGTTTTCCACAGCAGCCTTCCCATGATGTTTCATATAGGAAACGTCTACTGTGATTTTATCAGCCTTTTTATCCTGTAAGACTATTCTGGGATGATTGTTGCATTTACCGGGTATTTACTAAACCCAGTATCATATGGCACTAATGCCTTATGTTCCTGCTAATTCTTACCCAGAACATTATGGGGTTTTTTTCTTTTTTTCTCACAGACTAACATCACTTAATGGTTGTTTGCAATGCGTATTAGTTCAGTTTGCTAGAGGAAACCTAATTTTTCACTAGATCCTCTTTTCAGTGTAGATTTCCAACTGATGTGCCTCCAGTCACTACTCTGAAAATTAGTAGAACAGTCTAAAACACATATCCGTTGTTGAGCAGAAGTAAATTTGCTTTTTACCAAGATTTTCATATGTTTTCTTAAAGGGATATTTCAAGCACGAAAATCAGTTTCCTGCCAAGTCATGGATTAGAACTCATTAAGAAGCTAAGAGCAAGGTCTACGTACAATTTAAAAAAGCTTCCTGATTTAAGCAAATTTAGATCTTTGATTGAGGCAAACTTCACCTATCCTAGCCATTGCTGTGCATTTACAAACTGGAAAAGAAAAAAGTAAGTGATCTAATTTGTTTTCATTTTTGGTGCTTTTCAGCAATTGATAGTGAATTAAATAAAATTCCTCAAAGTCTGGATAGAAAAGGTCTCTTTAGTGCAGGTAAGTTAATGGATATAAATAAATAAATACACAACACACACAGGTATTTGAATGCTACACAGTGCACTGCCTCTGTGTTACAGGGAATTACTACATTTTGATAGCTATGTTAGCTTAGCATCAGTACTTTCACTATCCACAGCTCTGTCCCTACCTGTCATAGGTCCATCTTTCACTGGGACCTGCTGTCCTGGATCAGCCTGGAGCCATGCTGACAACATTAAACAGAAAAGGCTTGATAACTTTTCAGGAGGTAGCTGGAGGGAAAGCTGTGTTTGCAGAGAAGCTGGTCAACACTTGTCTGTCATTTCAGGAGGGTAACAGGACCACTGAGTGATGCAAAACTCCTCTCAGAAAGCCTCACTGATGTTGGAACACTGTCAAACCAAGAATCAGAGATATCTGTTGAGTTGACAGACAACGTTTTTGGACATGATTTCTGAAATGGTTAACCTAGGGCAGATCCATTTTACCCAAACCAACAGAGTGGGTGTGGGAGGGTAGGATGTCTTCTTAGACTCCAGTTGTAATTTTCCATGCCTGTTTTAATTTTCCAGTAGAAAGCTGCAGTGAGACTTTGGGTATCAATGATTCTTGCTTAGTATTTTCATCTGCTCAAACGGTCTTGAAATGTGCACCTTAAGTACTTGATGAACCTTCTGAATTTGTGCCACTGGAAAACATGAGGAACTGGTACCTACAGAAACCCCTGTTATTGTTTGAAGTTCTTCCTTTACTGGATGTCCTGAAAGATTTGGACTTGGCCATGGCAGAAAAAAAAATATGAGCCATTGTTACAAATCAAGACATCATTTTTAGAATTTGCATAAAACTTCAAAGAAAAGTAAAACCATGCAGAAAATCATAAACTGTTAGTAGCTTCTATTTTAACACTTAAAATAACCATTTATTTTACTTTTAGCATTGTATTGTCACCACACAACGCAAGCTAACTGAGTTTTCTTGTGCTGATAGCTAATAAATATCACCTATATCTGACTGCAAAACTGTCTGTTTTGAGTGCAAGTGTGATGGTGGAGACTGCAGTGACAAGGGAAGTATCTGACAGAATTCATACCCCACTGCCCATTCTTGGTCCAAGATGCTAAACTTCTCACTAGAACAATTTATCAGTTGGAGACTTTTTCACATACTTGTGCAATCTTATGCAGACACAGTATTTGGTAGCTTCTGTGTAGGAATGGGTCCAGTCCTTCCAGCTCTGGTGATAAAGTGGTATATTCCAATGAGTCCAATGAAAGCATGTTTAATCTGGAATCTGCAAAGGAACATTGATGTCACTATGATTCATATTTTTAAAGGCACTTGGCTTCTAGGCTGCTTGGGCTTAATCAGGAATTAAATCACAGCATCTACTCCTTAAATTAGGCAACTGGACTTTTCAAAACCAAAATAGAGTTGCTATTGAAGGAAGGCTACAGGGGGAAATAGTTCTGATCTTGTGCTAAGCTCCCAGTATCTAGTCCCCTCACTTGCGCTTTAAAATAACTTCCTTGTCACACACTCACCCCAGGGAACTGAATCCCACAGCACTCACTTCCCTCTTTGTGTAGACCCTCTTTTGGAAGCCTTTACTCTGGCAGGCAAGTAGGCAAGGAAAACAAAACAGCACTTTCCACAGCCTGAATAAGTGTAATTTTGTGAAGAAATGCCAACAAATCTGTGCTGAGCTCATATAACCCAAATGCAGATGGCCAGCAACCTGGGCTGGAGCACCAAGTGGTGGTGGAACTGCTTCTGGAGCAAGTTTGGTCACAACTTCAGTATCCTATATTATCAGGTGGGATGTAATGGTGAGAAGTAGTATATAAGTTGGAGATGCTCTTCTTTATGATATATAAGATTACTTGAAGGAACGTGCATGTGTACTGTACCACACTGGTCAGCACAAGAATCTTAAATGTGTTTATGTGTCTTTAATAGTTATCAGATGTGCTTTTTGATAAATATTAAGCATAAATGCAAAATTATTAGCACCAATTACTTAGATCAACCCTTCCTCTTAGCTGCTTTTTAACACAATTAAAAATGGTCATTGTTTTCATACAGTCATGTGTCTTGTACTAATATTGGTGGGAAATTGACATCCTTTCTCTAGCTTAAAGAGAGAAAATAAATACCTGTGTTCAGTTTGAATACTGGAGGTATTACAACACACTTCAGAAGAGATGAGTCACACATAGAATAGCTACACTAGCTTTCATTTCAAAGCAGTTTTCATGGCAGCTGGCACAAGTCGTGGCAGCACTGAAGGCTGCTCAGGCCGTTTAAAAGTTATTAATAGTTTGTAAAATGCTTGATCACACAGCATGTAATATTTCTTTGGCAAGAGCTCTGTTCAGTGCAGAAGACATCACTTGTGGTGGTGGGAACCATGATGTGTCCCAGCTTGTCACTCACCTTCACAGGAGACAGTCATTATTCTGTGGCTGTTTGGCTCTCAGAACACTTCCAGGTAGTCCAGGGAGTGTAAAAAGGATGCTCCATCATCCCCAGAAGCGCCTTTCTAAGGATCACAGCAGCAGCTGCTAGTTGCATGGGAACTCTGGGATGGAATTAAGACAGGGATGGGGGGTCCCTTTCTGACTGCCTGCTGCTCTGCAGCACTCAAAACCTTATCAAAAATAAGTTACCATAGTGGATCCTACTCAATCACCTCTTCCAAATACATCTGTACCAGCGAACAGATGATCTTGTGATAATGGGAAGCTTAAACCTGTTACAACAGTGGTCTCTCAATTTTGGAGGATGTCAAATCAAGCTCTGCCAGTCTGACACATAATAAGACAATGTTGATGTTTTTCCCATTCCAAGAACGATTATATGCTAAATACTGACTGGTAGATTGATCACACTGGAATATTGTGATGCTGGCCTAGCAGAAGGTAAGCTGAATTCTCAAGAGAAGTCCAGTACAGTATGTTGAACTCCCCTCATGTTTTTCTCTGACTGGAAAATAATATCCTTGAAGTGTGAATAGCGCAGACTCTGGATGTTAAAACCCTCAACTTGACATAGACCATTATGGACTTCAGTAAGCTTTTGGCTTTCTTTGACATAAAGTTCACCTTCTGCCTAAAAGAATGACATTGATATGACTCTGTCCTTACACTTGATTGTTATTCTTCGCAGAAACTGTCACTTGAAATCCAACTTTTTCAAAAAATGTGGCAGCATCAGAAGTCATGTTTGGGCCTTGTCTCATGAGAACATACTATCAGTTGCTCACAACTCACCTGATGTCACTTTCTGGTGAGAATGATTGGTTTGAGGTAGGCCTTAATACAGAACCTAGATTAGGACTATTTGTTCTGCTGAGCATACAAAATCCTGCTGTCACCTGTTCCAGACAAAGCACATAAAATAACAACATGTACAAAGGTAGTAACTTTTGTTTATTTGTGTCAGAGCACTCTATCAATTTCAATTTTATTCTCTAAATTTATTCTCAGCATCTAAATCCGTGATTCCCTGGTTCTGTTTGGGACCACTGGCTGTAAAATAATTCAAGAATTAATAAATTATAATAATCAGAAATATTTAATTGGCTTTACATAGCAGTCTTGTCAGGGAATAGATTTAGGTCCAGGCAGTGCCTCCATAATTTGGGAAAGGGTTTATTTTTAGCTAATGCTTAGAAATTATTGGATACAAACATTTTGCTCAGTTAATTTGCAAAGAACCACCAATTGCAGTCTCTTTCAGTGCCCCTGAGTGACTGTTGCACTAAAAATGAGGGACTTTCTCTCCAGTTATTGCTCCTTGGAAGCCTATATTCCCTTTGAGCTAGAGAACTGTTGATATATTGATCAATACACTGGACCCCTCACTCATCCTTATGCGAGTAGAACACAGAGGAGCAAAATGTAATGCCTTGTTATTGCTATTGTGACCTTCATAGTGCATATTTGACCTCACAGAAAATCAGTTTTCTGCCTCAGTTGACAGGCAGGATAAAAAATATTGATAATGGTAGAGGATGTTCAGAACCTCATAGGAAATGCCCCTCACCTTCTGGTGCTGGGCCTTCATTAGTTTTCCTTTTTTGCAGACCTTTTAAACTCAATTTTTGGAAGAGGTAGTGAGAGCACAAAGTCAAAGGGTAAAAGTAGGTTACAAAAAAGAATTCTCCCTTTTAATCTGCTACCAGGTGTTCAAAATTTTCAACCTAACTTTTGTGGAGTATTCTTCTCTCAACTGTACTGAAAGTTAGGGTGCAAGATAAGCAGAGATCCCATCCTAGAATTTTTACACCTAAATTGCACTCCAAGTTGTAGCTGAATGTAGGCAGAGCTGAACTGTGTTGGTTTTGCAACACATCTTCAACTGCTTTATTCCTTTACTCAGATTAGGTCTGCATCCAAAATTATGGATGCAAGTTTATGGGACAGCAAACTTCAAAGGTGGCCCAGGAGAAGCTGTTGTAAAGTTTGACCTTCCATTTCCTGTTTATACACCTTGATATTTCTCACCTTGATGGACCTCATCATCTCAGCCAAAATATTTGTTTCTTCTATTGGTCTAGGGATGGAGAAGGCCACAGAGCTAATAATCTATGAAATAAAACCAAACACAAAGCTATCAAAAATGGTTTTGCCTTCAAAGCCTTTTTTTTCTTGAAAATCTTTTCCTTTATTTATTTGTGCTACCAGAAATTCTCAAAATGTTTAAAAAAACCTTTCTGGAAAAAAGAAAAAAAAAAGAAAAAAAATAATTAACGTTTCTATTAAAATGTTGGGTTTGTTTGGTTTAGGGTGGCTTGGCTTGGTTTTCTTTCTCTTGGTTTCCAATCCATTTTCTTTGAAAAAACAATTTTTAAGCAAAATGGTCTACCATTTCTTGTGGGTTTGTTGGCATCTGGCATCTAGCCATTATCTGGAAGCCTACATGAACTTAGGTGTGCTATTTCCTTTTGTTATTGGCCAGTCACTAGTGTGATATGAGATACTTAGAAATCAACAGCACAAACTGGAGTTGTTCTGTGCCCTGACAGAGTTACAAAACTGCGCCACGGGGATGGTCAAACCCTCTAGGAAAAAGGGAATTTGAGAATAATACTAAGGGATAGTAGCATTATTGTGGTTAAATGGACTCCTTATGAGCACAGCTGAATTGAGTGATTCTTCAAAGCTCAGTCTTGCACTGCTATTCATCATCATGTATTTTCCTCGTGCACAAATCAGCTTATCAATGACAGGCTATGTGAGAAATCTGGTTCAAACAAGGGAAGCTTTGTAGCATGTCATCCAGGTGGATAACTATCATGAGTCTTAGGCAAGCATTAGGCTTACCTTAGGCTTACATTTTATGATGTTTCCAATTTTTTTACATGTTCTTGTAATATTTTATAAATAGGGGACCAGCCGGACTATTAATTTCAAACTCCAGGGTAGTCTATATAACTAGCTAACCAGAAAAAAACTGAGCAGTTAATGTAATCTGGATGATTTTGTTGTATGTCTCATACTGTGTCTCTTAGCTTCCAACACTACTCTTTTTACAATTTCAGCACTGAATTACATCCGATATGTAGCATATCACAGGCCAAGCAAGACCTTGAGGAGCAGACTGGAGAAAAGCTACAGAGACAATCTGCAGCTGAAGATTATATTTCCAGCCATGGCATGGGATTTGACCCAGCAGAGAATGGATTCGACTATGGTTTATGCAATGAAGTAGTTAATGTAGCTTGCTCACCAAAACCTGATGCTTTCAATCCATGTGAAGATATCATGGGATACAACATTCTGAGAGTCCTGATATGGTTTATCAACATTTTAGCTATCACCGGGAACATTGTTGTCCTCATTATATTAATAAGCAGTCAATACAAACTCACTGTACCTCGCTTTCTAATGTGCAATCTTGCATTTGCAGACCTCTGTATAGGTATCTATCTGTTATTTATTGCATCTGTAGATATCCAGACCAAAAGCCAGTATTACAATTATGCCATAGACTGGCAAACAGGGGCAGGATGCAATACTGCAGGATTTTTCACAGTGTTTGCAAGTGAACTCTCAGTCTACACATTGACTGTGATCACCCTGGAAAGGTGGCACACCATCACCTATGCCATGCAGCTGCACCGCAAGGTTCGATTGCGACATGCTGTGATTATAATGGGTTTTGGCTGGATGTTTGCTTTCACAGTAGCACTTCTTCCAGTATTTGGAGTCAGCAGCTACATGAAGGTCAGCATCTGTTTGCCCATGGATATAGAAACACCATTTTCTCAGGCTTATGTTGTATCTCTTTTAGTGTTGAATGTACTTGCATTTGTAATTATCTGTGTCTGCTACATTTGCATCTACGCTACTGTGAGAAACCCTGATGTCATCTCTTCCAACAGTGACACCAAGATTGCCAAGCGCATGGCCATATTGATCTTCACAGACTTCCTCTGCATGGCACCAATATCTTTTTTTGCAATATCCGCCTCACTCAAGGTTCCTCTCATCACAGTGTCCAAATCCAAGATCCTTCTGGTTTTGTTTTACCCCATCAACTCCTGTGCTAACCCTTTTCTTTATGCCATCTTCACCAAGACTTTCCGCAGGGATTTCTTCATTCTGTTGAGCAAGTTTGGTTGCTGTGAAATGCAAGCCCAGATTTACAGAACAGAGACCTCCTTGTCTGCTCCTAATTTCCACACAAGAAATGGCCATTTCCCTCCTGCATCGAAAAACAGTGATGGCACTATTTATTCATTGGTTCCTCTGAATCACTTGAACTGAAACACTTGCATGAATTTGTGTCTGAGGCAGTGTGATAATCACTTTCAACAGTGAATTTGAATAATAACTTCACCATGGCGTGTAAACTTATGTTTTATGAGGAAAGAAAATATTATTTCCACTTTTCTATTTTTGTTCAATGAACAACCGTCAAGATAACACATGATCCTCATCAGTTCTTGAAGAACAAAGTGCCAAAGTCTTCTCATAGACTTATCTTAAGAAAGAAAGGAGATCATAAACCAGTACCTCCCACCATGCGGGCAGAGACTTCCTTCATCCTTGGAAGATGTTAGATGCTTATTGAGAATTAAGTAGGTTATATATACAGCTGAAAATACAACAAATATGTAGAAGTAATTTCTTTTTCCTTGAAGCATGTTATAACAATGGCAGATAATTCCCTGGGGTCTGAGGAGACAGTAGGCCAACTTAAGCCCACCTTCAGCACAGACCTCTTAAGAATGAGAATATCTTGTGTTGTCTCCATTTCTGTTAACCACAACAGAGGGGCAGAAGACATCTCCACCTATGCTGATGGGGTTTGTTCCGCATCGCACGGACTTGCTCTAGGCTGCGCAGAAGTGTCATTTTGGGTGGGATATGTGTTGATTTAGATTGGCAGACTCTGAGAAACTTTTCATCTGAGTTTGCATCAAGGAGTTGTTTTGGTCTGGGGTTTGTTTTCAAGGTAAGAAAGAGCAAGAACAAAAGCAGGAGAAACCCTTCATAATAAGGAGGATGTTCTCTCAAGTTGTTCTCACAAAGCTGGGTTAAATTCACTTTTGTGTGTCTGGGCCCCTCAGATATGCCAAAATGGGACAATGGGCTGCTCTGAGATGATACACAAGGCATGTTTGCCTTGTGAACAGTATTAGGGCATTACACTGTGTGGACTGTGTAAAGGACAATGGACCTAGATATGGCTTTTGAAACCCTGAACAAAAGTTTATGTGGAATCCTAATTTTTTGTAAAATACTTTTAGGTTTTCTCCTTCCCTTCTAAAAAAATTCCTTTGTGTGCACATTATCAGATGATGGTCCAGACTGGAAGACCTGAAATAAACCATAAACTGCATATGTTGAAATAAAAAAAAAAACCTCAGGATTTCCTTATTTTAAAGGGGTTTTTTTACTAATGTAAAATGAATGTACAGACTTTTTACATTATTTGAATATCAAACTTGCTGAGGGTAAATAATTCCAAATTGCTACAAAGATTTAGGGATAGGTAGGGTTTTCTCATTCTGATTGTGTGCCTATCTGTGGATATATGGGCATAAAGAAAACACCAAAAGAGGACTCTGGTGTTCAGTCCCATCTCAAAACAATTCACAGTTCTGCCCCAAGAGATTATAAATCTTTGGAGTCTTTATAGTTAAATGGGATGTGCTTTGAGTATTTCCTACCCACAACTCATAAAATCTCAGTAGCAAATCTTGATGCTTCTATCCATAATTTTCCCTGTCATAAGCTTCACATTTTAGCATCTGAACCTGATGTGAATAACTACAGGAGGTGATTATTCATTCAATCCTAGCCAGAGAAGGAGCTATCAGCTCCCTAGTGCATAAAAAGGAAGATCAAAACCAGTGTGTTTTGGGGGGTGAAATTCCATTACTCAACACAAGTAACACTCCCTCCAAGATCCAGAAGGAAGAATGAAAGAGAAAAGCAGGAAAGACAGTTCATCTGTGGGAAGATCTTCTGACTATTCAGAGGAATCCATTTTTTTCAAAATACCTTATGTCATATACAGTGTAATGGTTTGCATCCATTAAAACCCATCCCAATGGAAGTGACTGAATGATGATGTTCCAAAACGACAAATACTCTAGCTACATTTTAAAAAGGCTCTTGAGTCTATTCTTGGGCTAAAAATAAGGGGATATTATTTGGCAAATACTGGCCCTTTTTTTTTTTTTATAAATAGAGAAAGATCTTGCAGTACGCCACATCATACTTTTTTGCCTGGGTGCTGCCCATTTGCCAAGATGAGATCTGAGAGCTCAGGAAAGCACAAGCAACATAGTCTAGAAGCCAGTTTTGTAAATCCTCTCACAGATAGGTCAGGAACACAGGCTTGATACAGCTGATCTACTTCATGCCCAGACATCTGCAGAATCAGGATGCAGTTAAGCATGCTTTACAAACTAACATCCTGGAAAAGAGACCTTGCAGGATTGTGTCTTGTATACAGAGTCAGACCAGTGCCCAAGGGATAAAGCCATCTTAGCCTATGGTTCTGCCTCCAGAGGAGGCAATAGTTGATATTGAAGAGCAAACAGAACTCATATAATTGGACACCTTGCCTTCTTCCTAGCAAGAGGACATGTCATCCTGCCCACACATGCCGCTCAGCAGCTCTGGTGGCAACTCAGGCTGTGGCAGCACCTCCAAAAGCTGGGTAATTTACTATGAGGTTGTCAAGACCAAAACCTTTTTCTTATAGCCCTTAGAACACCTTGGCTGTAACTATTCTTTGGATTTTAATTTTAATAATCTTCCAGATTGTGAAAGATACTGTGTGACCTATGTCTTTCCCTGTGTGGGACATTGGTCTGTCTATAGCAACTTCTTAAGCAGTGTTTTTTAATTGAAGAAAGCAGTATCAGAAAAAAATCCAAGATACTTTTTTGCATGCATGTAATGTATAAAAAGCCTGCTGGTATCTGGTGTGAATTTTCTCAGACTGAACAACATGTTTATGTTGTAATCTTTAAACTGTTTTACATTTCCCTTTTTGAAATCTATTTTAATAAAAGCAATATCACAAGAAAGTGCCTTGAGAACAAGTGTATGGCCAGAGATATGCTGACAAAGTATGCAATAAATGTTACTGCTTATCTGGAGAGTTCCATTTATGCAGCACAGCCTCCACAGTCAGGTCACTGTGACCTGCAGATGAAGCTCGGCTGATGAGAGACTCTGCACAGAAAACCCACTTGTAGCTTCCTGGGGAGTTAACAAAGCACAGAAAGGTATGTTTGAAACCTCTTCAACAAATAATATAGTAAGACTGACCTGATTTGTTTCTAAAAAATCTCTTCTATTAATTAATATTTCTTATGAAATAAGATATTATCCATTGATAGAGTTCAGACAGGCATTTTTCTCCTTTTAAGTATACGTAAATGCCTCTTCTTAAGTGATACATTCTAATTATCTTTCCCTCATTTTTACAGCCAGGGCTTGAAATTCTATTTTGTTGAATATTCTGCTCAGAAAAGTAAGTGTGTGTCTGTGTGCACGCTTGTGCCCACATGTGTAGGAGAGACAGGCCACAGATAACAGGAAAACTGAGTCAAAGTCTAGCTTCAACTCACAGAAAAAACATAGTTATTCTGTCTTGGAGCCCATTGCTAGCTTGCTGCAAAGACCAGCTGACAGCAGACAATATTGTAATACCTTCTGGTTTTCCTCCCTGCCCTTATATAGCCATCCATTCCATTTTAGACTTCACCAAGCCCCCAGAAATGTCCATTTAAAGAGTTACGACTCTCCTTGCCCTTATGGTGCCATCATCAGCGATACAAAGAGACTGCTGGCAATGAGGACATGATACACAACTTCTTTATCTGTTTGATAGAAGCATCATTCCTTCAGGCATGTACCTTGTAGAGAACCCAAACCTGACCTCCCTGAGAAACATTCATCTGATGTTGTGGTGGGAAATGACAAATGGGACCACTTCAGCTTGGCAGACTAAGGGCAGCAGCACAGAAATTGCCACCATGGGTAAATGTAATGGAAGCAGCTGGTCAAAAGCATCAATAAAGCAAAAACCTGACTCAGTAGAGAAAATGAACCATGATCCATTTTCTTTATAACTTTGCTCTGGGGTTTGTACAGATATGCCAAGCAGAGTTTGCTCATTAGAAGGCAGGTCTATGTTTGAGCTCGTTAGGAATGCAAGGTGAGATTTGCATCCCATTTAGCAAGTCTTCAAATCATTTGACCACATTTCTTTCTGGAGATTCCCTCCTAATCATTCCACTAAGGACACAGCAGATAATCTTACATTTAATTTATGCAGCTTTGTTGTTAAGAAGAGTTAATAATGTGAAATTATTTACCC
The DNA here is from genome assembly GCA_013396695.1 of Sakesphorus luctuosus. Lineage (NCBI taxonomy): Eukaryota > Metazoa > Chordata > Aves > Passeriformes > Thamnophilidae > Sakesphorus > Sakesphorus luctuosus. Next base: position 483,947 of record VWZD01005949.1, read on the forward strand.
TCAAGGAATAATTTAAACATCCCTCCCCCTCCCTGAATGAAAGAACAAAAAAGAAAGGTGGGTCTGGTTCAAATGGTCAAGTAAGCACATACAAACCTCCGCATAGATTTGCATCTTTAATATGGGCATATGAAATCTCCCATTGTGTATGCAAATGTGAATGGCAATATACACTCTTCTTCAGTGAGAGTTTTTGTCTAAGTACTTGGTTACAAGCACATATTTGAAAATCTGGGCCTTGTTGCTTTAAAACATTCAAGCACAGAAGTAGGATTTTATAGCTGTCATCTGGATAATTAAACTCTTCATTAACAGTTGTTCTCAAACCAGTAGGTGACCTTTAATTAGGGATGAAAGTACTCAGGAATGGATTTCAAGCATTAAGAAGCTACAGAGGAACCCTAATATTGCGTTTTCTTTTTTCCGTCTATGCAGACTTTTCCATGGTTTACCTGGATCTTTGTTACCCCAACCTGGATATCTGCCTCCACTGGTACCCCCACAAAAAAAATAACAGGAAAAATTAGCAAATTCACAATGAGAGCAGTTCACAGATGGGAACAGACCGTATTTATCAGTGTGTGGAAGATTGCAGTGCAAGATTGAGCAACATGGACATTTCTGTTGAGTCATCTGAATACCCAGTGCTAAAATTTTGCATTAACGGGGCTATTTTGGCTGAAGTATAATTCCCAGGAACTAACAGAAATCTGCATGGGGAAATTGCATGGAGAAATAAACTTTAAAGGAAGTTCAAGTCCGAGTGTTTTAGTTCATTGTTGAAGAAATGTGCTAAAAATAAAAGTAAAAGATCTATTAAAAAGCATGTATATCCTGTCTCTGGGAAATGGGATAGCAGCTCCTTTAGGGACCATCCAGGCACAATATTATACCATCACCAGTCACCTTTGCATTGCAATGCTTTGCATTGCTTGGGAGCTACAAATGCCTGATTAGCTTTAAATGTTCCCCGTTTCTTCTTTTCTTGACTATGTTGTATGGACAGACATGTAGCCCTTGGACATCTGTACTCTTGACTCTTAATTGCCTCAACCTCATCCCATCTTGGTCCATTCCAAAATAATGGTTTGTGCTGTCTGTGCTTAGAAGTGCCCTGCTTTTACCTACAGTCCTGCAGGAAAAGAATCCACACCCCTTAGAAATATTTCTTCAGAAATCAGCTGTTGGAAGATCAGAAGCTTGCTCGTAGCTTTCTGTACTGGCATGCACATGTCTTCTTATGCTGCTTTCCAGCTTTTCTCTCCCATTTTTGGTTATTTGTTTGAGTGACTGTTGTGAGGATAACTGGCCCTTTCCCAAGCTTAGGACATTCTGCTTTGAAATAGTCCCTGTTTGAGCCAGATGACTTCCATAAATCAGGATGATGAAAATAGATCCCACTGTCTAACTCCACACATTCCCTGGACTTTGTTGGAGGAGTTGAAAATCTTATTTTTACATAGATGATTCACAGTTTTCCTTTTCCACACTGATAGCTGCATTTTAGCCTTGTCCCACAGATGCCATAGTGGCATGAGGCATCCCTAAGTGCCCTGGGAGAAACTGGGGAAGGAGGAGGGAGTAAAGTGGGGCTATGAAATGCTAGAAACACATAGCCAAATTAGAGCAGTATCCCCACATGCTCCAAGGACTGTCAGAACCTGTGCCAAGGAAAAGCCCAAAGCAATTCTTCTTTCATTCTTGCACCAAGGTCTGCACTAAGACAGAATTCGCTCTGCCAAGTGGTCTCTGCATATGTCTATATGGCAGGATATGACAGGAGGCTGTGCCAAATACCGAGTTTATCAAGGGAACCAAAACAGTGGTTTTGCTCCATGCTGTACCTGTGCTGAAACACTGTTTCTCAGCCAAAGTAAGTTGCCTGGACTAGGCAAAAAATTGAGTGGAACTAGACTTCTTTCTAGAAGTGGCATATCCATGGCAGAGTGCCTTCAACCATGTTAAATTAATCAAGGTTTGGGGCTTTTTTCCATCAACTTCAGATTCTCCTGCTACCCAGCATTATCATTCTCCTGGATTATTTGTTCTTCCTTCAGCAACCTGCCCACAACCACCACTTTTACTACGAGTTTTCCTTCCTTCCACGGATGGTGGCATCTTTTTGTGTAATTACACCAAAATCACAATTGAAACACTCATTAGTCACTGAAAAAGCTTGCAAGGTGCCAGTATTCTATTTTTTCACTTAAAGGTGTTGTTTACCTCATGGTAACACTTAGAATATTTTTTTCACACATTTACCATAATTGTTACTATTTTTCAGTTTCAGCATCTGTCCTACAGTACACCATTAATGAAGGCACCAGCTTGATGGTGCCTTAGGTCTCAGTTTCACTGTTCCTTGTGTGCCTGTGTAAACAAGTGCCTTAATTCTCAGACCCTCAAAAGAGACCTCCCAGTTTGACTGCCCTGATTGTAGATACTAGCCTTGTTATGATTATTATGGGTGCCAGCAGAAGAGATCCGCTTTCATCCATCAGGGTCCTGATGAGCATGAAGTCTTGAGAAACTGGGGAGCAAACAGGCAACCTGTATTCACAACAGCCTTGTCATTGCTCAAAGACCTCAAAGGGCACTTGAAGGGCAGCCAAATCCCAACATCTGTAATTGCAGTTTGGCATCTTTCCTTGTTGATGCAGGTAACCACCATGTATCTCTCAGTATTAGGGGGTTAAGCTGTGTCACAGAACTCAGGATGTTGGAGTTGCAGTTTCTAAAGCATGGGGCCTCTCCTGTAAAACATGTATGCATGCATTTGTCACCATGAGGCAAAAAAGGTCACTAAGAGTTAACTAGTTAAGTAATCAGGCAATTAATCATGTGACTAATTAGGTCTGACCTAATTTCTGCAAAATAACCATCCAGAAATCCTTTAGTTTCTTTTCTTTCTTGGAATAATTCATCAGCAAATACATTTGTTTTCTTTCTGCAAAGGGTCCCATGTGTGTTGTAACCCAAGTGGCTTCTGGTTACTTCTTTCATTATTAAAGACCCTGTGTCCCTCTTTTCAACAGCTGAGAAACAGTGCCAATGGTGTCCGGCATCCTCTTGCCTATCAGACATAGATGGCAATGCCTAAGGCTGCAGGTGAGCTGAGGCTGTTTGCATAATGCAATGTCCACATTTTCCCCACTTCTGCAAATCTCAGGTTAATAGCTCTATGTAGACAACATTGAACAACGTAATCAGATAACTTCAGAAGGACTTGGGGAATTACATGTCCAGGATTCATGGACATTCATGGGGAGAACTCCTTTGTAAGCTTGAGATTTTAGCATCCCTTTAGTCTTGGAAAACTGTTTGAGAGAAGAGGCTATGGTTTTACATAAGACAGTATGATCATCTGCCCTACTTTAATTAATACTTGCTGACAAAAAGGCTAGTCCCCAAGAGTGCCCCTCTTACCCTCATGGTTTTCTTCCCCTCTCAAAAGAATGAAAAGGCTTTTGAAGGGTAAGCCTGAAGAAGCACTTACTGCTAGCAGAGTGGGGAGAATTACAAATGAGGGAGTGAGGGAAGGAGAGAGATGGATGGATGGATGGATGGATGGATGGATGGATGGATGGATGGATGGATGGATGGATGGTCAGACAGACGGATAGTGTCCAGGAAAACAAGATGCCGTTAACAGAAGGTTTTGCCATATTTCTGAAGCAGAATGATTTTCTTAAGCCTGCACCCAGAAACCAGATAGTATTGGAGCAAAATCTTCTGTGTTCTGTGTGTTTCAGCCAGCAAAGAGATGATGGCTCTCTGAGGACAAAGTCCTAGTGAGACTTTCAGAGGCTTTATACTTCTTTTTAATGTTGCCAGACTCTGAGGAAAATGTGTTGAGAGAGAAGAGAGAGGGATGACAGAATGAAATTTCTCTTACTTAAAATAAAACTATACTAATAATTCTTATGAAGGGAGTGAAAAGATTTGCACTGAGGTGGCTCATAAAAAAATCCAACATTTAATTTTTCTAAGCCGGGCCTCCTAGAGAGAGAGCAATGCTCTTCATAGAGGCTAATATTCATCCCTGTTCAGAGAACCAGTACAAGGACTATTTCCACAATAAATGGCCTTTAAAGTGGGGCTGACATGATATGTAAGTTTTGTGCTGGCCCTCTGCACTGCAGCAAATTGCATGTTGAGGAGGGAATGCTTGTCTTTTGCCCATGAAAAATTGCCCATTCCTGCCACATTGCCACCAGCCACTCCTAACACACATTTGTTTATGTGCAGTTTTGGCTCCAAAGCTCTGCATCACGTAACAGCACCAGAGCAACATACTATTTCAAAATGAAATGCATGGCAAAATTCTTCCCCAAATAATAGGCAACTCCTACCTATTACCTGGGATTAGGACAGTCTTTTTGAGCTGAAAATCACAGAAAAGAGACAAAGAGGCAAAGAGACAAAAACAAACAACAACAAAAAAAAACAGGGAAGAAAGCCTAGTCAAGGAGAAAGTGTATTGGATTTGGGTTTTTCAGCTCTCTACCTCTCCAAGCAAATCCCCTTCTCTCTGCAAGAGGGTGGTTGAACGTCTGGAAGATGACCAGAGGGCAGGGTAGAGCCCATAAAATATTGTGTCTTCTGAACTGTCAAGTTACTGGGCTGGTCATTGCTTTTGACAGGGATTTGTATGTATTCTTACCTAGAAAAAAAACAAATTACTTCCTCTGCTGAATTACAGCCAAATTTACACACACTCAAAAAAAAAGTTTCTCCTCCAAGCACCACTTTTTACCATTACCAAATGCAACTCTCACTGCTTCATCACCTCCATACTTGATCTCCATCTTTTCTTACAGCTTTCATGCAAACAATATTTTCCCAACCAAGTCCTTCCTACCACCAGAAAGCCTGTCTAGAAGGAGCCACTCTTGCCGTCCTCCCATGCCTGCACAGAGTACTGATATCTCCACTAGTGGAAGAGTAAATTCTCTTCCCACCCATCTCTGCACAGTGACAGGTATGCCAGGACCCTTTCCCTCATTGCTTCCTGGGCAGTATTGTTGAAAATCAACAGTCACGGCAGCATCTGCAGACTGACTTGAGCCTCTTCTTCATATCTTAGAGGTAATCTGAGCTGCACAGCCTGACAAACATACAAATCTATATGCAAGGTGTGCTCTCTCCACACTGCACGTTAGGTGCTGCAAAACAAGAGCAAGACCTTGGTGCTTTTGCAGAATTGCTTTTGATCACATGTTGCATCAGGGTAACTTGCAGAGAAAACCATGTGAAATAATTGAGCATATATTGTCCCATCTACTGTGTGGACATTTTAGCAAGACAGATAGTGGGGGCTGCATGGAGGAGAGCAGACAGTGAGCAGGGGTGTCCCTGCCTTCCCCTCTGTTTCACACAGTCCTTTGTTCTAGTGTGTAATTTTTTTATGCAAGTGTGTATGGTAAGCAAAGGAGCAAGAATGGAGCTGGGGAAATGAACCTGTTGTGCTTTGCTAGTGGACCGTTCTTGTTCCTTGCTAAGAGCCAGCACACAAAGATAAGATGATGCTTGAGCACCACAAACTACTCAATGGCACAATGTGCAGGCACCATGAGACCCAAGTTGACCTCAACTACTCAGGAGCACTAGCTTTTTGGATGGTGGGAGGGCTTGTCCCTCAAGTCTACATATTCTCTAGGTGTAACATTTTAAAAGCTAAAGCATCCACTTGTTCAGAACATGAGAAAGCATACAGCTGGTCTGGTTATAAGGATTAGACAGCACTTGCAGTACCTACAGGTCTGCTATAATTAAGCTCTTTCTTGTCCTTCATCATTCACCAAGTTGCTCAACATTTGTTATCTGTAATCACCTCCTGAGTTTTCCTCTACCACCCGGAAAGGCATACATGTTCCCTTTCTCTCTTTTTACTCAAGTGCTTTTCTGTTTCTGCCCTTTTCATCTGTGCTACATTTCTTAAAAGAATCTAGATATTTCACTTCTGATGGGAATATTCTGCACTCCTCATGAACACAAACAGCTTAGAGGGGAGATATGAGTGGTTCAAGGCAGGAAGCCTGAGCTTGGTCAAGATGCTAATGGGTGGGACTGTTTTTTGTTTGTTTTTTGAGAGATCTAGAAGAAAAAGTAGAAGGATGAGCCTTGACCTAACCCAAAGATTTGTCACAGTTTGGGGTAAACCTTTGAAACCAAAGACGGAACCCTTCAGAAGGGCCAGGTTTAGATATATTACAGTGGAGAGGTAGAGATGTTAGCAATTATGAAAACTGATGGTCACTTAACTTACAGGACATTGGCTGGCATTTTCCAGCTAATAGGAACAATAGGAGAGTAAAGAAAGATGCTGTGTTTTAAAAGCCCTGCCAGACAAAAAAAAAAAAAAGCACTGCTAAGCAGCCTCTGGCCACAAAATCAGGCTGACTGGATGCGTGAGCCCCACACTCCACAGGTGGCACAGCCAAGCTCCTAGGATTGAGAAAAAAAAAGCAGGAAAAAGCAAATTGCTGGGCAATTGCTGTGCACATGCATTTGTTCTCCTCTTCAAATTCCTAGCTCTTAGTACATTTTCTTTCTGCCTGGTAAGCCCCGTAGGCAGAGAGAAAGGGCACAGCCTCTGCAGATGGGGACTTGGTAATGAGCTGTCCCCATCAGCTGGTTTTGGTGGGCCTGGAGGACAGGGCAAGCTTGTGCAATGTACCCAAGCTCTCTCAGCACCAGGGTTTTGTGACCACCTGCTGTTTTTGTACTTGGGATGTTTCATCACGGTTTCCTAGCCATTCCCTTTAATGGGATTAACTTACAGTCACATAGAATACCCAGTCTCAACCCATCCATATTAATAATTCAGAAGCTTCATTTTCCTCTTCAAGTAGAAAGCAGCTGCCCTGGATTTCTACAATAGCCAATGTTTAGCATATGAATGGGCTGGCATTAGCTACGCTGCTGCTCAATACCTGTTTCTGTTGAATCCTTCCACCTTATTTATAACCCCACTGCTCTGCTTCCTAGATGACCCACACATCTGCCAGGAATGGACTTCGGGCTTTCTTCTAGGAGCAGTGAGTATTGCTTTCTCCTTTTCCACATCTACAGCCTCATCAAGTTTTTCTGCACAGCTTTTTTAATCCTTTCTCTTGCCAGGACTGAGGGAGTAAAAGCTGTTATCCTCTTTCTCCAAACTTCTTCCCTTAGACCAAAATTATTCCTCCTGTACCTTTCTCTGGCTTATCTAGAAGAATGTGACGTTTTAGTGTAGTTTAATGAAAATGTGCATGTGGTACCAAAAGAAAAACCAGGACTGACTTGTTGCTTTCAGTTTAGGGAGCAATAGTCTTCACACTGCAACATATACTCTATAACTTTAGTCAAGCTTCTATTGACCTCTGAACCATTTTGGACAAACGGTATAAATTTTTCTGCAGAGGCTTAAGGTCCTGACACATTAGAGATTGTTGTGAAGTAAAATGTAGTGGCTTGTACAGCTGCTCAGGACAGAGATCCATTTCGACCTGTGACTTATATTTCCTTCTTGGAAAGTAAGGTTCCATAGATTTGCAGGGAGGTTTTTGCTTATGAACCAGTTCAGGTAGTAAAAATACTGTGTATTAGCAAATACCATGCTTTCACACCTCAGGAAAATGTGCTGATTATGGCACAGAACTTCTGACCTTGCAAGCTTTTCAGTGAGGCCCTTAAAAAATCAAAACACAATCACTCTTTTATAGTAATGCCCATGTGCTGATTGCCATCAGGACACTGCTGGGCACCCTTTATTCTCCTTTGTGTTGGTCCTTGGGAGCGCTGGCACACGTGCAGCAGCTGGAAACACTCACTCACCAGTCTGCTTCCCTAACATCTTTGATCAGGCTCAGGCCATCGCATCCCACAGGAATGTATTGTGATGGACTTTCACAGCAGTGACTTCATGCTAGCAAAACAGTGAAAATACTAATAAATTCCAGTCTTGCTTTGTGGCAATACAATAGGCTTTTATGTTGAGGGCTCAGGCTCGGAGAAGGACATGAAAACCAAGGCTGAGCAGCAGGAGCTGACAGAAGTTTCCCGGCAACTGAAAACTTTTGAACAGTCTCAGAATCAGACATTTTGCCTATGGGAATACAACAGAGCTTGAGGCCAGGAAAGCTGGCATACAAGTGATGGGCATGCCCTGTGGCAACCTCAGGCTCTTGAGCATAAGAGGCAGAGGCTCACAGTCCCAAAAGTGAGTGAGCTGCATCCCTAGGGGCATGTCCAACCTGCTTAGGGTGCTTGAACAGCTCACCCATGCCCTGGTCTATGGAAAATGTGCTACTGATTCCAGTGAGAGTGTTTCAAGCTGCTGAACATCAAGGAAAATTTTTCCCATTGCCCAGAGAGACATACATTTCTGGTCCATGCCTCACACACCTCAGGCTTGCAAGGTTGTGGGAAGGCCTCTCTTCATTCCTGGGAAAGGCTGAAAATGTCTCACAGAGGGCACAAACTGCAGGGTACAGCAGGTCCCTCCTTCTGCAGCTTCTGACCTGGGAGAAAGCCATGGAACCAGAGGTGAGAGGAGCTAGCTGTGTGAAACAGGCCCAATGCAGGGAGCCAATTCCACAATACTCTGCTCTGCCTCATTCACAGTATGTCTTGGGGGGAGGTTTTGCCTGGATCCACCAGCACTCCCCAGATGGCAAACAGCAGGCAAATAGCCTCCAGCATGGCATTGTCTCTTGGCTGCTCCCCCACATTCAAGGTCAGCCCCATGCCAGGGAGTTTCCCTCTCAGCACTGCTGTGCCTGGAAAATGAGTTATGCTGAGGCTGACATTGCGATGTGCTCCCACACACAGCTGCAGAGTGAGTTATTTAACAGCACAGATATTATTGAGGCACAGACTGTAACGCCTGTTTTCTTTCTGAAGTGAAAAAGGAGCATTACATCATGCTTATACTGAGAAACACTCCTTCCTTAAGAACAACAGCAGAAAGTTTATCTCAAAAAGCATGATTAAAATGCAAGGGTGCTGGCAGCTAGGGAAGGGCGAAGTCAATTCTTCCACCCTCGTGCCTGTGACCTTGCCCACATTGTTCCTCTGTTTCCCACCTGTGGTAGACAACTGTTTGGAGATAGGATGGGGTGTGCAAGGGAAGCTTTGTGGGGCCACCTGTGTAAAAGCAACAAAGTGCCCAGCATTTCCTGGGGGTCTGAGGAGAGAAAAGAATTGTGAGGGTCCCTGCAGTGCACACTCAAGTTTGACATGGAAGGGTGAGAGGGGGCTTCAGGTGATGATGATGTTTTTGGTCCTGACCCATGGCCAGCCCTGTTAACCTGCTTCCAGAGGGACCGCAGCACACACAGGTGATAAGAACTTACCCATCTACAACCACTCTGCAAATGCTCAGCACTTTGCTGCCTTCTGGATGTCAACAGCATCTGAATGCACACAGGAAAAGGGCTGAGTCAGTTCACTGACTATAGATGGGGTTATAGCTTCTCCTGTGCTGTGTAGAAGATCCCCAGATTTCAATTCTGCTGTCCATGCTGTTGAAGCTGACAGGAGTTAGGATGCGTTTAATACCAGGTGAGAAGTTGGAGACAGTGTTGCACACATGAGTGAACCATTATAGGAGTCTGACAAAAAAGATTTTGCTCACAGCAAAAAGACAGGCATTCATCTTGATATATCTTTTGTCACATACTGCTGCAAATACGTAATTTTGTTGTTCTATCTCCTCCTTCTCAAATAAGCATTGCACCTAGAAAGAAATTCAGAAAAGTGGATTAGTTTATTTCCAGCCCTGTAAGAGATGCACATTCACTTCAGGATTTCTCTCTCTGCACTGGGGACTCACAGTATGCTTTCAAGGGTTTTTTTAATACATTTCCAGGTTTTTCCATTTATGGGACAAAAGGCTAATTATATCAATAAAAAGACAGTATCCTCTGGGAGTTAGGTCTGCTATACTGAGGTTATAACTTCTGTATGGGGCCAGCTCTCTGAGGTTCTCAGTAATTCCTACAAAATACTCCACATGCTCAGGAGGAAGAAGATCCTCTGAGTTTCCTTGGGAAGACCATGGAAATAAGTATTTTCTACCTATCATTTGACAAAATTTGATGCCCAGGTTACAAATTTTGAATACAAGTAGTTTAAATAGGCTGTGGTGGTAGTGCTCACTGAAGATTTATCCTTAATCCATTTAATGATATCAGATAATATTTGGTGATTACCCTGAGAAACTGGTATGAAATGTGTTTTAACAAGAAAACTCCTTTTGTTTTTTTCTGAATTGTGAGTTGTACCACAATAACTTTGTAAAGTACCAAAAATTTGAGTGTCATATGTTGACCTCGCATGTTCACAGTTTATGAATTATAATGATATAAGATATGCTTTCTTTGAAAAATTTGAGAAAAGTCTGAAAATTAAAACAGCAGCAGCAAAACCCACACAAAATGAAACTTTAAACACCACCATGTTCCTGGAGCTATTCTTGGAAAGGTTGTCATATTTTTGTGAAATTCCAGGGAGAGAATGTATGCAAGCATTCTGCTCAGCATGAACCCCAAACACCCACAACACTGTTAGATTAAATGTAATAATATGTTTCAAAAGGAAGAAACACTGCAAAGCAAATTACACAACCCTTCAGTGCATTTTGACACCCAGAAGGGAAAGGTGCCAGAGGAACTTTGTTTTTCCACCAAACACTAAAACCACAACAACAAACCACAAGGCTCCAAGAGAAACATATGGCCAGGTTGCCAGCAACAGCAAAACATGACCAGAGAAGGCAGAGGTCAATTTCTGAGGAAGAAGGGGTTCTCCATAGGACCATTGCTCCCATCAAAGCTGGAGCTATCATCTCCAGGACAATATACAGAGGCACTTCCCTGGGAAATACTTATCTCTTCTTAGAAGCATTTTTGTTGAGCATACATGTCTGCTGAGGAACGAATTTATGGTTTTGTGTGACAGAAAAATCAGGACATGAAACAGAATTTCTGAAGACTCATTCCCATGGGAGTGCCTGAATTTCATGAAATAATAAGTAAAGGAATATCTGCAACATAAAGTGTGGTTTGCTCATATGTTCTTAACATTTCCTTCCTGTCATTGATCGTGTAAGAATACTGAAGTCTTGAAGATAAAGGACATCCTACCTCACATGCTCCATCACTGAAGCTTGCATGACATATATATATGATTTACCATATGAACATACACAGTACCACACTAACAACAGGGTCAGAGTGTGGGGTTAGTCTTAAACCCATGAAGAAACAGAAGTAGGTAACTCATTGCCTAAATGATGGTATAAATCTAGGCTGAACCATCCAGTCTTCCATTTGGTATGCACATGGTGCTTTTCAGGTTGCTAAAAGACTTTATTCTTCTTAGGGCTAGCTCAAGGTTCCTTGGCTGTTTTGCTGCCTCAGGTATGGGGACAAAAATAGCTAATGCAGACACAAAGCAGAATTACAGTGAGAGCCCTCCAGACCCACCCAGCACTGTTCCTCCTGGCTAAACCAAGCCCAGATAATTTTGAAAAAAATTCCTTCATCATTTGCTTGATGGAGCACGGGTTATGGGAAAAATCAGGGTTGTTTTTTTTTAAATACTGCTACATGTACATTTTTGCTTTCCTTCTGGAATCTGAAGTGACTGACCTGTCTTTATTGGAACAGACGCTCTATTGCATCAAATCTTCTATTAATTAATTGTCTCCCTCCACTTAATCAGTGTGTCCATTCCTATAGGCAGGTTGGGGAATTTTGGTTTGAAAACCTGGGAAACCTTCCCCATTCAGCTCACTAGGAAATACATAATGTGGAACATAACAAATATCTAACAGGGACTGACATCAAGACTATTCTATCAACTCCTGCATGTGAGCTCAGAAGGCACAGAATACTTGCCATGTGGATTTTATTAATGATCAGGAAACAAATCAATGGAGATTCCAACATAAGAAATTTGTGCTGCAGTGGAGGCAGCTAAATTATTCCATTTGCAATTTCTGCTGAAGATCTGAAGTCTCTAATGGATCTCAAAGAAAATCCTACTGGAGCTAGAACCAGAAACCAGTTGAGTATCACATGGCTTTTGGGTATGATGGAAAATCTTTCTCACTGCTACCAAAGTGAGTTTAATTATTTCAAGCTGCAATCAAAAAAGGAAAAAGTTTCAGATATATTAGTTTGCTTCACAACACAGAGAGAGAAAAAAAAGAGTAAAAGAGGGGGAAAACTGCTTATTTGGAACTATTGTCAAACAGTGCTTAAAAGGGTTTGTTAACATTGTTAACAGAGTCTGAGTCAGTGTAAAGAGGAATCCTTTAAATGTGTGAATATATTCAGCACGTCTGCATTTCAGACGCAGTTGTTTATGGTGCCTGCCTCCTGAGGACAGATACCCGCTGGGGTTTGCTGCATGAAGCTGCAAACTCCTCTTCCCAGAGGGCACACATCTCTTTGTCACAAGCAGAGATGTTCTGCAGAGATGCTCTGCAAGCTCAGAGGCAAAGGCAGACACATTAATGATGTATTAGTGCACCAAAGACTGTTGTTCTAGGATTCAAAGCTGCACTCCAGTGATGTAGCATAACCACAGGAGGCTTGTGCTTAGTACTGAAGTTAGCAAAGGATTTTTCTTTCAGAAGTAATCTCACTCTCCATTTATTTTTCTTGGTTTCAGTGTGTTGTTGTATAGCTTAGGAAATAATGAAATTTTTTTTCTCAATTTCATGATTGATCTGAAAACTTTTAAGAAATTTGTTTCAGGTCATATATGATTATTTACACTTGCACCTGAAAAATTATACAGAAAAACTCTAAAAAATTTACATTCTGGATGAGGTAAAAGAATGCCATATGACTTGAAAATCAAGTGCTCTGGATGTAGTTTTCTGGTATGTAATCAAGTCCTATATTTTAAAGTAAAATGTATGTTAAATTTAAATGAAAAATAACACATTTTGTTGAAATTTTAAAAAGTAATGTAAAACATTGAAATGAAACCTTTCACTTCAAAAACAAATAATAAATTAAAACCAATTCTTCAAAATTATGGGTTTTTTCAATAATTTGTCAGCTACCTTTTTTCGTTTCCCTATCTCAGCTGGTTACTTATTAAAAGCAATGGGAAATTTCTGGTGCCACAGAGGAGAGGTCATAAAAGCTGGTGAGACCACTGTTGTAAGCATTCAGAACAAGTCACCAATAATTCTAATGATCTCAAGAAAAACTACTATTCCTGTCTTACAGATGGAAAACATGGCGCACAGATCCTGAAACCACTTGCTGTCTTCATGCAGCACATCTAAAATTGATCAAGTAGCATAGCCCAGGAAGATTGGAGCTGTAAGGAGAAATATCTGAAGAGCTCCACAATACTTGTATTTGCCTCACAGTACCCACATGGATAGTCCTTGCTTTGTATTTATTTCTAGTCAAGGCCCATAATGCTGAACCCACATTGGCAGGCAGAGTGCATTATGTGCATGTTTCTAGTTTGCTCTGAAAAGGCCATGTTGACCAAGACTTCTCCACAGTGGGAACAAAAATTAGAGTGAGGAGGAAGTTAATTTCAAAATTCACTCTAGTTCTGCCTGAAGACACTAATGCAGATACTGCATTGCAAGTACTAAGATAGCCAGGGTCTCTGAAATGCTAATTATGGACTCATATCATTTTCTCACTTCTAAATTGCAAGAGGTCTATTGTGAAATTGTTTGAGTGTTTCAGCAGTACTAGCCAAAAAATGTAATTCCAGAAGCAGTCGCAGTCACAGGCAGTCAACAGTTACTGCTCATTGCCAGAAGATGTGGGCTGTCCCAATTCCATTTTTCAGAGTTTTCTTGGTGGCATCACCATTATCATAACTATTTATAAATGGATTCGAAAGTACATACCAAGAAAATAAAAAATGTTTAAAAATAACACTGATACAAAATCAAATAGATATGAGATGAATCAAGAACAAATTCAGACTCAAAGTTGGAAAACTGGTTCTGATTAACCAAAATAGACTAGGACAGGCGATGTGAGAGCTTCTTTTGCTTTTTTCTTTCTTATTATACATACATACAATGGGCTGTGAGGGGCTGGGCTTTTTCCACAAGAGCTTGTCCACAAGAGACAGTACAGAGTGTGCTCAGTGATATTAAACCCCTCCAGGTGCCCATCTGGCATGTTTCCCTCATTTGTTCAGGGTTAAATTAATCATCTGATTTGGACTCAAGCCTGTTTTTCTCCGGATCAGTTTGCAACAATCATTGTTTCACTGCTGACTGCTTTTAATTTCTCTGCTTTCCTTCTTTTTCTGTTGCTTGGTATGGCCTTCTTCATGGTAGTCTGGGAGTTTTCTCCAGCTAAAATCTCACCCTGCATTTGGAGGTTTTGTTAATTTACCACATTTCTTCAGTTTATTTTGTAGTTGATGAGGAGAGGGATGGGGAGGGACTGCTTGAGAAGACAGCTCTTTTCTCGCAGCCCCACTTTCCTGTTAGGGTAGCACTGACTCGCTACACGCTATTTCAGGCTAAGTAAGTAATAAATAAATGTAAGAACCAAAGGAGATGCTGGAACAACTACTCATGCTTTTGACCTTGACTCTGTGTCTGCAGTGAGTGGAGATGAAACCCAAGATTCAAATAGTACTGAACTCTAGCCAAAACCTGGCTCTGACAGCAGATTTGTGATATAGTGCAGGCTTTTTACTTTTTAGTTGCACCTACAGTTTATTCTTTGTGCCCCATTTTGTGATACACTTCTCCTGAAAGATACTTGTACCATTTGAAGGTGAAGCCAGTGAGGAATACGGACTATGGCTGATGTTATGGGGTTGTGCTACTAAAGCAAAGGGGACTATCTTTTCTTTACATTTCTTGTGGATTTTGCCAGTGGTGGATAATGTCAAAGTACCACTGAGAGCTTTGTGCACATGCATTATTCAATACATGAACTTTCTTGTAATAACTTCTACAAGGGGGAAGCAGAGAAGGGTAAGATGTAGTATGTAAACAATATAAGGAGAAATTATCAGTATGTACACAATGATAATATTAGGCAATAAAGGTGCTACCAAAATTGATTGATACGCCTTAATAATGCCTTTTCACTTTCCTAAGGGAGCCGGAACAAAATGGAGCTGAGATTTTCCTGGGTTGGCAATGATATTTTGTGAGTTCATATTTCTTTTCAATCACTTTCTAGGAAAGGATTTTGCATCAAGAGTGTAATCTTCTCTTAAAGAACTCTCCTAGTGTGCTTCTCTTTATGAACCAACATTAACTGTTATTAAAATACATATTTATTTACATGGAATTGAAAACACTCTTGTTTCATTTGGCTTCTACAAGTATATGGTAATGGTAAATGTGTCGGGTCACTGCACTCTTTGCATGATATTATGTCTTTTAGATTCTGCTTGCAAATATAGGAATAGATTAGAGCAAAATATATTTTAATATATGGCAAAATGCAAAGTACTTAAAATAATTCTTTTCCAACTGCCTTTTTTTTTTTAATGAGTTTTGCCTAAGGGTTTGGTTTCATAAAAGCTAGATGGGTATTCTGCAGTTTTTGCCATCCAGAGACTTTCACTGAAGGGATGAAGAATGTAAAGGTGGCTTGAGATCTCCAAGTTGAGCACTTGTGTTCATAAAAAAGAACCATTTTCCCATAATGACAAAGTTACATCTGCACAGGTTCATTAAAATTCTGCAGGAGAAAACAAACAATAGAATTCTGCCAGTATCCCAAAGAGCAGTACCAATGAACTGCTTTGTCAGAAGACCCCAATTCTTCACTGTCTTTAACTGCTCTTAAACTCGAGCCTGACAGCAGATTCCCATTATTTTGACAACTGAGCTTACTCATCTCTTTAAACTGATGTCTCTGCTCATTTAAATCAGTGAGACATTCCTCATTTCTAAGATTTTAAGGCCATGAAGGCAACACTAAGAGTGGTATCTGCATGGCAGACATCACTCAGCATCACCTGCAGCAAACTTACTGCTTTGTTGCACTTGTGCTGAGTCCCCTGGAAAGGTAACTAAGCATGATTAGAAGTCTAAGCAGCATAGTGGTCTCAACATAAGATGCCTACATGAGTGATTCTGTCGCTGTTTGAAGAGAAAATAAAGAAAACATGCCTTTATATATTTATGACCATCGCAAACAGTATCTCTTTCCATCTCTATTCTTACTCTTCTTTCCTGCTGCGTTACAGAGCTGGCTTTTACCAGCACCTTTTCCTTTAGGTAGACATATACAATGAACAACTTGATTCTTTGCCTTGGATAAACTAGATGCAGCCTAGTAATAAAAACAACTTCAACCTCTCTTTTTAAAAGAAGTTTAATGGCTGTTAAAGCTGTCTTCACAGCAAGTGATTGTGCCTTTCTTATTAGATGCTCACTTGCATTGCAGGTTTACTGTCTTCAGGGCATGTTTTCAGACTTGCATAGAATCTACCCACTCTGTTCTGAACCCTCTCTGATTTCTCAATGCTTTGGTGCTTCACAGTCAGGATATCAGGATGGGCTGCAGTGCAACGTTAACTACATCACTGCTGCTTCACAGAGCTACTGCCTCAACCCCATCCACTCTTATTGGCCTCTCCCCTGTACACCCAAGCAATGCGTTCACCTGCTCAGCCTCAACAGCCCAGCTGGCACACATGTTCAACATGCTGTCCACTGCAAGCCCTGAGCAGGTCTCGGTGCAATTGCATTGGAAGGTACAATGCTGTTAATGAGAGGCACATCACGCTTCCCGCTTAAACGTGTCGCCTTGCGTGCCTGCTGCTCTTCCCTCCAACATTATGGATCACTCCACCAGTTTCATCAGTACTTCAGGCTCTACAGGTGATGGTTACTCTGAATCATTCATAAAATTGTTAAATAGTAATTGCTGAAATATTAAACCAGTACTGGAATAATTCTTGTGGACAGCCAACAGACAAACCCTCCTTTGAATAATAGTTTTCCACTCCCAGTTATAATTTGCAACCAAGAAGATTAGTATGATCCACCTAGAAAGGGGTCACCATGATATCTCCAGACTACTAACATTTTCATCAAGATGGCAAGTTTCAATTGTTTTTCAGAAATCAAAATATACTGCATCAACATCATCAAGTTGAGCAAACTGATGTTTCATAAACCTAAAGTAACACTTCTTCCATTATTTTTAATTCATTACTTACAGATCATCTTTTTTTACATAATGTCTCCTTCAGGGAGTTGCAAGATTAATTGGCCCATAATTTGCTGGGTCATTCAATTTACCCTTTTAAATTGTGACGTAATACTACCTCTAGCATCCCTCAGCCTTCATGCTCCAAGACTTGCAGAAATCAGTACAAGCAGTTCATAAATCTCCTCCGGCAACCATTTCAATGCTTCTGGATACAAGCACTGTAGTCCTGAGATTTTAAAATGTTTAAATTCAATAGTTGCTGTTTAACATCCTTCCTAATTAAGTACAGAAGAGAAAGTGTTACCACACTGAGGTGTGAAACCATCATTCTCCTTTCTGAGCACAGAACAAACAATTATTGAACAGCCCTGAGGCAAAGCTTTCGGGGAGAGGTAATATCTTTGTTAGACTAACAAATAGTTTTGATCATACTGATACAGGAGGTCTAATAAAAGACTTTATCACTTCCTGCAAAATCTACTTTATCTAAATCTTTAAACATGGTTCCAACACCATCATTATGATAAACATTCCAGTTTTTTAGTATCAAGATAATTTTATCCTCCTTTTTTATGACTCTCCAGGTACCAGTGATAAGGTTTCATCTGTTCCTCTTACATTTAAAGAATCCCCTTAAAAGAAGGAGGCCTAGGGTGTTCAGCGCTGGTTTTAGCCTCTGATCATCTTTCTGACCTTTCTATTGAATAAAAGAGCCTCACATTACAATTTCCTATCTGGGAATGTGCACAAATGTGTAAACATGTATTTGGTTTCACATAAAATCCCTGCTCCTGCTTCTAATTGGCAGGAGGCTGTGGCCTGTTTTTCCCCCACTGATGAATTGCAGGGGCTCATAATTTAATGAACTGAAGAATTTTGTATTATTGTTTGTACTCTCGTGTTTCAATTTTTCTCATTGTGATTTTGTCTTTTGAGAATTATCTCTTTTTAGAGCAGAGAGGAAGCAAGGAAGAGAGACTGCTGGATACATCTGTCTTCCAATTAGGATCAGCAAATGCAATTTGGTTTGATCACTCACATTTCAATAATGCTTTTTACTTTCTTCTGAAGTAATCAAGCCACCTTATCCAACAGAATAATATCAATATAGGGTTTTCTTAAAGATATGCACAACATGCTTGGAGTTTTTTGTCCTTACTTACCATGTTTAGAAACTCTATGGTTATGGCGTGGATTGAAGAATGTACATGTGCTCCAAAATTTGACCCCCTCTGCTTAAGTCACTTAGATTATTAGGGCATGCTACCTAAATCCTACCTGTGGATAGGAAGTCTTTGGCCTTTCCTCTTTCTGCACCATTCATCCCCCATCTCCCAGTCCTTCTGTATCTATCCCTGTGACCATCAACATGTAAGAACTCTTAGCCTTTTAGAAATAGAGCACTCTTGGGTTCAAATGACATCTTCAATACAGAGAGCTCTTCTAGGCCCACCACAAGCACATAAAATATACACACACCTCTGCTGCCCAATTTAGTGTTTCTACAGGGGTTATGGCCAGTATTTGGGCTCCCCAGCTAGCTTGGTCTTCCAATCAGCTCTCACTACTCCTGACGGTACCCAGTTTCTTTCCACAAATGGGAACACATAATTCCTTTTGTTTCCCAAGCTTTTCATGTTGGCAGAAAGGCCATTACAGAAAAATTTTCTTTAAATGCCTCAGTGCTTTGGTCCTTTACATTGCTGTGACCTTGAGTCTAAGTAATGTGACTACAGCAAATGTGCAATATGTCTCTTACTTCACTCTCATTTGTATGCTGCTTCAAAATCTTTGGGGTCACTTTGGTCAAGCATCTCCCCAGAGGATGGCCAGCTGGCAATCCACACATCTTCCAGCCTTCCCCTGGGTCACTCCCCTGTCACCCCTCTAGTGTGCTGTCACACACCACTCTGCAGTGCCAACACATACAGGCATAAATGTCTTCCTTTCTCACTTAAAAGGCAGTTAAAAGTAATGGTTTAGAGAATCATACCCAAACCTCTTCTTAAACGTACTTCCTCCTGTACATTCATGTCTCCAATCTACATTCTATGATGCTTAAGCCCAGAGGTCCCCTCCTCCTCCTGAGTACACTCACTGCAGAAAGTTTTCCTGGATGCTCATACAGCATGGCGACATATACCTATTACACGGAAATTATTAACCATGCTGGTTTTGCTGACTACTATTTGTGCAATTTACTGCTGTACCACATAAGAAGTGTCTTCAGCCCCATTAATCACATCATTTCCCTAGGATGTTAGGCATTATGACCACGAGGATATGACCTGCTGATCCTCTAATATCGGCAGGTTATGGGCAAACCACCTTATGATGCAAACTTGTAGCATCAATAAAGGCCTGAAAGACTAAATATTCATTCTTTATTATAAAAACCCATATGGAGAACTCTACTCTCCCCCAAGCAGTTTCTCTGGGTCTTGCTACTGTTATGAATAAATTGCATGCTGGCTATTTTGCTTTCACAAACTGGTGTTCCTCAGGCAATTCTTCACAGCCTTGGTATGAGCTGCAGAGATTATCTCTGGGTGTGCAGCCCTCAGGGATGTATTGTTGTCAGTTTTTATCTTTTTTTCTTTTTCTGCAAGAAAGAGGAAATTTCACAAGTGCATCTAGTCCTGATAACAAAGCCATTATGGGAAATAAGTGAGAGTGGTACCGGTTGCTGTGTCATGTCTCCCTCTGTTCCCTTGGTGCTTATGAGCCTATTTAAATTATTTCTTGTGTCCATGGACCAAGAGTGGGACAAAAGAGTTGCGAAAACCATCCTCCTGTCTTCACATGGTAAAACATGAGCAAGTCACTGCACTGAGCTTGAGAGCCTGGCTCGCTGATATGCATATTTTAACAAAGCCACCTAGGAAAAAATATTTACATTTTAAGGCAGCAGCAGGATAGATCTTCCCCTAGCTCTCTACGGTAAGCAAACATTATCTTCAGCAGGACAGATTTGCAGATAATCAGTTCAGTGTGAGTTCTTAGTACAGCACTGTTGCCCTGGACAAATGCAGTCATTTGGTACATAATTAAAGAATACTGATAGAGGCAGGGAGCTTAGATTTTCTCTGCATATGAGACTTACCCATCTGTGATGGAAATGCTGCATCTGCCACTCAAAAAACCTCCGAAAACTTTAACAAAATTCCAAGAAATTTCCTGAGAATGACTGAGGAATTTGAAAGAACATTTATTAACAGCTCCGGGGGCTCAAGCTATTTATCCCATCAGGTCTGAGGGTCCTACTATCTAGGGAAAAAGAATTTGAGCAAATCTCAGTTTGTTACCTAGCAATCAAATGCATCAAAGATCAAATGGCTAGAACCTAGAGACAGAAAAAGTGAGGCTCAAAACCTAGTGCAGTTCTTGAACAGTGTTGTATTTAAATACTAAATCAATATACCCAGAGTAAATTGGATTCTCCATTACAGGAAAAAATGTGGCATTAAAAGGGGAGGAGTTGGTTTGATTTCACTTATTATTCAGATAAGAATTAACTCAGGGCATTCTTGTTGTTTTGGGCATTGCAGCCTGTTGGTTTCTGTTCCTGAGGTGCAGAGGACGAGGAGAACTGTCCTGCCTCTTGCCACTCAGCTTTGCTTCCACGGCCAGGGCAGAATTTCCCTGCATTGCAAATCACAGCAGGCACAGAAAGGGACTACAGACACAGCATCCCCTTATCCTGCTGCTGCAGGCAGGGGCACCACTGTGGATCATGTACAAGTCTATTCATGCCTTCATTCCCTTTTATTTCATTTCCTTCAATACACTGTGCTCAGGCACTTTTGAACTTACATCTCTATGGGGTTCAGCTCCTTCCGAACCTACTGGATGCTGCCATGTTTTTTCTTGAAGTTAGTAACACAGTCCTTTTGTCACTCAGCATCCCTGCCTGTAACAACAGAGTCAGGCTCACAGCTTCAGCAAGAAAAACAGACATCAAGAGGCAAACAACAAAAGTGCCTTTCAGTTCCCACACAGCTATTCTAGGGGTGCCCATAGCTGGCAGGAACACTCAGCCATCCTCCCTCTCTGTATGCCTGTGTAGGGCAGAACTTTCCCATTTTTATGGTCTTGTTTGCACATACATACTCAGCAAGGTCAAAGCAAACCTACTGCAGGCAGGAGGCGATGCACATAATTCAGAACACATTCAGTCTGCAGGAAAATGCTAAGGTGGCTTCAGGGTCCTAACACATAGGAACTGCAAGATTTAGCTGGCGTGACAGAGGAAACTGCCTTTTCCACCTGCCTGTCCTCTCCACTTATTCCTATCACCAAAGCAAAAGCACGGGCAATGAGGAAGTTCTAATTCCTGGTGCCACAGTTCATTGCCTCGAGAGTTAATCCAAACTACAATTGATTGTGTGAGCAATTAATAAGACAGAGTGATAACTGCAGTGCTCACTGCAGAGAGGCTGAAGGCAGACCAAGTTATGACCCTGCTGGAAGAAGTCTCCAGCTAGAGGAGGGAACAGACTGCTAATCAGTTAAATCTTCCCAACATTAATCACTGGAGTTTGTGTAGCAGAGTCTTTAATTCACTATAATTTAATTCTCTGAGGCATAAACTTCAGAGATCTACAGCCACTTGAAACGTCTGAGTGAGAGCATCCAGGAATGCTATGAATTTTCCTGTGTCTTCACATCTCCAGTTCAATTTCTACCTCTCACACAGACATGGACCTAGAGCCATGTAACTGCTTTTTTTCAGGCTCAGCCTCATGCAAACTTCCAAGGAGAGGTCTTTCATCCAAAGACAATATTTATATTTTTATGGAAATCTAAAACTACATTTTAATATTAATGAACTCTTTATATTTAAAATTATAACTTCTAAAATCATCCTTATCTTGTCCCAGAAAGTTTCGTCTTTTAAACTGTAAGGATGGTGCTTCCCTATTCACTTGTTTATAGATAGATGGTAAGGAAATATTTAATTCTAATAGAATTTCATCAAGCTTATGAAAGTTAATATGCTTTTATGTTTACTTCAGAGATTTAAGTTGGGTATTGGGCTGTTTATTTTTAAGAATTTTTTTTACATACATTTCCAGTATCCACTCTGAGTTTGTAGACATTACCACAATGCAACAGTGGCTGATCTGCACCTGTTGGGAATTTACACTCATATGTATGATTCAGCTCTTGCACTAATGCAGAGTAATTCTGTCTGTTCTTGTGTGATCATTTATATAAGAGGAAATGTTGAAACTGAACCTGGAATATCACATTATACTTGTCAGATGATATTGGAAGGCAATCAGCAGGCCAGGTTAATCAACTATTTCCAAATTCCCTCAAATGACACCTTTTCTGCAAAAATTTAGTGGTGGCCTCCATGCAGAGGGAAACCAGTTTGGCCCGTAACTCCCACAACAGTTGATGAACGTCAAAACACTTTGTAGCAGCTGTGTTGGCCCATCAGCTTCCACCTCTTCCATGGCAAACTTGCAGCGCAGACATCCAAGCATTGCTAAGAGCAGATCTGTACCACATCAGCATTTCTGCAGCATTCACCCCTGTCCATGCTTTTGCTGAGGACCCCCAACTTTGTATTTTCTGTAGGGTGGGAGCTCAGGTGCAGCAGTTACTAAGTACAGGGTTGAACAGTATAGGCTCTCCTTCCTCTCCTTGCATTTATCTGGCCATGCTGTTAATAAGCCTTCAGAGCTCAAGAAACAAACATCTTTGGAAACAAAGACCTAGGCTTTGTCCTGATTTCACTCCAGCTCCCTACTGTCAGATACTGTGAACAAGCTCCTGCAACTTGTCTCACTTTTCTGATTAAAAGCAGTATCTTTATGTGAGGCTAGAATTTAAAGCATCAGATGGGAGTCCAGCCATAGCTAAGTGACAATGTTTGCTAGATAGTATCCTCAAAGTTTTGCAGAGGGATTGCTCTTCTGAAACAAACTGTAATGATACCATAAATAAAGGGCACCACACAGGAGGGCTCAAACTGGATTTCAGCCTTATTTGATTGATAAAAGGGTAGCACCTTTTAACTAGGTTAAAAAACCTTTCATAAGGGGTCCTCTATAAATGCAATCCCATAAAAACACACAATTAAAAGAGAGAGAGAAAAGCAAAGGGCCATGCAAGGACAATTTTCTCAGGTAAAGTGGAGATAATAAGAGAATATGCAAAGTACCCAGTTATAAAAAAACACATAGGAGCACATCAATCACTTTAAACTACAACCCTCAATCAAATGCTAGTCTTTTTCTTATTTCTAAAAATAGAGCCAGATCTTTAACCCTGTCAGAGAAGTAGATAATAAGCACCAGGAACCCATAGAAATTTGACTACCAACATTAATACTCAGTATGAGAAACAGCACAATTTAACTTTCCAAACATAAATGGGAAATGGCATAGGGGAAATCACAGTCTGCTGAGGGGAATACTTTTTTCTGGGTGGAATAGTAATAGTTTTTTCAGGCCATGTTGCACAATTAATTGGTTCTCTTCTTTCATTAATGGAATTCTACCTTTGACTTTACACTGAACTGGACTTCATGAACAACTGATCTAACAAAAAATCATGCACTTTGCACTAGTAAGATCACCCACTTGAAACGTTATGTTGGAGAGGAGAAGCAGACCTGTGGAAAAAAGAGCTTCTCTCCTGTGCATCCATATAAATGAATGATTTTACTAATTTAAAGAGAGGTCTACCTCTGTTAAGCCTTGTCAATGAGATCAGAGACAGGACATTGCTGTCTGCTCCTTAAAGAATATTATTTTTTGTTAGATCACCTTTGCTCATAACATGGCCATTGAGAATTTAATGTTCTTACATATTTCACTGTCAGACTTTATTGCACATTCACGAAGGAAAGTAATTTCATCAAGTGATAGACTATGAACGATACTAAGTATAGATTTATTGGAAATTCCTGTAGAAGGTAAGTGAATTCTTTCTGCCAGCTGGAATACAGAGCTACAGTCAGGCTATTTTCTTACCTGTCTATCATTCTCAGTGTAAAGAAAATGATGACTGCAAGTTCTAAAATCAGATTATCACTGCAGTGCCTATAAACTTATTTTTCAGTATCCAGTGTTCTCCTTACTTCTGGAAGAAAATCAGTTTTAGTCCATAGATTAAATATTTGGCCAGAATCTACTGATTATAGCAACCCTTTAGGGAAAAAAAAAAAAGAATTCCCTTTGCAATGAAGTCCAGTTTCTACACCTTTTATATAGCACATAGTAACGTATTAACAATTTGGTAACATTGTTACCAAACCCATGTGGAAGTTGACCACAGCTCTGTACAACCAGAAGACAGGCAGGAAAACCTCCCTGACAGTGGAGGCACCTCAAAATGCAGTCTGGGCAGTTCTGGGAGAAATTGGGTGGCCCCTGGACCTATGGTGCCATTTCTTGAAAGGAAGACATGCACTGGTGGACCAGAATAAGACTCCCAAAAAGACAACAGGGGTGTCACATGTTGCTTTTTCCTCTGTTTCTCACCATAAAGACTGGAGGGGGGCATGTGGGGGCTGCAGCAGACAGCACCCAGGCAAAGCAGGCCTGCCAGCAGGCATCAGCAGTCACAGGAAGCGTTGCTGTCACAGCCTGCTCTCCACGTTACTCCTGGTGCCTGAGTTTTTGCCAGAAAGAGATGGGTCCATAGTGATATCCTTCTTGAGGATCAAGGTGCCTGCTTCTAGCTGTGTGATTGCCTCTTTTGCAGATAGTTCAGCACTCACTGAATGTTGCTTTGGGAAACATTCAAAGTGCAGCCAGGTTGCACTTTCATAGGTTAGAACCAAAATTTGATGCATTTAAGATTTTGCTTCCTATATACATTGGATTTCCTTTACAATAATACAGCACATTTTATTTCCTAATTTTCCTGCTGCTACTTTCTTATTATATGCACTGGTTCACCAGCTCATGCCATACAGCCTCACACGTTTGCATCATGCCCTGCAGGTTTACCCTCTGTGGGCTACCCCTATTACAAGACACTGTAACATACAGTGCCCTGTTACCAGTGGCACATCTGTGAATCCCAGGGCCAGGAGAAGATGATGTGAACAAAGATGCCAAGTGTTTCCCAGGGATCTCACAAAGATTTAGGTGCCCCAGTACCATGTACCTCATCTTCTCTATCTGATCACAGTGTTGTTGCACCTGACCACTGCTGCCAGCTGATGGCCCTAAGCAGGGACTTGGCATGTCCAAGCCCAGGACTAGAGCGGCTGATGGGGAAAGACTGTCTTGCAAACATCAGCAAGCAAAAGCAGAGGGAGCCTGAATTTAGATGTTTGTAATCCTATTACAGGATTGCGCTATTCATTTTCCTTTTTCCTTTTCTGTCATTTCTTTGTGGACAGGCAGAAGTGTCCCTCTAATTTGAAGAGAGCTGCAAGACTCAGCCATCCATGTGAAACTTTGCCTGTATGTGGCTGAAAATACTGGTGCAAATCCCCAGGAGGTCAAGAGCCCCTTTCTGCCTCTGAGGAAAAAACATCATAGTTCACCAAGACTTCGGGTCCTCTCCAGTGGAGAGAGTGCCCTTGCCTGAGCACCCTTGACAGCATAGTTGTGTTGCTCACTAGCAGGCAGCCTTGAGGCTGGCCTTGCTATGGCCAACCAGCGGGCTCTTCAGCTCATTGCCTCTGACAGTGACCAAGAGCAAATGCTTAAAGGAGAACACAGAAATAGAGAGAAGCAGACAGCACTGCTTCCTTAAGGGATGCCTTAAGGAGAAATTTCCGAGCTGCCTTCCTCCTGGTCTCTCTGCCTGCTCATCTTCATCCCACCAGAATAGGTCAACTGATCAGCAAGCAAAGGAGATCCCATGTGCTTTTGTATGCACCTGTTTCTTTTAATATATTTCCCTAAGACTGTCATGTAGAGAAGGAGAGGAAGCTGGTTTCTAATGTCCATTACCATTCTGTGAAGGAGAAGGTGGAGAATCACAAAGTAACAAATGTGCAGTAGAAAGCAGTAGGTGACCTAGAACTAAGCTACAAGGGGAAAAGGTAGTGAAATAGTATGTGTGATAACCAGAGAAAAACTGTGAAATGGGGAGGAAAAAGAAAGGGGAAAAAATGAGGGGAAAAGGTGGTAAAGAGAAGAAAAATGCAATAGGTGCAAAAGAATAAGATAGACTAATAAAAACTTGAGCCACAGGTGGAGAGAGAAGGCAATGAAAGAGGAAGAACTGGGGACAGCTTTATACCAAATGACAAAATTGCTATCCTTAAACTATCTGATAAAGTGAAACTCCCAAGCCACTCCATTCATTGGATTCTAATAGAGTGCTGGCTTTTCATATGTGTAGCAAACACAAAATAATGGAGACCAGCAGACATCCAGCCTTTCTGAATGCTCATGCACATCCAGACATGGAAGTTGGGCTCTGCCCTGAAACATCTCCTGCAGGTACCGAATTCCTCCCACTGAGTTTGAACAGAGCCAAAGCTGCTTCTTTGCCTCAGGATAAAACTAATCAGTACGACAACATGGTGACATTGCTTAATCCAGAGCTGAATGCTACAACCAGCTGTAGAAGGAAGAGTACCTCACTGTCAGCAATACTCATAGATTTTGGTCTCTGTGTTGTGTTCAATCATCCACTCTTTTACTGATAACTACTCAGATCAAGAACAGGAAACTGAGGTTATAAACTGATACACATACAGAGGGAATAAATTTCAGAGCATTTAAAGTTTGCTGATGAATATGATCCTTTGCCTCCCCTATCTTGCCCCTCAGTTACGCATAGTCCTTGCACACTAATAGGTTTGATAAAAGAAATTGCTACTTTTGACATGTAGAGAATGAGGTTTTGGCCTACTAGTTTGGGTGTTACTAATGACATTCATTATCAAGTCCGCTATCCCATCATTCTTATATTGTGCTATCATCTGGTTTGAAAAAGCTATAAAGTAGGATTTATTTCACTTAACCTCTAAGAGCTAAAATAATGAAGTTTTTTATTTCATTCCATTTTCATGAACAGTCAGGAATGTATCTGAGATCATCTACCTCAGAATTTATCACTTGAGTTAATTAGCTCAATTTGAACCAACTTACCACACTGGTAAAAAGCTGAGGGTAGTCTCTAAATATTCTTTTCAGACCAGTAAAGCTAGCAGTTTACCCTAAGGCTCCACCTTGGGCACCAGATGTACCCATCCAACCGCAACCACTCCAATTAAAGAATGAGCTATATCACCATCCAGATATCCTTTGATGGGTCAGTGTTACCCGTCCATTTCCCCCCACCATTTTACCTTTATCACTTGATGTTGTCCTTTCAGAAGAATGGTCAACCTCTCAAAGTCAGCACCTTTGTGTGAACCACAGCCGCAACAGTGAAAAGCTCTCCAGAAGCTCACAAATCCTAGCAGAGCTCACCAGCTAAGCCTGAATGGTACCACTACAGCAAAACATGACCTACAAGAGACAGGCAAGATGCATTAAACCACGTTAAGGGGAACAACCTCTTCTGTTTAAAAGTCAATATTCAGAGTACTCGGCTGTTAATTTAATTTACCTGGGGGCTGTACAAAGCAGAATTTCAGCTTCACCTGGAGACAGTAGAGCACAGCTGAAAGGACTGACAGGTTGACAGACAACCACACTTTCCTGCTAATACCAATTAGAGTCTCAAATAGGTTATGATAATGTTCAAGGTGGTCAACTTGGTCAGTGGTATAGAGCCATCCTTTAACTGGAGGTCTCTTAAGTAGACCTAAGGTTAATACTTAAGCATGCAAGAACAGATAGGTATGGGTGTAGATGCAGGCGGATTATAAGATAAGGATAAATACCAGTTTAGCATACAGTAACGTAGCAGTAAGACTGTGTCAGTGTAGCATTACACAGGCTAATTGTAGTTTGGATGCCCAGGAAATGCTAGAAAATCCAAGCAGAGATGAGCTGAAAGTTTTAGTCCATCAAATGGGGAAAAGACTGACTGTCTTGGACAATAGCCAACAAAATTAATTTTTGTCCTGTTTAGAATTACTTAAAATGGTGAGATCATATTTGATTATTTTAGAATACCTTTATAGGTAGTAACTAAAAAACTTGAGGAGAGCCAGGGAACATAATTTGCATAACCCTGGGTCACTATACTAAATAACAGAGGTTTCTATGTGAAGATGCCCAAACTCCTCTCAAGACATAATTGCTGCATTTGTTAAGATTTCCACCTCACCTGCTATTAGTGCTCTTCAGGATAATCCTCCTATGACTCTGAAGTATCTAATCCCCATCGCTTTACATTTATTTTCCTTCTCATTTAGTGTCCCACAGCATCCCTTGCTGCAGATGTTCCTCATCACAGCAGCACAGGCCGATGCCACACTGTGCAGTCAGGCACCACTCACTCCTTACCCCACGTGCTGAAGGATTAGGAAATCAGATCTCGTCCTTTCCATCTGTCACCATGACAGCCCAATCATCTTGGGAGGCTTCCTTGAACTCTCACACTTCCCACACAATGAGGTCAAGTAACAATTACTTTGGTTAATGGCATCTACAACACATCTGATGACAGCACCATTTCCAACAACATCCAGCGAAGAGCTAAGCTCCATGGAGAGATAAAGATAGAGCCTGATGCTCATAGACCAAACAAATTGCACATTGTCTGTGTAGGCCAAGCAGCTGAAAGGCTGTCTAGCCTGCCAGATTTCACATCCACTGGCTAGCTTGGAGGGACTTGCACTAGCCACCTAATCTGACCTGCACCCCGTCAGTGTCAGCTCATATCAGAGAGCTGGTGGGAGCCTGGAAAAGAAAAACAAATGGTACTGCACCCTGACTGTCATAAGAGGTATTATTATAGAATTTTATCTCAGGAAGAGATGACGTGAGAACAACAGAGGATGCTCAGAAACATTTCCAAAGACAAAGTGACAAAGAAATTCTTGCAGGGAGGGATTAGGGAAGGGAATATGGGATGACGACAGGGAGGAAATGGGACTTGCAGCAGGTAGAAAAAAATCAGAGGACTCACAAAAAGAACATAAGGGGTGGACATAAGGGTAAGAAGAGGTTAAAAATAATGTGAGAGTATGTAGCTGAGCAAGTTAGGAAGAATAATGGCATAGCAACTTTTGTGCTCTACTTTCTCTAACAGGTGAACTAAAGAATGGGATTTTCTTGTATGATCTGGGATCTCACTGTCCTTGAATCCCAGAAGGTTTCTGTTTCCTTTTGTGAGCTAGAACATGCAAAAGCACATCCATATGGCCTTCTATTCATGTTCTGTATGCGTTAGATGTGCTGTGTCCTCACCCTTGGAACGTCCCTGAGCCCCACCCTTGCAGGCTCACAGACTTAGACCTGGAAAATCCTCTTCCATGTGTACCAGAACTGAGTTGAACACTGAAGCCTCCAGCAATACCAGCAGCCTGAAATGAGAAAAATGCTAGAGACACTCAAATGTCACAGCTGGCACAGCCCCAGACAGTAGTTAGAGGGGAAGGTAAAAGCTATGAGAGGGGCCCAGAAAACCTTGAAGATGAAAGAAAAGGGTCCTACTGTTTGGGGCAGGTGACATGGGGTCTTCTTGCTCAGCTCATCACATCCCATGGAGTCAAACATGGGATTACATGTACCTCCCAAACACCCTTTCTGTTTAAAGGCCAGATGCTGTGGACCACAAAAGGCAGATTTTAACCAACTCCAGAGCTGTAGAAGCTCTTGGGGTCAGGGTGGGGAGTGCAGGAAGGGTCTGGAAAAGGTGAGCAGGGAGGGACCTACATCAAGTAATCAGAGAGTTAGCATCACCTCCTTACAGTAAAATAAGCAGGACTTTCCAACTGGACAAACTGCTCTGTGGGGAATTTTGGTACATGTTTCACTACCATTTGGTTAGAGCATGGTATTAATAATGCTAAGGTTGTGGCTTTCATCCCTGTAGGGGCCATTCACTTAGGAGTTGGACTTGATGATTCTTGTAGGTCCCTTCCAACTAAGAATATTCTATAATTCTGTGATTCTGTCTAAACTCTCAGAAATTACATGGACCTCTCATCCACGCCATAGCATGAGCTGAAAATAATGGATGATAATTACAGATCTCTGTAAAGTCCTAATTCTTACAAATAATTGTTTCATTCCCACCAGAGAGAGGGAGGGATTGATTTGCAAAGTGAAAAGCTAAGGCTGGTTGGTGGAAATTCCCAACTCAGGAAAAGACATGTCTTGAAAATCAGAAATTGGAAAATGAATGTAAATCCACATAAGACCTAATTCCACTCCGCCTGAATGATGCCTCTGGATTCCCTTATCATTTTACTGTGACTGTGCTTTTGAACTGAAAGGATCATGAGCCAACATCCCTGGACCTGTAAGCTACCACTTAACTTTCTGCATAGAAAGAGCAGCACAGCTGCTAAACTGTATAGCACTCCATCCCTCTTACATCTCTGCAGCCTTTTGCATGCAAGACTACTGATGCTGCACTTTTCTCACTGTAATCTCACCAGCAGCCCGTGATCACCTCCCACTGAACCGCTGGCAGTTCTTTGGCTGAAAAAGCACTGTGCTCTTCTCTCTCTGCAGCCCATATAGTGCTGCGGTGAAATTGGAAAAGGCACACTTGTTCCTTCCAGGGACACACCAACATCTTTATTGGCACAGTGGTCAGGCAGAGAGCCGTGGCTTTCCCAGATCATTTCAAATGAGCACCTATTAGCTATGCAAGGCAGCTGCCTCTAATTCTGCAAATGCAGCTGGTATACTTGCCACTGCCAGGTTCAGGGAAGACAGCTCCCACTTACATGTCTATACTTTGCTACTGATCTTGTAGAAATGGGGTATTTATAGGTATGGACCTTTGTGGAAGACCCAAGTTCACTGAGAAATTGGGCAGAGTCAGCCAAGTTTCCTATTTGATCTAATTTGAAACCTGCTGTAAAAGAGTGTAGTGAAAAGTTTTATTCACACATTAAGCTCTGTGAGTTTGCAGGCTGTATAAGACCTAATATATGGGGGGAAAGAAGTAGAGAAGGGAAGAGCAAGATAAATTATAATGAGGTCTGAAATGCAGCTAGATATTTCATACACAAAGAAGACGATTGTGCCAAATTACCCTTCTGGGCATGGTCTTTTCCTGACGCAGCACATGCAGTTCTGATCACCTGGAGAGAAGGTTGAGATTTATATTATTTCCAAATTAAATTAGGAAGAAGATTTTAAATGCAATTTACATTTGTATTTCAGATGAAGGGGCTGGAGGCATTTTTTCAGTTTGAAAGCCATACAAACCCAGATTGAAAACTGCTGTTCTGGTGGTGTGCTCACCGTGTAATGCACCAGGAGTTGTCACCCAGGCAGAGCGTATCAATGCGCTGCCAGAAGGCAAGCAAGGAATTTGG
Source organism: Sakesphorus luctuosus (assembly GCA_013396695.1). NCBI lineage: Eukaryota > Metazoa > Chordata > Aves > Passeriformes > Thamnophilidae > Sakesphorus > Sakesphorus luctuosus. The sequence continues at coordinate 515,492 of VWZD01005949.1, forward strand.
TCATTGAATTTCCCACCATTTCCAAGCATCATCCATGGTGCAGAATGGTAGTGGTGGTAGTTTTTGCGTTAGAAGCCCATTACCAATTTTTCTGAGGGTAGAGAGGGGAATTAAAGCCAAATGCCTCCATCTTAGGCTTTTGTGAGTAAAGACTACTCTTTCTCTATAAAACCTTTAAAAAGTATTTGTATTCCCAGGATTGATCCTTTCTCTCTTCAGATGCTCTGTGTGATGTTTTGTGTTCTGACGCACAGCGCTGGGTACTGTCTGTCAGGTCACATTAAGCTAAAAAAGTGGCCTGCAGCAGAGACTCAGAGCTATTTCCAATAAATTGTCAGCAGAGTGGAAAGCAATAGTTGCCCATAATTTGAATTTCATGCCAGCTTGTCATGGAAATCTTATATGATGGTTTGATGTGCCCAAGAGCTTGCTCAAATAGATGCCTGCATCCTTAGAAATTCTGCTTGCTGTACTGTGTTGCCCACACAGCTTTCTGGACACCCATCGCACAGCATAATGTTGCTCCACCAGCACCATGAATGTTTAAAACAAAAGCTTTGTCAGTAGTTTAGAAAGTCCAGATCCTAATTGTAACAGCTGTGTAGAAATGGAAACCTGGAAACCACAGGAACTGAGTTTTAACTTGGCAACAGAAGAAAACAAATCTAGATGATTTTGTCTGGGCTTAAAAAAGGTGTACATGTGCCATCTCTCTGGGTTGCCACTGAGTTTTAGGCTCTGGTGTAGCCCAGGAGAGCTTCCTCTGGCCTTTCCATGAGGCAAATACTTCTGCAGCATCCCCTCAAAGTCTGCAGGAGCTCTGGCAGCCCTGGTCATATCGTAATTCCGCTGTTCACACAGAAGAAATGAAGGCAATACAAAACTATGTCACATGCTGGCAGAAAACACCGAGGTGCTCAGTCATTGTGAGGAACTGTGATCTCTATACCCAGTGGTCTGTTATCCAGGAATTTCTTGTGGGTATCATAGCCTAAGAGTTTTTTAAGGGATTTAAAGGAAAATAATGAGAGAGTTTATGAATTTTTACAGGGAGTTTATTCAAGACTGAAAGGCAGCATGGAAGAAGACAGGGAAACATTTGCAGTGTCAGTAAGGCAAAGGTATTGGAGGCTGCTGCCTTGGGCAGGAAAGAAACAGGAGTAACATCTTAATGAGAGATAATACTGAAGGCTAAGATATGTCATTCACTGATGGGAGGACAAATAACAAGTATATTTACTGCTTGGCAGCAAAGAGAGAGCTGTGGAGAAGGACAAAATGAAATACATAGCCAAAGGGATCTTTCTGCAACAGCATTAGGGATTGATACATGAAAATCATAAATAAAGGGTAGTGCTTGCCCATTTTATATACTTTGCATGGATGTGAATGAAACTGAGAATCTTTCAGCAGAAAAATCCGTGATAAATTCTAGCCTTCTCACATCAATTCACAAGGCAGCTAAAACAACTCCAGGACACTCTGGTTTGTTCTTCAGACCCTTAGAGCTTTTAATTCAAGTTCAAGCTTTTAATTCTAGTATACACAAATTCTATAGTTTCCTTTGCTGCAAAGCCAGTCTCAGTGGCTCGGTCCAGCCAACATTTGTAGCATTAGGGTGTTCGTGCCAGCCTGAATTCCTTTGGCCACCAGTTGATCATCCGTTTAAGGGAGTAAGCAAATCTCAGAATTATCAAGAAGCCCTGACCAAAACACCCAGAGTTCCTTCAAGCTTTGTATGAACACCACCATAAATTAAATTCACAAGCCAAGTTAAATAATGAAAAACTACTCAACGTCAGCTGGCACATTTCCTGAAGTTTTAGTTATGGAAAAATCCAGCAGCCTCATGGACAGATCTGAGCCTGGACTTCTAAGCACAAATACAGCACTGCTGTGACTTGGGTTGAGCTGGCAAAATGCCAATTGCCCAATAAAGAGTGTCAGCCTCCCTCGCCCCACTGAGAAAAGGGAGGAAAAAAGCCTCTGGAAACTCAAACTAGGTTTATACTTAAACTAACTATATATATTTATACAGAAAATAGAAAATTAAGAGAAAACTATGATATAACACACACACACAAGTTAGATATAACAAAAAATAACTCCCCACTCCCCATCAAACAGAAATCCCACCATTCTAAATACAAATCTCTCTGGAGAACTCAATTCCCCAGAGACAAACCCAAGCAGAGAGAAAGACTAAGAACAAATATTTTACTTCCCTAAGATAACATGGTGGTAAGCCAGTGCCAGGCCCGGTCCTCCCATCCCTCCTGGGATGGCACAGTGCATCCTTCTGGGACTAAGGCAAAAACCAAAAGAGGCAGAAGCTCCACCTCCCTCTCTTTTTATATTCCTTGACACTTCTTGATGATGTCAGATGATATGAAATACCTCTTTGGATGCTTAAGTCAGGCGATGCTTGTCCTTTCTAATCTACATAGATTCTCTGAGTCCGCTAATTTGATGCCTAGCTAAAGCTAAAGCCAAAACTACTACACGCTGTCATTGCTGTAATGATTGCTTCTACAACTACTTTTTCTTTAAAAATGAGACTTCACATGTATGTAAAGGTAAGAGTGCATCTGAAATGAATGGCAATCTCTGACCTCTACTGATGATGCAAGGCAGAAAGTACGTGCCAGATTTTTTTTTATTATAATAAGCAGAGGGCAAGTGGAACCTCCCTATTTTTCCAGGGAATACAGAAGGTGTTTTTCTCTCGCATTGCCAATGAACAGGTTGAATCCGTTTATGATGCCTTGTAGAAGGCAGGTGGCATCTGCTCAGGGTGCCAAGGAACAGGTAAGTGGCATCTGTTCATCATGCTACCCAATTGTGAGTCAATTAACATTTGAGTGGATGTTTAAAATGCTTTAAAATTATGAAATCAGAAGTCAATTATATATTGAGAAAGAAAAAAGCAAGAAAAAAAAGGAAAAGTGACATTTTTATCCCAAATTGTTTGTATCTAATAATTTGGAGACCATCTCGCTGACATTGCTCAACTCATTGCAGGTAACTGTCTAAACCAAACTCCTTTAGGGTCACCTCCTGTGAAGTTTTGTCACACCATTGAACTGATGAACCCAAGAAACTGACCAATGGAGCAGTATCTGTGCAGGCAAAATACTGCAGGACTTGCACAGGGTAAGACAGTGCTGAAGAAAAGTCAGTGTGCTCTGGTCCCTCTCTACATCTTCCTTTTTTTCCATAGTTCTGACATATGAAAACTCCAAATGCTAAACATACCTCATGCTTTTCATCCTTGGTAGTAAAAAGTTATAAAGAGGGAACTCAGTACTTTTCTAGTGACATTCATTCTCATAAATGGCCTTCACACAAACTCATATCCTTGGATAGAACCTAGTTTCCCATATAACCTCTTTCAAGAGCACAAACTGTATGTGAAAACTTCAGACAAAATTATGCTAACAATTTTTTAAAAACAAAACAAAACAACAAAACAAAACAAAAAAAAATTGAATCGTTCACTTTGTAGCCAAAGCTGCATTTCTACATTATTTAATTCTTTTCTTACAAGTTCTTTTCACTAGCTTCCCAGGCTGTTTTCAAAAGTTTGGATACACTCATTCAGATTGTTTCCTGGAAAATTATGGCTGTTGTGAACACCTTGCAGTACCTACTACATCCCCTCTCTGTAAGTCTCAGCTCTGGCCTGGGCTCAAACATCTCCCAGGACTCATTTAGGGAGGAACTGCTTGTTCCAGTCCTAGTACCAGCTGGCTTATACAAGGAGAAGACATTTCAGTGGATGCAGTAGTTAAACACAGGCCAAAAGGAGTTGCACAAATAGGATGTCAGTGATTCAGGTAGTCAGACACTGTCTCTTCACGGAGCAATAGTCCCTTTGGAAGCTGCAGAAAGCTTCAGCTGACACTGGCAGATACTGGTAGAGGGATAAAGATCAAGTCCAGTTATTAAGCCTACTGATCTTAAAAGCCCATATACACTCTGTGTCGAGACCCTGTAGCAGCCCACTTGATTTCTGAGCTCCTAGAACAACCACCAAGAAATAATATTTATTAGAGTGAAAATAAACTCACATGGACTCTCCAACTCCTACTACAAAACTGTGATTAAAAACTAGAAACAGTCTCCCGATTTGAGGCTTGTGTAAACCCTCAACCTTTTAATAAAATGTTTTATGTGTCAGCAAAACCAGTTATTGCAAAAGGTGGTTAAGGCCCTGACTTGCAATATTAGCTCAGCTCACCACCTTTTCAGGACTATAAGAACAGGCAAAAAAGATAGACTTCTTAATCTTGATAAAACTTAAAAATAAGTTAAATTAACTTAAACCTTCAGGTTCTGAGACAGCTGCCTGACTGACCTGTTCTAACACCTCTGCTGCAAGTCAAACCAAATCCACATTTAATAAGGAAAGACATATTAAATTATACAGGTTCAGTCCACTATTAGATAGACATTAAATATAAGGCTAAATACAGCTGACAGAATCAAGCAGAACTGGCATTAGCACATCCTTTTCATGAAACGTCAGTATGCACAAACTCTGGTAGACTGTGATTTACAGTGTAGCTGAACATTACCTGTATTTGACAAACACGCATTTGAGGCCATCAGCTCAAATGAATTTCAACGCCTTCAGAGGAATAACTCCACTTATTGTTCTTTTAATCTTTGAATACACACGTTCTCATAAAGTGAACTACACTAAGTGTTCTTGAACATGATGTTTCCTCATGATTGTACAGCAGTAATTATTATGGAGTGGAAGCATTTCTGAAAGATGTTTTGATATTTTAAGGTGCCGATTATAATTATGTGTTCCCAGCAGTTTAGCCAGAAAATGGGTATTTTAGCCTGGCATCGCCTCCCTTCACCCCTGCTTCCAGCCTCAATCCTCTAAACACACACAGACACACTTGAATAAGCAGGAAACAAATCTTATTATGCTAGCAGGAGGTCTAGGGGTTTCTGATTTTTAGAGCTCTAAGATGCTATTTGGGGACTGAAGTGATATGTGAAGAGAATTGCAAGTTGGAGTAGTAGTAAAAACTCCCAAACTTAAAAGTCCCTTCTGAGAGGTTATAGGATCTTTGACCAAGGGCAGCATATTGCTTCCCTTTTTGAGGTCTGCTTGCTCATTTCGCACAAAGGTGTGCTGCCCATTTCACTGGAACAGAGGAGTGCAATCTGAGCTCTTCCCCAGAGCCATTCAGAGCCATCGCTGTCTCCCTTCAGCAGGCTGCCAGAGCATTGCTGGGGTCACAGGGTACAAAAAACTGCTTGGCCTCCATGCCCTATTCACATAATATCCTTCTTGCTTTCTGCCTTTTTCAGGGGTGAGCAGAGAGAACAGGATACCAAAGGCTGTCATGGTTCAAGCTCTGTGGCAGAAATCACAGCATGAGTCAAGCTCTCCCACCACTCCCAGAATTACATCTCTGCTTGTAAAGATACTGCCTATAATATGCTTCCACATCTCCCATACACCAGAAAAATAAACTAGAGCAATCCAAAGCTAAATAGAAATAAAATGAAGGCTTTGTGCACACAGTGAATTATTTATATATAAAAAAACATTCTTTGAGGGTTGCTGCTGCATTCAGCTTGAATTTCAGACAACCCAAACATTTTTAAGCACATTCATTTATATTCTTAACAGCTATTCATTGCAGCCATGTTGATTTCCCATGATGTTTCATGTTGGCTGCAACAAAGTTTTGTCTGTGAAGATTAGTGCAAAAGGATTGTTCTTCATGCAAGCATCCATTTATCCCCACAAGAAAAAAATTCAGCTTGCAAAGAAGATCATATGTGATTAATTATTTAGCAAATTCTTTCTCCCAGTCTTCCCATTTAAGAATTTTAAATTATCCAGCCAGAAGCTAGAAATGACACCATTTAAGATAGCTGTTCTGTTACACAAAGGTAACAGGAGACAGAGAGACTGAACAATCTGAAATTGACACAAAATCTACACTTATCTCAGGCTGGGAAACATCTAAGAATACACAAACAGAAAAATCCTATCATTTCAGCAATGTCATGGCTGCAAAAATGCAGGGATGCTAATGCCATATAATTCATTTACACCCATACAGGCACAATGCACTTTTCTGCAAGTCTTGATGACAGAACAGGATTGTCACCCAGACATTTCTCCACCTATCTCTACCAGAGCTACCATGTATTACGTTTCCACATGCATATTCCCTGACACTGACTGTGGCTTGAAATGTACATGGAGCCAATTAACAAGCCCACCTGGAGGGAAGCCACTTATTTACCCACCATACAAGTGGCCTGAAACAACACAAGGAGAACCACATCTCTTTTCCCATGTCCATGAGCTGACAGGTGGGTACATTTCCAAACACCACCTGAAATCATCACACTGCAGGGGCTGGGTTATTTTCAGAGTCTATATTAACATGCGTACTACAGGATGAACTCACTTTACCACATCCTGTGGAAGATGGATCTTGCTGCCCCAAGACTGAAACTCAAGGGACTTTTCTTGGTAGTGGGCTAGCCCTCAAATTTATCCCAGATGGAGCCACCTGGCAGAGCTGATCTGCACTGGTATTCATTCTCTTTCCTTAATCAAATCAATATTTGTGGATTGTAACTCACCAAATAAATCATTAAAGATGAAAATCCTCCCCAGTGGATACATATTATTGCTGTGTAACTGCCCAGTTACTACCTTTGTGGCAGTGACTACCTCTAACCCTGAAAAATGAAATCAAGATACTAGATGTAGAACCCTTTTATAGTCAGGCAAAAAGCTGATCTCAGGACCTCAAAACTGAGTTTAATATTAAGTATTTCTAGTTTAGCAATAATTGCCCATTGTTAGAAATACTGGTTGATTTGTCACCCCAGTGTCTATTTCCCCTTTGCTTTTACTTATCAGATAATGATGTGCTCTTTTAGAAACTCTGTTCACAAGTTTGAGCCAAATTCTCCTTGATAACTATAAAAGTAAATGTTTCTTAGTTGACTATTGACACTTCATAGGGGCTTTCCCAGGAGGCAACTAACCAACTATTTGGCTAATTTCTCTATCACTAACAGAAACAGCTGTTCCTTCTACTGGTTAGGATAAAAGCTTAGCAAAAGCCCATTCTTGATGGAGGAAAAAAAAAAGGTACTTACCTTTGAATAGATGATATCAGAAACAGAAGTTTTCACAGTATCTTCAGAATGACTAGTCAATTTCCAAAGGCACCTCAATCCCTCTTCTATCTTATTTCTTTAGGTGAGGGATGTTCACCAGATTTTGTGGGGTTTTTAATCCCCTTAGCAAGTGGTCTTGCTGCCCTGTGCAAAATACTGCTGTTGAGGTAGTTTCCTCCCCTCATCTTCTAAGCCAAGAAAATTACTTCCCTGTATAGGAACAAGGGGTACTGTTAGCTGAAACTGACCCACTCCCCTGGTATGATTCAGGACACCAGAGCACTCCTTAGGCATTTGAATATTATTTCTGCAGGTCTTAGAATAATTCAGTCTCTTGCCTTTAAGGCATATTTAATATATCTTCTGTCTAAGGCATTCAAAGGCTCATAAAATTTCTTCAGAGCCTGTGTGAGGCTCTCTGGGCTGCAAAAACTGGTCTAAGGCCATTCCACCTGGTGCTGTGATTCTGTCTGGTTTCACAGTACAAAATCCAAGTTGGGTTGATAACTGGTAGGAATAGGTGTCAGTGCATATGCACAACAGCTGTTGAGGAAACTCCTGTAAGCAGCAGAACCTAGAAAAAATGTATCTCTAAAATAGTCCTCATTTTCCTCACTTTTTTCCATAATACAACATTCAAAGCTTTCTCTAAGCTCTTGTCTGAATTTGTGTGAAACTTACAAAAATGGATGTTCTGTTTTATGAGTTTTATCGAATTAAGTTTTGACCAGCAACTGTTATGGGGAGATTTCTTCTGGAGGGCTATCAACTCTGAATAATCCTATCTCTGGCTCTTCTGCAGCCTGCAGTCCCATAATAACCATGTTAGCCTGCAGCTCTCTTTATTATTTCAGCAGTGTCCAGGCTGTTTACTTGGAAAAGTATTTTGCAGTGGTTTTAAGGGAGCTAGCCATCTGGATACACTCACTGAGTATAACAAGTATAACACAGTATAACAAGAAGACACTTAGCAAGAGGCATTCCTGTCCTTCCAACATGCTGCCTCACAAGAGCTGATCTATCTGCAAGGTGTGCCCGTAGAAACAATCTGTGCCATCTCCAAGGTCATATGCAGGTACTTTGATCCACGCCAAATGCAGGCACTCCATCAGCTTGGATGTTAATTTAATTCCTCTCAAATATTCTTACATTGTCACAGTCTTATCTGGAGGTGGGCTTCAAAACTGAGATGAAAACCATGTGGCTACACAGTACTGCTATGTTAAGGCATCAAAGTAACGTGGGTCTCCACAGAATGTTAATCCCTTATTCTCCTGTAGAAGGGACAATGATCCATGAATTTGTGAGATGATCTCCACCAATGTGTTTCAGCTGTGGCTACATTAAAAGGCTTGATATTTACACCTGCACTCTTCAGCTTCACCAGCGCCAGGAGCTGCAGACAGAGGAATCTCCCCGTGCTTGTAAGCACAGTTGTACAGACACGACACGATTGCTGGCACAAACCCTTGTCACAGCCCAGTCCCTCAGAACGTGTTTAAAGTAATTTTAAACTCATGTCCTACTTGGAAAAATGTATTCAAAACCACAAACCACATCCTACCATCCAAATAGATGAGATGTCCAATTATTAATTAACAGCTCTTTCTATACCCAGAGGGTGAAACCTTGCTGCTTCTGTGCATCTGTGAGTCTTCAGGAAAATCACAACTAGTTGTATAGATTAATCATGACAGTCTGAAGTGCTGCAATGTTCCTAGAGTCTCCCTGCCCCTGTAAAGCTGTACCCCTTTCCCACTTCTAGCAAGCAGAACTTCAGTGGGGATGGCAATGAGAGCATCATGAGATGCCTGGAAAGGCACAGGAGTCATGCTGACAGAAGGCTGGAGCTTGTGCAGCTCCAGCTGAGAGCAAAGTTCTGGATAGTCCTGGGTGTGCTGAAAATAAACCCTCACGCCTCCATCTGGGTATGCAGATGGGGATATTTTTAACCTTTCTCCCTGTGTCATAGTTTATGATCAGTAAAATGGAGTTAAAGCATGTCCAGGTGAATGGCATAAAAGTAAGTGCATTAATACTTGTGAAGCATTTACTATAGCAATGAACATCAAAGAAGAGCCCAGGAGGAAAATAACAACTGTTTGCTGAGTAAGGTCTGAGTGGTGCGTGCAAATAATTCATGGGGCTGCTCATGGAAGAATGAGAAAAACACGAGTAGAGAACATCTCATTTTTTGAGTACCCCTCTTCTGAGTAATGAAGATACAGAGAACATGGAGAAAAATGATGTGCAGGCATGTACATATTGCACAGAAATTCATTGGATTTGGGCAGGCAACCCAATTCTCGAACTGCTCCTTTTGCAGGAAGGCGACTTCAAATAGTAGGATAAGCAGGTGAAATGAAACCAATTACATTAGAGACATGTCTCCATCACATCTAAAACTGTTTGTGCCCACCCAACCCACAGATGTGGCTTTGCAGCCCTGTGGTCCCCAGTAGTACATAACTAAGTTTGCTTCAACTTCAGTTTTCTGATACAAAATACTATTTAATCCACAAACCAGCAGAAATAAGGAAGAAAACAGACTTGATTCTAAAAAGACATGTGCTGGGTCCTTTGCTGCTGAAAGAAGCTAGTAAGTATTCAAAGACTTCAGGTAGAGTAATTCTATACAGAAAAGAAATGCTTCAATATACATCAAGATTTTTTCTCTATCTTTCTAACTGGGTACATTTGTACAAAATATTTCGTGCTTTGAAGTGCCAACTTTTTGTGTTTGCTGATTAAACATTATAATTCTGTTAATTTGTGCATCCTTAATTTATGTTACTCCATTGAAAAATGTTGGATTTGCTCAAATATTTTATTATCAAGCATTTAACATAGGCTGTAGAAGGAAATCCAAACTAGATATTAGTGCAACAGACAGGCCTGACAGAATATGTGCCATGACCTGTTCTGATTCATTAAAATCAGTGGATTGATGGGATTTATTTGAAGAGGATCAGGAAAGCACATTCATAGTGGAACGATGGCTTTATGCAAAAGTGACCCATAGGTCTGTTCTCTCTTTTTAGTCCTGACACAGAGTCTCATTGCAATCCTGGTTTTAGTTACCTAATCTGTGGAGCAGTAATATTAATCTTGTGCTTTATAAACTCACCTGACTCCTCCACAAATTGCTGTAAGCGCTTTTACAAGGCTTAACATGTTTCTGGCTTTCAGTGATCACACTCAAAGCCACAGGCCAGGAACAAAACACACTGTAAAAGCTCAAATTCCAACTAGCACAAGGATATAAGCATAGTGCATAAAGAAACACCAACTGCAAATGCCTGTCAAGAGGTGCACCCAGTTTTCCTTCTTTGGGACCTCTCTGCTCCCAAACTGTGCCACCTTCCTCACACGACACATCCTTTACCATGCAGTTCCTGCTGGCCCTGGTCAGACACAGCCCTCATTAAGTCTGATCTCTTACCCACTGTACCTTTGTAGAGCAAGACACCAGCACAGTTCCCTGAAGCACAGTGTGACAAGAAACACACTCTGTGCATGAGAGCCTGAAAGGTATAGCCTTAGACCAGCTTCTCTGCCCAGAAAGTTAGTATTGATATCAACATGAGAAACACGTAATACTGAAGTTCTCATTGAACATCAAAAGTCACAGCACCTTCATCTCTTTTAATAATTTTTTTTAATACCACTGGATTTCATTGCATTTCACAGTTTGTTCACTGTTCATCCTGCGTGCAAGGAACCAGCCATGTGACTCTCTAACTCATATGTTACTCAATCCACCTCAAGTCACAGTATTTTCACAAAAATCAGTGCTATAAAATGATCCCACCCTTTGTCCTCCGTGGCATCAGAAGCTGTGGAGTTGTACTAGCATTAACACTCAGTCCATATACTCTTTATAGACATAACACAAAACTGCTCCTGCCAAGATTCTCCAAATTCACCCATATGCCTGTAATCCCCCAACTTCCAGATCAGAATTGCTTCAATACAACTTAATGAGGAATTTAAACCAGTTTACTGGTTGTTACTCATTGCACAGCGAACAACTGTTGGAGTTTACTGGCAGGTTCACAGCCACAGGACTTTCCGTCCCACATGCTCTTAGACACACTTCTCTGAAAAGCTGATGGTGCTCATCCAATTTCCATCAAAAGAGATGGTTCCTAAACTGTATTTATTTGTTGTTCTGTTTATGAATAGTTTGAATTCAAATATTTTTCTAGTAAAGTACTGGCTATAGAATCTATTGAATTTTGTGCAGTAAAATTAAAAAGATCTTATTTTAAACTTACAATGGTGGTGGTTGTGTAAAGAGAAGTATGTTATTAAATGAAGGCAGCCATAAATCTGTCGGAGTAAACTGTAGAAACCCTTGCCATAGGGTGGTAAAATGGCTGTGCACTGACTATTGTTTTACTATAACAGCTGCCATTAAACTGCAGTTTTATCACCACCATTATTGATTTATTGTCCTGAACTTCCAGGATAGAGCCCTGTTAAAATCTTAATTTAAAGTGTATTTCTTTTTTGTTAGTACTCAAAGAAGAGTACCAGGACTCTCCCCTTAGATCAGAGGCAGCTTTGTCACTCACACTGGACCGCAGAGCCCAACAATATAATGTTTGAGCTTTCACCTGGAGGTGAAATTTTGTGCAGGAATTACCCCTTCAGTCAACACAGAAAATTAGAGGCAGATGTGCAGGCTGAGCAGGACTTGGTTTACATGGGTGCTTTTGGCAGGAAGCAGGGACTGGGCTATAACTCCAAAGGAGCTCAGTCACCATAGATCACCCAGCTGAGGAGCTCAGCCTGGACATCTGCTGACAAGAAACCTGGTATTACCAGCCATAATGATCCCTATCCAACACATCTGAACTCATCCAAAATGTTCAGTGAGAATACCCAGTCACCCTTCCAGCAAAGCCTTGTAACAGACTTGACACCTTGAGGAGTATTCTTGAAGGTTTTCTAGACTTTGCAAGTCGGCTTGGAAATGGATGCTGAGTTCTCAAGGTCAACAGATGCTTAAACTCTGGAGAAACTCAGAGCTTCATGAATTAATTTTGGCTTTGGATCACTAAGGCCTATCATGCCTAAGTCTTGCATAGCTGTAGACTGAGCAATTAAATCAAGGCAGAAAAAATAGAAAATTACCCAACTGTCACAAGCCCCACTTTTATTTAAACACTGAGGGGGATGGGAGGAGTCTTGCTCTATTCATCCATGAGCATCTTACAAAAAACATTCATTTACAGCACCCTAAATTTTCTGTTAATAATGGCAAAGTCAACAGTGTATCTACACAAACAGAAAAACTAATGAGGGAAAAACTAGCACCAGGGACATCAGATGATACAGCTACTGCTATAAAAGCAAAAAAGGTAGCTGGCTAGGTAGAAGACTGATTTGCCTTTGCTACTCTTTCTGTTACAGTGTCCTTTATATATGCAGGCTGAGTGGAATACATCATAAAAGGTGACATTTTATAACAGCAGTTTGTAAATTTTACAGAAGCTTACTGCCTGTAAATCACAGAGCTTATACCCTCACTGACTTTACTACTGCAAAGCCAGCCATGGATGAACTCCATACCAGTTTACCTAAAATTTATCTTTTTTATTTAGACCTAACTGAGGTCTTTTAATATTCCTTTTCTTCTAATGACAAAGCCATCCTGATAATATTATTATCTTTACAGACATTTTGAAGGGCTCTGTTGTATCTTGAAAAACCAATTCCTGGTTTTGGTAGTTTCTATCTTAACATGTACTTCTGCTATCAAAAGATGTGCTTTTCCCTTTTATTTCAATTATATGCATTTATTTGTATTCCAAATCCTCCCAGCACCTAATCCTTTGACTTGCTTCACAGCCAGACTTCACAGACTGGTTTTTACAGTCTGTGCACAAACCTGTTCTTTATTTGGTAACATCCACATTTATTTCACAGCAGAGCTAAGCAATTTATTCTCCCATCTGTGCAGTGGATATTGTCATGGTTAATCTTCAGTAGCATTAATGGAAACCAATGGCACAAATTCCTTGTGCATCAGTGAGAGTTTTGTGAATGAGGTGGTTAGTGAATTATCTTGTTTTTCCAAAGAGCTTCATGGAGCAGAGTGCCCCAGCTAATGAGCTTCCCTCTGTTTTCAGCAGTTCTTATTCTCTGCTTACGGTCCTGCTCGTACTTCACTTTCAGTGCTAACAAAAAGCAAGCCTTGATTTTTCTCAAAACCCTGTTTCAAGGGTAGAGAAGACCACACTGTAAACCAGTGGGAAAAGCTATTTCTTTTGAGTGGCTCATAATGCAATTGTTGGGAACTTCAGACCTATTTTACTTGGCAATCCAAGCAGGATTTGTAGTCAGGTTAGATGTAGTGCTCGCATCTGGAGCTCAGGAAGGTGTTAGCTGTAAAAAGGTGTCAATTACAGTGGAAATCTGCCAACATGGAGCAGTATATGACACAGCCCTTCTTCAGGCTCAGCTCCTGGCTTCGTGCCTCTTTGGAGATCACATCATTTTTTAATAAGGATGGTATGAATTTTCCCTGATATACCCTGATTTACATTGAAGGCTTGGCACCAGAAGCTGACTGGTGTCCAAAATACCTTAAGACTATGAAGATCACCTCACAGTCCCTTTTGGGCTCATGAGACACTTTTCTCCTTAGCTACAGAATATCTGCAGTGTTGGGGAAGATGTTGCATTGCACAGATGAAACCATCTCCCCTTGTGCCTGTTTTAGCCAGTGACATTGGACTAAAAATTAAATTCTGTAGTGTCTGATTACCTTCCCAATTATTTCCCATGAACTGGAGGCTAACTTGACCAAAATAAACATTAAGTCACATTTTCTCCAAGAGAACAAGCTGCTTCAGCATGGTGTTCTTTGCAGTTTCAGGGCTTGGTAGAAATGAGGCTGTGAGACTGGCCATGACATAATAATTTGCTCTGGATGCTTGAGAGACCTGCTACAACTTTGGAGTATCATGGATTAATGTGAGATTGAGGTGTTTTTGAAGAACCTTTTGGTCCTGCAGATGAAGGGAAAAGGTTACTGGGATACTGTAAAATCCTAGGATTGGGGGTTTTCCTATGCTAATAGATTGAGACGCAGATGGTTTGCTATGTTATTGTCGAGTGACTTTTAGTCCCATCATCCCATACATTGACCAACAACCTCAAAATCTTGAGCAGATTTGTGTCAAACACAACAGGCATTTATTTAGGCCTCATCCACAGGGTTGAACAGTCTCAATGAACGCACCAATGAGGACTCTGCAGATATATACAGAAGTCACTGCTGCAGCCTTAAGCTGCCATGGCAATCATGAAGGTGTTCACCTAATATTTACTGCTGATACTGAAAAGGAGATTTCATTTCCCAGAAAACTTCCTCAAAGTATCCACAAGCAAAAACCACTTACTTCATCTTTGGTCCTCAGAGATGCATCAATATATAAAGGCATTTAATTGCTGCATTTTAAATGCTCTGGTTGGAGATTAAATATTGCATAGAAAAATGGATTCAATAAAATGGAGCACAAATCATTACAATTCCAAAACATAAATCTCTTTGTTACTGCTCTTTTGCTGCTGCTGCAGATTGTTCCCAAGTTTTATTGGAGCTCTTTTTATGTTTTTCTTTTAAAGTATGTACATAGAAAGGAGGTTGGAAAATGCACATGAAGGGTGAGGGCATTTTTTTCAGCTGGCCACAGTGAGATGAGGAAATATGTTTGGTTTATAAAATCAAATTTTTGCAGGGATCTGTTTCCATATGGGGAATAGAAGAGATTGGATCCTTTGGAAGGGAATTCCTTAAGATATTCCAAAAGAATGAACTTTTGAGATTATCTATTCCATGTGCCAGGACATAATTTTTTAATATGAAATTTAATCAGCATTGTATAATGACATTAGATTTTATATTTTGAATTGCATATTCTAATTACCTAATTACACATTGTAAATATATGATTACATGAATTGGCACCAAAATTCATAATTACACTTAACTACACTAATTGCATCAATCTAAGATAATCAACCACAAAATACAAGAAAAAGTCACACAAACAAAAGCTACAGAAAAGAACATTTTGAGAGTGAGCCCACACTCCCAGAGTACCCAGAGGCACAATGCTGCCATGTATCTGGAAAGTAATTCATAAGTAGAGCTGTGTGGGAAACAAATTGTCTGACCTAAAGGTGCTTTTATGCTCTCAAAAAACTGCTTTTGCTCTGTATTAAGGCAAACACACCTCCATATCTTACGAAGTTTTGGGAAGGTTGAATTATTGGAGTTTTTTTCCTTTCGATGTAAAAACACAGGAGACTTCTCATCTGCTCCAGATGTAAGGATCTAGGGAAGGATTTAGCTTCAGTGAATTGCCAGTTTCCACCAGAAAAGCAGATGCATTTAATGACAGCTTCACTTGCAGCAGCAAGTGCCTCACATTTCTTAAAACCTAGCCCTAAATCTCCCACTGCAGCACCAGGGCAGGATTTAGCTCTGTTGCACGGAGGGCAATAGTTTGCAGAGATGATTCAGTTCTGCAGCACAGCCTTGTCCATATGAGGTTCATCTAGCAACCCTAGTCCTAAAGTGCTATTTCTTGCAAAATAAATACTGGCACATTCTAATTCCATTAGCGTGGATATTGCCCTGGCATGATTATAATTTACTTTTTTTACTAATTAGTGGCCTATTTTTCTGTCAGATGTTTCTCATGACTCCAGGAATGGTTCCAGTCATGGAAATATGTAATGCTTTTGATGCATCTTCAGTGGTTAAATCTCATCTTACATATTTATATGCATTTCCTTCCTTTGGGGAGCAATTCTGAGGAAACTGATGGAAGTCCTGCTGATCAGAGGGAAAGACAGGCAATTATGGTTGATCCCTTTCTTTCCTTTCCTTTTATCACTGCTGTATTGGTAATTAAAACTGTTGTACGTAAATAAGATTTATACATCTCAAAAGAAAAGGAACTGTTGCCAACAAAGCCGAAAGTGTGCACACACAGTGCCATTGTGAAGGAAACAAACAGAGAGATGCAGTGCATTTCCTGGGGATGCACTCCTGAAAATCCCATTAATACTCATAATTTAATGATGGGGTAGGTGCGACCATGCTATTCCAAGGTATTCAGAAGTGACACAACTCAGCTCAGGTGTAGCAGATATGCTTTCAAATGTTGAAACCCCTCTTCAGAACTCTGTTTCCCAGGAAAATAATCTCTTTGGCAGATTTTCTTATTTGCCTAATAGATTTAAAAAAAGAATAGAGCCTTTTCTTTGCAAGCAGAGAGAGGTAAATATGCACCCTTTGTTATAAGTGCTCCTTTCAAAATGTCCCCTTCTGAACCAAGACAGTGTTTTGCAGCAGGTGTGATGTGACCTGGGAGTTCCCTGCTGGCAGGCAGGGGGCTGGGAGGTGTTGGAGAACACCCTTTCTGTCCAAAGCAAAGAAAACCTCACATACACTTCCCCCCTGTGTACTGCTATCTTTAAAGGCCTTTGTAAGACTCTTAACTTGGTGAGTTGTACACTATTATTCTTAGTGATATAATCATACTCTCACATTTAATGAAAACAGGAGGGACTGGCATGATGTTTGCTCTTCAGCCTGAAGATCCTATCCTGAAAAGACTCAACTCACACAAAGCCATTGCAATAAATTTTACTTACGTTCAAACCCAGCAACCTTTCTTTATCTACTGCCTCTAAACCGGCATCAATGACACAAAATATTTTCAATAGAGGTAAAATTTATCATGTTTCTATTCAAAGACAGATGACCTGAACTCAAATTTATCCATGTAATCTCAGTTCTTACTGTGTGTAAATCTTTAAGCAACTACTCACGCATTATATTTTCCACTGGATTAACCTTCCTGGAGGTCTTCAGCAGGGCATCACTGTTTGCATCTGAGGTTTAGGTCTGCAAAAGGACTCAGCTTCACAGAGTGGAAAACCATGATATCTTCAAAATCCCTTACTGATTCCACCTCCCGTGGGAGATATCTCAGGTTCCCAGAACTTAATTATTCCACATCTGTCAGTAATTATCCTTAAGGACTTGAGGTCTCCTCTGAGGGACAAATGCTCCAGTAACGTTTAGCATCTTCTCGTCTTCATTCCCAGATGCCATTGGGGTCCCGTTAGGATCTGGGAGTAAACTCATAGTTCCCCTGCCTGCTTTCCCTGTAGATAGCTAAAGCACATTTATAGGGTCAAGCCCCTCAGAAAAAGAGAAGAAGAGGAGAATTTATGCAAGAGCTCAGAACTCAGAGGTCTCACACAAGGTACACAAGATCCACATTCAGCTCTCCTCTCTGCCCAAAACCATTTGGCCTTCTCTCTCTCGTCTCATACAAATGTGCAAAGCAGATAACGCAAGGGACCCATTGCTGCTGCTGCGTTTGCCAAGTTTGTTTCATTGAAGCTCTTCCACTGCGTATAGTTTAATCCAACATGTATCAAGGCAGACACAAAGCAACACCAAGTTTCAGCCTGTCTTGAGGTGACATCTCCAACAGGAGAGGCAGTGCCAGGCACTGAAATCTGCAAGCCCTTCCCTGGCTTTAGATATCACACTTCTATCCAGTTGAATTTTCTCACTCCTTGAATGGGGTGAAAGGACATTATTTCACCTTGCAAAGATGGGCAGCAAGTCATGGAGATGAAATTATCCAAAGTGTAAATCAAATTCAGGTGCCTGTTTGCTCATCTTAGTGTTGCTTTGTTAAGTTCAACCTGGGTTAGTTATTTTAGGTCTCTTAAACACATCCAAGCTAGAATTATCCACAAGTTACCACAGGAAAAGAAG
The DNA here is from genome assembly GCA_013396695.1 of Sakesphorus luctuosus. Lineage (NCBI taxonomy): Eukaryota > Metazoa > Chordata > Aves > Passeriformes > Thamnophilidae > Sakesphorus > Sakesphorus luctuosus. The sequence goes on from VWZD01005949.1 coordinate 533,484, forward strand.
GAAACATTTCTAAAGGTGATTTCCCCCACTTACCCTGAGCTACACTTAGCCTGTTCGACATACAGTGTACCAGAGTAGACTTTCAAATACTCCTGGCAGTGGCTTTGCACAGAAGTGAAAAAGTGATCTTTGCCTTCCCTTCACCTGACACTTTGTACAACGTTAGCTTAAAGACCTCCTTGATTTTGCCCCATAGGTCAAACTCCTTTTTGAGGTCAGGAGTGAAGCTGATGACTATATTGCTGAAGAAATGATTTCTGTGGTATTCTGCTCTCACAGCATCACATTTGAAACTGGATAAATATGAATCGATTTTCATTTTAATGACTGTTCCTGAAGGAAACATATTTATATACTCAGTCAAATGAAACCTCTCATTGTGATTTTAAACTAGCATAAACACTTTAACACAAAATTATAGGATTTTTCTTAAACAAATAGCTCTCTTATGTTGAGAAATGGATACACTTCCACTGTTTTTTCACGCTGCTTTAAAAAAAAAATAAACGCAATGGAAACTGATTTTAAAAAAAATCCCTACGGAAATATATTTAACCACACTACCAATTGTGGTGAATTTTGCCTATCACCCTCATGTCTGGGAGTAATGGTCCCAGATGCCTTTGCTCGTTCACTTTATGCTCTGGTCAGTCTGCACGCTTTAATTTTCCTGACAAAACCACTGAGAAAAAAATATGTACTCAGAAAAACCTCAGTAGCATTTCTGTGTACAATGCTGTACTGGGCTGATAATATTGTCATGAGATATATGAACTTATGGACACTGAGAAAACAACTCCAGTGATGAATGTAAATCAACAGGATATTGGCTAATTCTACTTGAGCCTCTTCTGCATTGTTCTTTGAAAACATCAACTCAGTTATCATCAAGAATCAAAAAGGCAGGTATAATATTTGGAAAGATGATAAGAGGACTTAAATCCCAGCATTACTCCAAATCATATTGCTTCACACTCTGTCATGTCTTAGATAGTATGCGGTTTGGCTACCCTCTTTTCTCCCTAAAAGAAGCACTAGGAGCATAAAAGTTCATGGCTGTGACCAAGCAGGGAACAGCCCCACAAAGGAGCTGTGAAATAGGTCAGACTTCTGCCTGGACAAAGGATAGCCGAGGGGGCATGTATAGGAAGTTAAACTTGGCAATCATGTTCAATCACAGTAAAGCCAATCTGGAAAGATTAACAACTGTTGCTTCATGTTCAATCACAGTAAAGCCAGTCTGGAAAGATTAACAACTGTTGCTTATAATCCAACTAACTAGAGATTGTCTAATAAAATTATTAGGCAATGGGTTTAAAATACAGAGAAGGAAATATTGTCTTCATATAATATAGAATTAAAGCACAGACATCATTACCATAGGATGTTGAAAAAGCTGAAGGTATAAATGGATCTGACCAGGCAAATTCGCAGTAGAAAGCTTATCTGAGAGTATTAACCTGGAGCACTGAAAGGCAGACTGTATCTCTGCCTTCCTGATAGCTGAAATTTGGGTATGTAATAGATTTATTTTTTCCCTCAAAACGTTTTCATAAGTATCTGCTGTAGTCACTGGCAGAGGAGGGGCCCTGAACTGGTCAGAGCATGTCCAAAAGGAAAGATGTGGAGTGAAAGGAAGTGATAGAGACCAGGGTGCACCCAGCACGGTGAGGGTCATGTTAGTGGAGATGTTACTTCTTCACTACTGCCAAGAGTATTCCATAGCAGTGTTGAGGTATGGCATTGTTAAAGACAGTCTGAGCCCTTTGGTTCTGTGAGAAGGCAGCCTTGTTTCACACACTCACACCCCCAGCCCACTGTACACATATCCAGAACCAGTCTTTCCAGCCTAAGGGAGCTTTTTTTCCTAAAGTGAAGCTCACTCTCATTTTCTTTGTCTCACAAAGGCAGACAGCTTAATTTGCATCCAGGTGTAATAAACAATCTGCCTTTCGGGAGAGCCAGAAAAGGAAGAACCTTAATTCTTCCCATTGAAGGCTGAAAACCCTGGCACCAAGGATGAAAGCCACAGGAACCAAAAAGCACTCTCAGAACTTCATCCGATTAAACAGAGACATCCGCGTGCACTGCTCTCCATAACAAGCAGCAAAAACTGATTAGTCTACCAGTTAATGGGAGTGCACATGGCTCACTTCTCTGGCTCAGCCACAAAGGAGGCAACAGCCACTGCGGTGTTTGAATTGTTTCCTTACAATCACAGCTGGGCAATTAGACTCCTGCCTTCCTTTGATGGCTAAGTTAGGAAATTGGAGAAGGAAGTAGAAGGATAATCTGGGGGAGAGGGAGTGTTTATGATAGTATATTTGGGTCAAGCCAATGTTGTTTTATTATTTTTAAATTGCATTATTTGGCATTTCTAAATTAAATGCTATTTTTCTAACAAATTTTTGTAGACAAATGCTCCCCCTCTAATTTCTTTTGCCCAGCCTATTTCTCAAATTCATCACATACTCCTTAATAGTTTCAGTCACTATAAGTTTGGATGAGCAAATTATTTTTCCAAATGTCTCCAACTGAATTTTCTCTAAACTTCTCCACTCTCATTATTTCAGCATAGATGGGCTAGAAATAGCATGTTCATGCTCTTATTCTTTAGATTAAAAAAAAAAAAAGTATATACTTTTTAACTTGCTGAAAAATCACGCCTTTGCACAGTGGCTTTGATCCAAAGCTGAGTGAAACAACAGGAATCTTTCCCTTGACTTCAGTCGTTTGGGGACTTGGCCCTTATGCTTTTGCTGAAGAATAAGCAAAGCTATTACATTGGCAGTGGTGAGATAATTGTTTCTTCTGTCGCGGTGCCCCAGCACAAAGCTGAGCACACATCTTGCTCAGCACAACCTGAGATGCATTTCAGAGAGGCCTTTGCCAGGGTTTTTTCCAATCAAAGTGACAAATGACACAAATGTCATTGCTATATTCAGCAATAACAAACTCTGCGTTATTAATTCGTATTCATGGCTGAAAAAAAATCCATGGGCTCACAAGTCAGTGTCTGTTTGAATATACAGTGCAGTGCAGAAATCATGGAGCTGCTGTCAGCCAGACAATAGAAGCAGAACTGCTTGGGGGGGCTGCTGGGAGTGAGCACTGCAAGGGACCGCAGGAGGTTCATCATGGCTCAGGACTGGGAGGATTACACCGCAAAAGCCAAATGCCAGCAGTGTGTGGGAAGACAACAAAAATTTGCATTGGAGCAGTCAGCAGGTGCTGATACAGCTACTGGCACTCATGGCCTGACATGGACTACATTTTATGACTTCAATTTGTTTTACTTACTCATGCAGCTCATAGTTTTAGAGGCTATCTGGGCAAGGCAGGGACACAAAGGTCCACATTTGTAGCAAAGCGTTCCCATAGCAAGGGTGAGGAAAATAAAGACTTGTCAGTGAAACAGTTGCTTTCTGACGTAAACAAATAAATAAAGAATTAAATCCTCCTTTTAGAAAAAGTAAAGACCCCCCATGAACAAATGTTTTTGCAAGAAACCCCTCATGAATATGAGGGATTTTGTGAGGCAATGTGTACTGTGTGATTGTGTTTCTGCTGCTTGCTGCTCACATCGAGGTCTAGGGAGGCTTGGTCTCTGTTGTTGCAAAATGCTGGTTGCAGGTACCATACAGAAATCAGTGGGTGTAAATCTGGAGTAAAATGTCAATGTAAGTTTCCTGCTAGACTGGGGCATAGCACCATTTACCAGCAGAAATGGTCTAAATCTCCAAATGTTATCTTTATGGAAATGAATTTAAAGGAAACTTAGAAATGGGATGTTGATAAGGAACAATAAAAGGTCTGATCTGGCTCCAGTAACAATTTCACTTCTCCCCAGGAAAATACCAGTCATTGCTACTGTGCATTAAAGGAAAGGTAGGGAAATGGGGCATCCAGTATCTGATCTTTAATAAAGGGATCAAACAGAAACAGAAACATTTTTAGTTCTGCTTTTTATGAGTTCTTTGACTTAAAAATTCTCTACAGATAGGTTTGTCAGTGTTGGTCATAACACAGGAGGTTAGCTAGGAAACTATGAACAAAGCAGCCCTCTAAAAGAAATCAGTGCTTTGGTAAATTAGAGGTCCTTCCTCATAAATTTTTTATATGACAGAATAGATAAAAATCTCATGTATGTACACAAAAAGTATATGTAAGCACATTTTCTTCAATAATAAATATCTCCATGTGCTTGATATAAAACTTCAAATATTCTGAGATTTTCCATCAGACTTCACAATCTAGAGGATTTGTTGAGGTCACAAATATAGAAGATTTCACTACATGTTGGCATCAAGCTTCAGTAGGGCATTTTTCAGTTTCAGAGAGTCTTGTTCCCTTTTCACTTCCTCCTTCAGATAGATCCTGCCTTGAAATAAAATAGTTGTAACATCTTCAGGTATTAGGAAGACATTGCTAACCTGCAGAGTTTATGCACACAGACAGGTTTCATGCATCATCTTCTGAAACATTTGATCAGCATTTGAAACGCTGTTGTAGAGTAGAACCCAGTGACGTCCACAACCTCCTCATTCACTAAGTGGGAGATAAAGGTAGCCAGTAATTTCAGGTAAATTCTCTCCCTTCTGTTTGAAACAAGCAAAACCCAAAACAATACATCTTTTTTTCCCCATAGTGGTCCATTTCCTCTTGCACTGAAGTTCAGAGCCTCTTGCCAGGATGCCAAGTCCTCATGCAGGACGTGGGGACAACTTGCAAAGTGTGGAGGCTGAGATTGCAGAACTAAATATGAGATAAAGGCAGGCACATGTCCACAGGGCAGGTGAAGCGGTATCTACACTTCTGCACTGATCCTCAAAGGCAGAAAAAAGACACCAGCACAAAGAAGGAAAACAAAAAAGAGCCTTTGTTAAGGCTACTACAACAGTATTAATACTTGATGTTTGTGTAATGTCATGAATTGAAGCTTCAGTACTACCAAGTCTTAAACTCTCATTGGAGCTCTTTGAAGGGGCAAGTACACAGACAGGGGTAATCCACTGATGTAATTTACCTTCCTAATGATTTTTAACAAGTCTCATACCACAGGCTTTTACAGAAACTAGGCTGCAAGCGCATAAAGATGAAACCCCTTGTTTGAATTATTAATTGATTAAGGGACAGGAAACCCAGGTAGCAGTAAAAGGTCAGCTCATGCATGGGGGAGAAGTCACTAGGAGAGCTCTCCAGAAAGCTGGGCTGTGCTGTGCAACAGACTCATAAGTGCTGTGGGAAAGGGATGAAGGAAGGAGAGATGGGGTGGAAAGACTGGACTGGTAAAAATTTTTTGAAGAAACTCAGTGACATGTTATGAAAGAAAAGTATTCAGCATAGTAAGGGTGAATCATCTATGAAGAGTCTTTTCTGAAGATGTTACCAGACTGAGCGATCAAACAATAAAATGGTAGATGAAATGCAATGTAGATACATGTGGAGTGAAATACATGGCTNGCAACACACTCGTAACTGCTGTGGGAAAGGGATGAAGGAAGGAGAGATGGGGTGGAAAGACTGGACTGGTAAAAATTTTTTGAAGAAACTCAGTGACATGTTATGAAAGAAAAGTATTCAGCATAGTAAGGGTGAATCATCTATGAAGAGTCTTTTCTGAAGATGTTACCAGACTGAGCGATCAAACAATAAAATGGTAGATGAAATGCAATGTAGATACATGTGGAGTGAAATACATGGCTAAAAAAATCCCACAATCCTAGCCTCACTTATAAAATTATGGTCTTTTGTGGGAATTGGTTTACAATATTTGGAATGGATAAAATCCTGCCAGAAATGGATTTGTGAAGAAGATCAACAAGCCACTGATAATGCTTTAACAACTGATGTTTTTAATGTTGTTTGAATGTACAAAATGTCTGTTAAAATGTCTTTTTGCAAAGTCACTGCTTCTCCTTCCCAGAATACCCTGTTATCTCAGGGCTCTGGAGGAAGGTTGCAACATGCATGCTACCTGAACCCCTCTCCTATTGAATGTAAATCCCCTTACTCCCATTGGCCCAGAGCCAAACCCCCTCTTGTTTTCTATTGGTGGGTTTTGAATCCCTCCAAGGTCCATATAAACCCCTGACCAGCAGCAATAAACTCTCTTTTTCTTCTCCCTCTCCGGTGGTCTCTGTGTGTGCTTCTCAGGGGCTCTCAGGGACCACGTGGTTAGGGAAAGCGGGGAGCACATTTTCTCCTAGGTAATGGAATAAGCTCCAAGACCAGGAGAATCATCCAACCATTGTAGATTGCATCCCTGCTACAGACAGCACCAACGAGGCAGAAGGAACCCCCAAAGGGACAGTCTTTGAGCTAAGCTTACTCCCCATTACTATTAAGATCTTGGGTTCTTGGTAGATCAGAGAATGGTTTGGGTTGGAAGGGACCTTTAAAGACCAACTAGTCCAACCCTTCTGCAATGACCAGGGACATCTTCACTTAGACCAGGTTGCCCAGAGCCTCATCCAACCTTGAATGTTTCTTATAAGCCCTTTGTAAGTATTATTGGCTGCAATAACGTCACTCTGGAGACTTCTCTTATCCAAGCTAAACATCTCCAATTTTCTCAGCCTTTCCTTACAGGAGAGGTGCTCCCTCACACTNCTTTGAGCTAAGCTTACTCCCCATTACTATTAAGATCTTGGGTTCTTGGTAGATCAGAGAATGGTTTGGGTTGGAAGGGACCTTTAAAGACCAACTAGTCCAACCCTTCTGCAATGACCAGGGACATCTTCACTTAGACCAGGTTGCCCAGAGCCTCATCCAACCTTGAATGTTTCTTATAAGCCCTTTGTAAGTATTATTGGCTGCAATAACGTCACTCTGGAGACTTCCTTATCCAAGCTAAACATCTCCAATTTTCTCAGCCTTTCCTTACAGGAGAGGTGCTCCCTCACACTGATCCTCTTCATGACTCTCCTCTGGACTCAGCCCAGCAGGTCCATATCCTGCTTCTGTTGCAGCCTACCATGCTGGATGCAGCACTCAGTGTGAGGTGTCACAAGGACGGAGCAGAGAAGCAGAATCACCTCCCTTGACCAGTATCTTTTGATGCAGTCCAGGATAGAGTTGGCTTTCAGGGCTGTGAGCACAGTGCACATTGCCAGCTCCTGTCCAGCTTTTCACCCACCAGCACTTCCAAGTCCTTCTTGGCAGGGCTGCTTCCAACTCCCACATCCCCAGAGCNTCCCTCACACTGATCCTCTTCATGACTCTCCTCTGGACTCAGCCCAGCAGGTCCATATCCTGCTTCTGTTGCAGCCTACCATGCTGGATGCAGCACTCAGTGTGAGGTGTCACAAGGACGGAGCAGAGAAGCAGAATCACCTCCCTTGACCAGTATCTTTTGATGCAGTCCAGGATAGAGTTGGCTTTCAGGGCTGTGAGCACAGTGCACATTGCCAGCTCCTGTCCAGCTTTTCACCCACCAGCACTTCCAAGTCCTTCTTGGCAGGGCTGCTTCCAACTCCCACATCCCCAGAGCTTGTACTGGTACCAGGGTTTGCTCCAAGCCAAGTGCAGAACCTTGTACTTGGCCTTGTTAAAACTCACGAAGTTCCCATGGGTGCTGCTTGTCTAGGTCCCTCTGGGCAGTATCCAGTCCTTTAGACATGTCAACCACACTACTCAGCTTGCTGTCATCAGCAAAGTTGCTGAGGATGCTCTCACAGCTAACTGGTGAAAATACAGTTCAATGTTCATTATAAATAGCTAAATAGGAAAAATATAAGAAAAAACAATTTTATACCCCTGTATCTTGGACACTACATACATTTCTAGGCCACCTGTCAGGAAAAGTCCATAGTAAACCCTCAGAGAAGTTCAGCAAGGCTGACCACAGCCACAGAACAGCTCCCCAGCAAAGGCCAATGGCATTAGAGTAGTGTCATTTGTCTGGAAAAGAGGAGATTGAGAAGGGCTGTGGCAGGAGTTCATGAAATCATAAATGGCACAGGAGATGGCAGAGTGAATGGGGGCCAAATGGACATCAGCAACCCAGTACAATTTCCTTCATGCTCCATCTTGAAGGGACAAATGGGCATTACTTGCTTATCCTAAGAAGAAAGGAGCCTTAGGGAAGAAGGACAGAAAAAAGGAAGATTTCTTGTGAGTCTACTAACAAATGAATACCATGTTAACACCAGGATATATTCCATCCACATCTCAATCTGCTCAGCCTGAGGTACCTCCGTGACAGGTATTGTAGTTGCCACTTTATAGAAGGAAAAACTGATACACAGAAGTTTAGTAATTGGCCCAAGGTTATGCAGAAACTCTGAGGCAAACAGGTCTGTGCTCAGATCTTCAACCTCTATCTAAAAAACTCAACGTGAATTGCTGAGACAAGGAGAATGTTCCTGGAGTGGTACAAATGAGGGAATGGCACATACAGTGTGCCTCGTTGTGAGCCTGTAAATGAATGTTAAACATGGATTTTGAATGCAATTATTCTGCCCTAGTTACAGAATATATTTTAAAAAAGCTAACTGGCCCATGTCACCTTTCATCACTGAGGACCTGTGTAACCAGCTCACAAATCCAGGGCTAAATTTATGTGATTAAAACAGATCTGGGGAAAAGAAAAAAAAATTTAAAAAAATGAAAAAAGAAATAAAACTTGCAAAATCTAGTCTTGGTTTTTCATAGGGCTCACCATTAATCAAAGTACTTTCTCAATTTGAGGAATGTGGGCCAGCAAGAATAAGCAGCAAAAGACTGTAGATTGCAGGACAAATCCTGCACTGTCACATGCAAGAGAGACTGCATTGAAATTGATGGGACTGTACTGGTGAAGCCATAGGGAAAAAACCAACCTGACATCTGTACAAAATACTCTTTTTGTCGCAAAATGCCAGGATATTTATGTAGCTTAGGGATGAGAAATAAACACATAAACAAAATAATGCAATCAGTTTTTAACCGTTAAACCGAAAGCGTTTAATCTATTATCTCTAGCATTCGATGTCTTCTTGTGTAGCAATTTCAAAGTGGGAAGTGTGTAATCAAGTTGGAAAAAAAATGCAGGTATCATCATTGTTCATTTCAATTAGGCTGAAAGATGAGCTGTAATGTCTACAAAAAGGCTGCTGTGGAATATCTTGATCCTTACTCCACCCAGCAAATGCCCTGCAGAGATTGCTCTGAAGTGCTTCCTATGGAGATCATGAGGTTTTGCAGAGGATAAACACAGTTTGGCAAATAGATTTGAAATGACTGATTTACTCAGATTTCCATGTTTACTGGTTTGCCACTGCTATAATTTGTACTTGTTGTCATATCTCATCTGGCCACATTCTGCACATTTTGTCAGAGTGGGTCTGTGAGGATTCATCTTTTGTAACTTTAGCACCACCATATGGTTGCTTTGTTTAAAACTCCTGTTAAGAAATGGTGGGGTGGGGTTTTTTTCCCTTTTTTCCTTTCGTTTCTTTTTCTCCTTTTTTCACCCCAGGATTTTTCACATACAGTAAATAAAAACTTGAAACCATTTCCTACTTGGAGCATGCACAGGATGAAATACCTCATTCCTGAGCAATCAAAATCTGAATTCTCTCTTAGGGTTGTAGAGTTTCAAAGCCACTAAAAGCAAATGCCATTCTGTGCTTAAATCTGCTGGCCAAAATAATTTGTAATCTGACAGCAAGAACATTCAGTTCCCTACTGCTTCGCATATTTCTCACAGAGCATCTTCCAAAAAATGGACTAATACTGTAATGAATAACAACTCTTGTCTTTTATAGAAAAGAAGAAAGAAGGTGCCCATGCTGATGGAAGCAGTGAATGCCAAAGGGAAAAGATACAGAAATCATGTCTCTAAACACACTGAAGAATTACCTTGCCTCCCATCCCTCTTGCCAGGTATGTGTGTGCAGGCTGAGACACTGAATATCCAGTTTTTCCTAATATGAACAAATATGGTGGAGTTTTCTCAATGTTCATGTTGATGAAACTATTTAACTGCCACGTAATTTTTCTAGGCATGTGCCTGTAACAGTGGAAAGTGTTTATGATCCTCTTCTTTTTTGCTATATGAATAGACCTGTTCTGAGACAGCTGATAAGAAAACACCTCAATGTAGCTGAATTCTATTGCATCCCAAACATCCAAAAAAAAATTCAAAAGAAAGAAGAAAAAAGAGGGGGAAATCAGAAGAGCAATACCAGGGAAATATTGGTGTAGTGGTTCCAGGAAAATTTACAGAGTGGATTTGCTTTAGGGGGAGGAACAAAGATAGATGCGACTAACATTCTGCCTCTTTTGAATAATTAAAGTCATCTCAAGCAGCACAGTAAATGCAAATGGCAAAGTCAATGTACCATTTATCTCCAAAGTTTGCTCCTCACTGGAGTTATCGTTCCCAAGGACTTTTTATCAGTCTTTGAAGGCAAAATGGGTGATTGTGCTACAGAACCAACCTACATTGCAAGGGGTTTTTACAGGTACTGAGTGCAATGGGATGGTCTATATCTGGCCAAGCTGCCATCCTCTACAGATACAAAATGAGATGCCTTCATGGGTCAAGTGGAGCTATATCTTCAAAAGAAGAGATGCTGGCTGGAGTCTCCAGTCTGAAACTATCTGTGAAGTTTGATTTACCACCCTGACGTATTTATTTTCATTATATGATCCAAAAATAAAACGTTAGTGTCTGCAGTCACCTGAGAAAGACCAGAAAGACTGGGACTAGGGACTACACAAAGGAGAGTAGAGTATGAAAAGGGGGAAAAAAAAAAAAAAAAAAAGGACCCATATTCATTTGAGGTTAGGAGTTTAAACTTTTTTTTTTCAAAATGTATGAAAACCTACTATACCAGTGTGTAGTAAGAATCTAAACTCCCAGCTGGACTGGTTTGCCCAGAACCACAAAGGGTTATTCAAATCAAAGGGGTTCATCCTGACAGAAAGGTCTGCCCAGAGGGATTATAATTAAAGATCAAAAAGATCAAGACCTTGTGTTTTAAGCTGACAACTCTCAGGAAAAAACTCCTTTTACTGAGGACCATAATGACTAACAGTGGTGTTTAGACCACATTTTAGCATATCATGTTCGCATAGGAGATCATGGTCACTGTTTCACAATCTGTACCTCTTTTACTGGAGTATTTTCCCTCTGTTCTTGGCAGAGCAGAAATGAGAGGCAACTTCCATTTTATTCTACATTGTAATATTACAAGACTTAGACAAAATCCTGTTATCTTTACTCTTTCTGCCAACACAATTTGGACAGCTAAGACAGCTTTGACTGACCCCCTACTTGTCACACAACGTTCTTTCAGGTTTCATTTTCTTTCTTTCTCCTACAGATTTAGCACAGATCCATCTGGCTCTGCTGAGGCAGCCAGGGAGAGGCACTGTGGTCCAGCAGACACAGGACAGGCTCTCACAAGAAATTGTACCCCTCGATGAGACAGGGGTCTGCAGAAGAGCTAATGCCCACAAGATAACCAATTGCTGGCAGCTCAGAGTCCCCGTGTTTAGTCTTCTTGATTTCAGATTCTTTGAAACACTACAGTCCCAGATCTCTTACACAGGGTAAGCCACTTCAGTGTTTTCACATCTAGATCTTGACAAGTTACTACACTGATTTATGAAAAGACAGTAACAAAGACATCATCCCCAGCATTTACTGGGCTGGAGCATGGGTCATACCCAATATCTGTCTTTCAGCCCATACTGAATCAGTGCCATGCCAGAGTAAACACACTTCTCCTTCTCAATTTTTGACTTGAACAAGGCAAAACAAATTTGTCCATGTTAAATGTGTCTTAATTTTCTGATAAAAGCTGTAATTAGAGCATCTGGACAATTACATCTGATATTCATTCCCAAGATTTTGCTAATATCTAATAGAGAGTACAGGACTGAGTGCATGTTTCAAGGCGGAAGGTGTTATCACTAGGAAAATGAGCATGTACACAAGTTCAACATATTTTTCTCTTAGGTGTTCAGAAGTAAGTACGGACCTTTCATGTCTGATTTCTTCAATGTTCGGTTGGAATCAACGTAAAGGGCTTTGCTCCTTAAAGACTGAGTGATAAAACACATGTCAGAAATACTGCCCCTCTAACACATTTCTTCATCTACACTCCAAAAAGCAGCTCCTGCCCTTCCAAAAGCTTGGGCTCTGTGTCTTATACAATAAACACAAATTTGCAGTTACACCACAATTGCACCTCTGCCTTTAAATCTGAACCATAGGGTTGATATGGTTAGCCACCTTGGTGCTCTGCAGAAGGGGGCCCTGCAGTTCCCTCACCTCCCAGCACACACACAGCGGAGCTGTCCATCCCAGCCTTCCTCTACCTAACCCATTCTGGAGGCCAAATGAGCTGGTCAGAAACATTTATTCTAACTTCCCTGCAGTTTTTCACAAAGTCTCCCAGAAGATGTAATTCACCCTATAAACCCACTATAACAGAGGAGATGTCTAGCTGTAGGCAGCACATAAATCCTGTCCCTACAATACACACAGTGAATGAGTCCATCAAGAAGCAGGTCATGGAAAGTCAAAGGGTATCCCCCATAGAAAATCAGAGACAACAGCAGAAAAGAAATGGATCAACCACACAAAAGTGAAGAAAGAATAACTTCCCAGCACTTCAAAATGTGCTTCAGTTCATTTCAAGGAGAGAAATCTGAAAAAAAAAACAACAAAACAAAACAAAACAAAAAAAAAGAAGAAAAAAAACTACATTATTTACCCCTTTCCTCTAAATAGTATAGTGATTTAAATAAAACTCTACAGCCCATTACTGAAACTATTATTTCTCTGCAAAGTTGCATCATGAGATGGGCCTAAAAGCCATCTGCTTGATTTTCCCTTCAGATCATTTATCAAAAGACATTTTTAATGTTTTAGCCTAACTAGTAAAGACTTTTGAGTTTCAGCCAATTGGAGAACCCAGCTGAGTAATAAGGTGCCAGTGCTGTGCATAATCTTTCTTTGTGCAAAAAAACCCTCTGCTTTTAAAGTTAATAGCAGCTGAAAATAGAGGAAGGAAATGAAAGTTTGGGAATTAAACCCTCAGGGTACGCCAGCAGTAGCACAGCTGATCCAGACATACCTCTCTACCTATATAGGAGGCATGAGGTGGATAATGATCATCTTATTGCTGTCAACATATGCACACTGAGGTCCATCCTCGACAGGCTATGCAAATAAGGCAGAACCAATTCCTTCCATTTAAGACGCCTACAGAAGTATACAAGCACTCTTTATGTGCCTTCTGTTCAAGTCAGAGAAGACATAATTAAATTGAAGTAGCACACAGAATATCTGCCGAATATTTTCTTGCTATTCATTACCATGGAGAAGCTGATGGAGAGAAAGCTTTCGGTAACTACAATGTTATATTTTGCAGCCCACAGAGACCAGGATTGCTGGACATTACACTTGTGTACTGTTTAGCCATCTAACAAGCACCAGTATTCTTTCAATTCAATGGAATGGACCTTGAGCCCTCAAATGATTAAGTTAATCATACTAGGGCACAATAATGTGAATCAATAGGATTAACATGAAGCTGTTCTGCACTACCTTCCATAAGAGCTTCTCAAAGCATATACATAAACATTTAATTAAGCCTTGCAGTGCCCCCACAAAGTAAATAGATATAATTAAACCAATGTGAAGCTTCATTCCTGAACCCAGACACAAAGGGCAGAGCAAAATGTTTTCTCCTGTAGATTGAACAGGGAGCACTGAGGATATTGCTCTTCCTCCCAGCTCCCACTCCTCCACTGAAAAGCATCCTTCCCCAAATGAAACATCCAGGTGCTGTACTGAGTGTGGCAAGTGACACTTCTCACCACTCCAGCTGTCTGAAGACCTTGCTTCTCCACATCTGTGTTCAGCATATAACAACAAACACATGGTCAATAGACAACAGAAAGAGCAAGTAATTTTATATCAGGATCAGAAGTCCCACCAGCTGCTTTCCTTGGATCACAAGGGAAATCTGCTGTGACTAGGCTAACACTGCACATTCATCAACTAAATTGAAAGAAAGGTGTATCAGTCAGATAAAAAGTCACTTCATTGTAGCTAATCTCATTTTACACTTAAATAGGGCCTTAAATCCCAAGCAGTTCTGAAGAATTCAGCAAAACCCACGAACTGTGCAACAGGCCAAACAGCCAGTGTTTATAACTTGTCAAAGCAAGAGTAGGCCCAGCAGACCCAGAAGAGTTTATGCCAAGTTTGCATACATTTACATAGGTATAGGTGCATATACATGGACGTCATTCAGCTGCCATTTAGGAAGACACTGCAACCTGCAGGCACAATTTAAGATGAAAAGGGCAGAACAAACCATGCAAAACCCCCATCTGCACCCAGGAATTTAGGAACACAATGCAACTAGGAATCTGGCCACAGTGCCTGGCTCTCTTCTGCTCCTCAGAGCAGACACATCCAAAATCTCATGTTCTTCTGTCACCAGTGTTCTTGAAGAACCAGTTCCACACAACTATTCAGTTCACACCTTGGAAAAAGCTTTTTGGCTGAAATATTTTTCTAAAACCCACATTTTCTTCAATGCCTGGGAAAGACTAGTAAAAATGCCCTGTGATATTTTTTTTTTAACATGTGGTTACTAGGTTTCTCAGTGAGTGGAGGCTGGCTAAGGTCTTGAAGCTCTGAGACAGTTCAACCATCAAAGGACTTTAGAACTATGTTTTTTTTCATCTTGCTGATTACCACTTAACATCAATGCTGGAGACTGTGGAGACCGTGGAGACCATGTCATGCTTAGTTTAAAAAAAAAAAGATAGGTGGTTGTTTGAAGCTGTAATTTTAGACTTTATGAATGCCCTTTGGTATCCTTGAAGCATTGCAGGGATCTTAGTGTCCAAGGAAGAAATTCCACTCCCTCTAACCTGGCAGTTAATTAATCTTTGAAGAAATCTACCCCGTCACACACTGAGGAAGAGCCAAGAGTTGATGAGGGGAGTTTTCAAACCAGTGAGTTGCTGCTGGGTGAGGAAATACAAATTATTCCCAGGTGATTGGCATAGGAACAAGGCATAATCTTTATATTATGCCTGAGTCAACATGACACATTTTATTTTATGGACAAAATACAAACAATTTACTTCATTCATCATTTGCTTTTAGAGAGGTGCAGATTTGTGCATGTTCAATTAAAAATAATAAAATAAAACATCATTTTATAGGAGTATGTGCAGCCCCACCACAGCAAGTCTTGCAGTTATTTTGTACATCGAATAAAATATCAGCCTTTTATTAAGTCTATTACATTTCTTAATTTGTTTTAGACTGTGTTCACTTCCTTGTTATTGTTTTAAATACACAAGGGATAATTTTAAACTAATCTTCTCATCTTTTGCAGCAAACCCTCATCAATAAGCACTGAAAGGATGATTAAAATATCACTCCATGTAGAACAAACTAAGTCAAAATTACTGTGGGGAGTAAATTACCCTAACAGAGATATAATGTCAATGCCTTAATTTTATGAAAGATTTATTATTGGAGAAAGAAAAAAAATGTACTCCTAATGTTGTAAGCGTGTCTTTGTCAAAACAGCTTTTTTAAACAGATAAATGGTGTGGTTTGGTTTAATACTTCTTCATACATTGTGAAGGAAAAAAGCAACAGAGAAAAATCATAATAGCCTTATCAATGTACTACATATATATGTCCAAGTGTCCGTAATATCTGAATTTGTCTCTCCAGCCTGCAGGGATCTGACAGTACTGGCTCCCTTCATCCTTTTATCTCACGTCGAGTGCTTTTCCAGCTCTGGAGCTGATGTCTCTATCCAGGCGTGTCCCTGTCCAAGCAATCATCCAGGCTCCCCTGGGGGGGTTAATCCCACCCTGTCTGGCAGGAGCCACAGCATCTGGGGTGCATTATAATCACCATGCCTTCTTTCTCTGGCATGAGCCAGAACCACTTCTTGTTCAGCCATGGTAAGACAGGGTTGGCTGGTATATCAAATTTCTCACTTTATTTTGACACTGGTAAAAAAAAAAACAAGAGAGAGTAAAGTGGTCCTAACATA
This sequence comes from Sakesphorus luctuosus, assembly GCA_013396695.1. NCBI lineage: Eukaryota > Metazoa > Chordata > Aves > Passeriformes > Thamnophilidae > Sakesphorus > Sakesphorus luctuosus. Next base: position 549,518 of record VWZD01005949.1, read on the forward strand.
CTCTGGTAGCAATTCTTTAAAGCTGAATGATTCCTGGGCTCATCTTCCATTAACATCCTTGCACTGTGTTTTCCCTCCAGCTCCAGGCCTGTAAGGCTTGGGATTTTCCTTTTCTGTTTATTTGTTTTGTTTCTTTGGGTGGGTTTTTTTTCCTTTCTTTTTATTCCCTCCAAACAAAGGTTCATTTATTGTCATTAAACACTTACAGGATTACCTGCTTAGTTATTTACCTTTGATTTATATGGAATCAGAGATAGTCAGTTTGTATAGGTGTCAAATTAGTTTTTGGACCTTGCTATATTAGCCTATAAGCTTTAGGGATATTTTTATTTCTTTAATCTAGATATGAATATTTGTATTCTGCAACTATTTACACCATATTGTTCTCAGCTAAATTCTTTAAGGATGCCTCATGTTTTCACTCTTCCTTCTAGCTCCAACTACTTGGCAAAAAGGAAAATGACAACATTTAGCAGTCCTTGACTGACACAAAATAGCACATCTTGAAGTTTAGGATTGCAGTCTCCTTGAGTTAAATTGTTACACCCTTTCAGATCCAATGCATCCTTCTTTATTCTGCTGCACTTACCTTGTATTCATAACAAGAGAAAGACAAATGAGCCATATGTTTCTGGATCTTGCCATCCACTGTGTTTGTAAACCGATCAGGTGCTAATTTAGCCCATCAAAAAATTCTCAGTGGATCTTTTGCTATTATACAATCAAACAGATTCCTGTGATGGACAGTTGATAAACATCTAGAGCTGGACTGACGTAAACACTGTCAAATATCTATCATGGCAAATTATTTTACAGGATGAAAGCAAAAGGTATAGCTGCCAAAAATTAAATTATTTTCTTTTGTCTAAATTTCCTGCCTTTTCAGTTATTCTAGTAGTGCAGGAATGCTAGTTATCTGGCAGTTTCTTGGTGATGAACAGTGACTGTAGTCCTGCCAGAAGCAGGACAGGTACTCAGACAGGTCCTGCCTCTGACCAAACCACTGGACAAAGAGAACAGACCTTGTCCCAGGAGACCACCACCACCCTGGCTGAATCACAGAGAGACAAGCAGGCCAACTACACATAAAAGGGCAAATTCCCAGGATAACCAGAACAGGAGCCCTGGTTGTCCCGCACTTGTATCTCAGTGGTGGGCTTACTCATGTTCTCACCGCATTGCCCCAGGAACATTCATGTTTCTGATACAATGAATTTTTACCATGCTCCTCTATGAAAACAGAACATAATTAATTTATTTATTCAACAACGTCTGCCGCTTTTGCTGCAAAATTACTCTTTTCGTTTTACAGAATCCCTGTTGCCTCATTCACTTCTTATTCTTTATCAACTTGAAGTTTTTCTTATTTATTTTTATCTCTTGTCCAATTTTCATTTTGCCTTCTATCTTCCTATTCTTATGCTTCTTTTAACGTTTGCCAGTTTATTCTGTCATTTTTTCAGATCACCTTTCAGTCTGATCTGTCGTAATTCATGTGTCCTTTGCTGCCCCTCTTCCCACTTCAAAGTCCTTGTTAGCTGCATTATTTCAGTTTAACAGCGAAGTCCTGCTCTCATCCCAGTACAATAGCAAAACTCATTGATTTCAGTGAAAATAGGGCTGTTGGAGTATTTATGGCTTTGCACAATACACATAAGCCCTGGGCGGGGGGAGACAGTGTAATTAAGCAATATGGCATGACAGACCACCCTGCACTGCCGATTAATGGGTGCATCGTGTGTGTAATAAACGTGAGCCTCTGGCACACCTGAGGTGTACATTAATCAGCCCTATGGTACAACCTGAAAACTCTGATCATTATGAAATGGGTATTTAAAACATTAAAATGCCCTTTTTTAAGTGATAGAAATCATTAATCAGGGTGGAAATCTACTCTTGTGTCCATGACTACATCAGACTGCAGTGACTTTCTATCACTGTTTCATTTTATGTTGCAGAAATAAAGGTAGGATCCAGTATCATTTTTAAATGGAGAATCTGCTCCTTTACCCCCATGCTTTTGTCACTTTTTTGGGGGTAACATGTCAGGTCCCTGTGCCACCATATTTCTTGGTGATAAGTATCACAAGGGAAGTGAGGGGAAACATTCCAAGGAGCCTGCACAGCCAGTGTGCTGTAAGTTTTGGGAAACACCATGCAGCAACAATCACCACAGCACCTGCCTGCAGGCCACTTTTCACCTGCCTGAACATATAATGAGACCTTGCTCTTAGAGCTGTGTAGTCAGTGGAATCTGTGTGACTCTTACCAGAAGACATTGGTGGTGTACTACTGGGCAAATAAGATCAATTTGCTCTTGTGTTTTGCTTCTCCTGACAGCCTCAGCCATAGCTCCTCCACTTCTTGTGGCCACAGGAAAAAGATGAAGTATAAGCTGCTTGCCCTCCTCACCTGAGAAGGGGTCTGTCTGAACCCAGGGAGGGCTGATTTGTCCTGTTAGCATCCCCCTGAGACCTACAGAAGCTGCTGCCTTGTACCGCCATTCAAAGCAAATGTGATCCCATTGCACCTGTTAGGTGCTCTGGTCACAGTGGGGGCACCAGGTGTGACCACACTGCAAATGAGGCACTACCTGCACTGTTGTTTGCACAGGAGAGAACAATTTTTAGAGTCAAACACTGTGGACATTAAACTCATTAAGCTGGAAATGACAACCCTGCTGAAACAGTATTAAGTGTGTTTTGCATTAGGGATTATGTGAAGTACCTCAACCCATTTGCAAAACCCAGCACTGAATGCCTCTGCTGACATCCCACTCACTTTTTTCCCCACATTGCTCTGGGCTCATGGGCTTTTCTGACCAGACGCCTTCAGACACACCATCTAATATAATTTTCCTGTAGCTTTAGCCTCCCTGATGCCTTCTGATGGCCAGACCTCCTACTGCATGTGCGCTCTGCTGCAGCAATGTGCCGTGGAGGTGAGGAGGAGGGAAGCCAATAATGGGTGACGGTGAGACTGCAGGTGTAGCACTTGCCATAACAGTCCTCTACTCCAGGCTGCACTCTGCAATGCTTTAGGATAAGCCTTCTCCCACTTTTCTTCCGTTTCCCACCACACAAAATGCACTCAGATGGTAAGAGAAGCTGAAATTCATGCCCCCTCACTGTGGGCTGCACTATTTTCACTGATGTCCCAGATTATTCTGCTTTAAGTTGTCAGAGCTTCTCCTGTGAATCAGCCTTTGAGTACTGAACAAGGTAAACAAGAAAAAAATAAGAACATTCACACTGGAAATGAGTCAAGAAGCAGATCTCATTCAGCAAAGACTGAAGTTTTCTGTTGTCCGGTGCTTTTCACCAAACAGAGAGCATTGTGAAAGACCCAGTCCTGCAAATTCCATACTTTACTGCGTAGCTTCTTTCTCTCTATTCAAATTGAGAAGGGCAGCTTGATGCTATGTTTGTTTTCCAATTTAAGGCCCACGCCAACATGTTCCAAAAGTGTTGGCATTTTCATTTTGTTCAACTTAATGGAGGGTGACTCAAACCTTAAGTTGTTTGATTTTGGAAAGCAAATCAAATATACAGTGCAGTAGAAGGTGAGGCATGCTGCAGCTCTATACCAGATACATATTTAAAAGCAAATTTCTATGTTTTCTTTCCAGAACAATTTGAGTCCCTGTTCAGCTGTGTTGTATCTGTCCATTTCCTTCCTGAGGGGATGTACTACAAGTTCCAGGCATCTAAAAGCTTCACATGCCTGCTATTTCTTTCTTTTTATTTCTTTTTCTTTTTATCTTTTCTGAATCACAGGTACTTTCTTGTAACTCCCTCAAAGCCAAACTGGCATGAATCTCAATATACTTTCTTCAAGTGCCACATAAGCACAGTCAGAATGGTCGCAGAGCACAGCAAGAGGTCTAAGGCTCTCCCACACCCCAAGGTGCTCCTCCTCAGTGCTTCAAGAAGAGCACAAAACATCACTTGGCCCCTGAGACCTTTTGCACATACAGCTGGTTTTCTACAAGCCAGGCACTGACGTATCTCACTCCTTCAGTCCATTTGCTGTTATGCCATAGGATGTGAGTGGCACAACCATGGGTGCTGGTGCACGTCAGAGTTAACACAAATGAAACCACTGCAACCAAATGAATGCAAATTATCAGAAGCCAGTAATTTAAATGGCAGCATGAGGGCAAATAAAGGCTATGTATAATTAGATCTGGGGAGATTAAAGGAGAGGCCCTATTGAAGAAGACAATTTCTGAGTGTCTCTTTGTTCAGCCTTTACACATCTAATCTGAAATACTCAAACCTGTTTCAAAGTATTCAATTTTGGTTTTATTTTTTTAAAAAACATAAATGAATCACACTTTTGGCTGTGATTCTCTGCTCTCCAGCTAGTAAGAAAATTTCAGAAGTTTTTGTAGTAAATAGCTTCCAGCAGAGAATGATTAGCATGAAGATTGATTATGTGATTTGCCATAGTATATGGTAAATGTTTTCTGCAACTTAACAGGAAGAGCACGATCCTTCTCTGTGGGAGGGCTGGTTTTCACTGCTCAAAGTGTCACAGGGAAAAACAGGTGCTGCTAAGAAACTATAAAAGAAGTACTTGATGGTGTTTTCTCTTTCTACTGCAGAAGGTCAGAATGACCTAGCACTGTTGCAGTAACATTTTTAACTTAGTGATGATAATTACAGGTACATTTCCACCTTTAATGCTGAGAGAAAATACCACACTTGGTATTAATCACACCTTCAGTACCAAACAGTTGTGCGTAGCCACGAGTGTCTTTCAACCCTCCATAGGACCAGCTGATAGGATCCAGTGTGACCTGTGGCAGTGGCAAAGACAACCTTTTTCCTGAGCTTTCAGCCTTGTACAGCTGGGTTGTGCTTCCATGTTCACCAGAGCTACAAGAGACTTACAAAAATGCAGATATCCTCAAGTGCATAATAAACTCCTAGTTACATTCCAGACTGTATTCCTCACACTCACATCTTTTCACTAAAATGATAAAATGCCTTCTGCCTACCAATTACACAACTACCCATCTCCATCATGTGCCCACTCAGCCTGTTTGCTTTAATAAAAAGAAGACATTCTAGACAAAAGGCTCCCATGCTGTCATTCTTAACAAATATGCAAAATTAACAGCATATTTCAAGATCTTTGCAGACACTATCCCATTTTCTGTGATGGAAAGAATATATTTTGGAGGAAAGCTAGAAGAGAACTTGCCTGGGACCCCACGAAAATGTCAAAATGCCCCTGTGTTCCTGAGGGAAGGAAAGGACCCATTTGCCTCATGTCTTCAGTTCTTACAGTGCACATGTAACACAATTTCATCCACTTCTGCAGACAGCCTTGGATCATGGGAGCTGCTTTTCTCCATCACTCATACTGCAGCACTGCCAAGGAGAGAAGTGGGGCAAGGCAGAACCTTCTGTAACTGAGCACCTTCAGAGCAGCAAAAAAAAGTTGGGACAAAGAGCTCTTGAATTTCTCCTCCACCTCCCTCACATGCAAAAAGGGACAGGAAGGGGGCTCCTCAGACATGGAAGATGAGAGGAGATGGGATGTGTGAAGATGCTGGAATTTAAGACAGTTGTTTAGCAGCAGGCAGCTTTTCATAAAATACTCCTTGATTCACTCTCATCTGGGGTTTTGCAAGGACAGCTACACCCAGCAATGAGGTGGTGATACCATGATTTCCTTGCCTGTGGTGCAATCGTTGAGGAGCAGGAGAGAAGGCTTGAAGGGTCAAAGCACAGAAAGAAAATATAGTTCATGCACAAGAATCCCCATACATGAGAGGAGGGGCATGAAGTCAGACTCATAACCCATTTCCTTCTCTAGATGGGACAGATGATCCCAGCAGCACATCTCTTTGGCTGGCCATGCAAACTTCAGCCCATTTTGGTATGCTGTAACACATGCAGCAGGAACCAGACTTCGGGCAAGCAGACAAGAAGACAGCAGTGCTTGCTGAAAAAACAGCACGCACACAAATTGTCACATGCAACTATGTATGTCTTTAAACACATTATTACATTGCCCTCACTGAGAGCTAACTTTGCAGTAAGCCTGATATACTTCACTGCAGTAGGATATTTGCTTAAGTGGGTTTATTTGAGCAAAATTATCTGTCCCACAGTCCATACACCAAAAAAGTGGTACTGGTTACTTACTGCATAGGCAATCATTTACCTGGAAAGGTCATGAAAAGCTCTGATTTATTCAGCAAAAGCCAAAATCAAAAGATTGGGCTCAATAGCACTTCAATCATTACTTCCAACTCACTAACTTTGAGACAGATTTTCTACATAATCTCAAAAAACCAACAAAAAAAATCATAATTAGTGCCATAGAGACCCTATGGGGAATACTGAGAATTATTTCACTGCCTGGTTTTTCATTTCACTTACCCTTCTCTGGCTACTGGTATCTATACACTAACATTATTCTCCTTTCTGCTTTAATTTGGGCTTGGAGCCTTCTTAAACTTATTTTATGCTTACTTATGAAACTATGTTACTTCCAGCAAGAGAAGGCTTTTACTGAGAGCATTTCCCCCAATGACTTTTTAATCTTCCTACCCTTGACCTTTCAGTTCAAAATATTAACCAAATCACAAGCTATTACTTGTATTTATTAGGCCATTAAAAGCCAGACCCACCTTTTCCCAAAAGTTATATAGGAAAAGGGGAGCCCAAAGCAAGACAGACTAGATAATTATTGTACTAAAGACCAAACATATGTGAATTATTCTTGTGACATTTTCCATTCTTGTTATCATCTTCGTAATGACAATGAGGTATCAGAAACTTCATTCCTTACACCCAAACTTTATGTGATTTCAGTTGTGTGCTACATTACTGTGAGGTTTTTCAATATTTGGAAGTTGGGCCAGCTAGCTCTTCCCTTAAATTTCTAATTACAGACTTAACAACCCATGGAAGAAGAATGTATTTTAAGACCCAAGTCCTCAGCCTTTATAAATGTACTAGCCTTATGTCATAATTCTTCTGTGCCCTGCACCCATTAAAAGACAGCACACAGAGAAATGCAATAGGTCAAAGATCTAGAAAGAATTTTTAGCAAAACAAATTCTCAGGAAAAAAAACCCAAAACCACACACAAACTTTCAGGAGCAGGAGGTTTAAGAACAGCACCACAGCTGCAAGATTTTGCAGTGTTGATGGTATTTTAAATGAAGAAGCCATTAGGAGAACAGGACAGTTTACAGTGATAGATAACACAGTGGCTTCCTCTCTTTCTTCCACTGACTACATTTCAGGCAAAAAACCATTGATTTACTTTGCTGTCATATGTTTTTAAGTTCAAGTGGTCTATGGAGAACTAGGAAGGGCCTTGTGTACTATCAGAAATATTTCCATGTTCAATACTGCTGAATAGCAGTATTTATTCACATGCTTCTGCTCAGCCCAACTCCTATATGAGGAGCTGCAGCACATTAACTTGAAAGGCTGAATTTTGAGCTGCTTTCCAAAAGGGCAAAAAGCTCATATCAGTGAGGAACTCAAAGATGTTCAGCTGCAAGACAAATATATTAAAGTGCATGACTTACAAGTACAGAATCAAAATAAGGTGATAATAAAAAGTATATGTGAGGAAGGTCTTTCCTAGTATTTTAATTTGCAATGGAAGAACCATGAACTTTCTCAGAGCTCCTGCAAAAGCCTGAGTTGATGAAGAGCAGGTGCGCAGGCAGTGCCTGGGTGTTTCTCCCCTCCTTGGCAGAGGAAGGTCAGCTAGTGTCCTCGTAAGGCTTATGTTACAGCAAGAAAGTGAAATGCATGGTTCTCAGCCCAAAGTTTCATGAGGTTTGCTGTTATTTGTGGGATTATTACTGTGGGTATCTGGATAAAGGCATCAAAAGACAAGGAGAGGGCTGAAAAACTCATGAGGAGGGAGCTTCCAAACAACACTTTAACCCAATCCTTGACTGTCTGCAATGCATTCCTCTTAGGAGACCTATTCACATTTAGGGTTTACCAAGTCTTACAGTCAATCCCCTGTAGTAAGGTGAGGACAATAAACATTTTGCTTCCAAAGAAGCAAACTTGATGTTACTTCCACACCACTCAGTTAAGCTCACATCACAGTGCTGTCTTGGTCTCTGTTAACAATCATAGAGATATCAGACATTTCATAAGAATCAGGTTACAAAAATGTAGCTGAGAGACATACAAGGACATAAAAATTCCAATGAGATAAAAGCATCCCTGTTTACATAGCAATTCTGCTTCATTAGACTCAATGTTGTTTCATTATATTCAATGTCATTTAGTTTTGATGTTCATTTCAAGGCTGCTTATTTATACTGATGCAGAGAGAGGGAAACAGTAGCAACTCTGTGCTGAATGCAATGTTGAAATGGGTTTTAATATGCAATAAAATGTACATATTATGTTCTAGTTAAGAAAGAGTCACTGTTTGCTTACATATGTTACTGTACAAAATATATCCTAAAATCAAATTAGCCTTCACTAAATGACACAAGTAGAGAAACTCTTGATTGAAACTGCTCAGAGACTATTCAGAATAAAGATCTCTTCTTCACCTATTTATGCAAACTTTCTGCTAGGTGACATCCACTCCTATTCAGGGCTTTAAAGAAAGTGCTTTTGGGGGGATGAATTTCTCTTATTAGTATTGAAGCGTAAATCCATCTGGAGTCTTTTGCCAATGGCAAAAATCCAAGGGACATGGGTTGGTACCTTGCAGGCAGAACACACTCCTCGCTACACTTTCTTAAAATGCTTTTCATCAAATTTCTTACATGCAGCAGCTCAAAGCCACTAGGGGTTTAATTTTTCATTTTATTGTATGCTATTTTGCACATCCTGCTATAGGGTTTCCTTGAAAGTGCATAAACTCATTTTAATTGTTCCCAGTGCTGACTCCCATTTAATTAAACGGTAGTATTATAGCAAGATTTACTATACAGAAACTGAGACTTTTTAAAAGCTGTAATGGAACATGCAATAGATGTGTCACGTTTTAAAAGCCTAACTAAATATATTGTTTCTCCATGTCCTCGGCATGTCTCTCTCAAGCGTAAGATATAATTTTAAATGGCTGAGACGTTTATTTCCATGATCATGAGCTGGATCCACAGTTAGGGTGGTTGCTCCCAGCAAAGCAAAAGGAGCATTTGGTAAAAGCATGTGTGGTATGGGGCACTGAATATGACTCAGATAAGTGAAAGGAGTGAAAACAAGAGGATATGTTTTGCAATTTGTGTTTTTCATATGATGTCCTTGGATGAGAAGGGGAGCCGAGTCAGGCTTGAGGAGGCAGGTGGAAATGCAGTCCCTTTCCCTCCAAACACGCACAGCTTTCTGGCCTTTTTCCCGCCCAGACAGCCTGAACCCTGCAGAGGTGAACAGGGGGAAGCTGGAGGAGTAGTGAGCCTTCCCACCTGACCAAAGAGCCTTCAAAACTCAGACAAACTCATCACAAGGGTGTTGTGGGGACTGGGCTTTACCTGCCTCCAGGCAGGGAGCAGGGTCGGCTGTTCAATCAACAAGGAGAACAGCAGGGGAGCGGAGCAGACCAGACATGGGAATGCTTTCCTTCAGGGATGCCTCCCAGGACAGGCTGTTCCAAACTGCCCCTGCCTCAGCGATCTGCCTCATAAATAAAAGCCATTTGTCTGAAGCTGGCTGCGATACCATCTCTGCATGAGCTTCCCTCCCAGCTCAGGGGTTGTGGTATTTTGTTTCTTTAACCACCCCACACAATAGCTTTCAGATGCTAAGAAGAAAAAAATTACAGTGATTATTAGGACATAGCCAGATAGGATTTCTTTGAAGCACCCAGCATTAAGCAGACTCTGCTCCCAAAATGGAAGCTTCCAGCACTTGCAGGGATAATTAGGCCACAGCCTTCTTTTCTAAGAGAAATTCCCCTCTGTCCATAATCTCAGAAGAGAAGAGATGTGCAACATTTCAGAGACAAGCTGAACTCCAGCTGAGAGGAAGGATTTCAGCCTGTGAGGCCGAATCCCACCTCCCCAGTGGTGTTTCAGCAGAGGAGAAAGCGCAGGGCTCAGCTCAGAGCTGCTGCTGCCGTGAGCAGAATCATTGCACTTCATCCCTTCTGCACAGTTAATACAATCACGGCTGATTTTAAGGGCAATCAAATACAGCAAGTCCTTAAAAAGGAGAATAATAAGAGGCACCAGGGGAGGCAAATTCCCTTAGAGATCACTGGAGATTATCCTGGAAAAGATAAGAAAATTGAGTACAAGCTAGATATCAAATGTAATAACTCCAGCAAAATACCTTTTTATGGAGAATCAGAAGCATAGTAGTTATTTAGTCTTTGGCATCTATAACCTCTAATAGTGAAGAATACATTGTAATTATTTAGTCTTAAATAAGTAATCACTTTTTTCCTGCTTTAATATTCTGAAAATAATTATATTACTTGAGGTTCATTAACTGTTTCCAGCAGAATAACCAGCTTTATTTAATTAGCTGGATGAAGCTTTTTAGTTACTTTCTTTCTTTCCATCACTGATTAAACATTAGTTTCAGAAGATTAGCAGCTATTTTCTTCCAGTCAATATGCTCTAGTTTATAATCTTTTCATGGGAGAAAAAAAATTACAGCAAATCAAACTGAAATGCTGTGATTACTTAGAGAAGACATGAGGGAGAAATAAGGTTTGCTGAACTCTTTCATCCACTATTCTGTCCTTAGCAGTAGAAATGATAAAATGCTCAAAAGAAATGTGAATAGCACTTGTAAGGGACCAGGTTCTCTTGCTACACTATTGTCATTGAGCAAGAACTGTGCTCTGGATATCCTCAAAGGAATACTGTAAGGAAATAAGCATAAACCTGATGTAATACATCAACTGTGTATTCCACTTACCTAGATTTGATGCCAAAGCACATCATTTTACCAGTCGAAATATGAACAGTTACTGTACCAATCCAATTCAAGCATGTGGAAGTGACCATCACATTACAGGCATTGAATATTCAGGATTTATTCTTTTCCTTCAATCTCACTTTAGGAAATTCCTGCAGCAGTCAATTCTACATGTTTTCTGCACAAGTGGCAAGTCAACCTTGCCTCTGCGTGCTTCAGTTGACCAAAAAGGACAAAATATTTAAGTCTGTACATATGAGACCTTTTTGGCAAAGTACAACTCCTTGGATGCTATCCTGGAAGAAAAGGCTAAGGAATGGGAAGGAAATAGTGAAAGTAAGGCAGAAAGCAACTTGGAAACAGAAGCTATACATGTGTTTACCAAAACCACTATCCAGGAAGCAAACAGCCCTGCCAAGGGGAGGTAGAGAAGGGTTGCAGGCTGTGGTCCCTGGGCAGGACCTGGGCCATTGTGAAGACAGCACAGGGAAGCACTTTGCTCACTCAGCTGGCAAAGAATATTTTTATCAACAGTTTAGATTCCTATCTGACCAGTCATGCAAGAGTCATTAGCCACCTTCTCTTGCTGAAAACCATCTAACCTCCACAACGCTGAAGATCCAGACTGCCAAAAACAAATGACCATGGGATGATAACATAACTTCTACTGCATCAAGAAAATCAAATTTATGGAAACAAGATCCAACCACATCAGCTGTCAACTACTGCCTTATCTTTCTTAAATTTTAGCAAACAGAACTTCCACATCTACAAAGCATATAAACACAAGCATGAAATTTTATATCTCTCTTTTCAGCAAGGAAAGAAATAATGTCTCAGCTTCTTTGCCAGTTTATTTTTGTACCCTTCACAAATTGTGTTTGTCTGCAGCAGTAAAACCAGAACTTTCTCACTGTCCCTGCAGCACATTTCCTTGGAAGCAAGCACAGCCAAGCAAATGCATGTGCCTACTGCAGACTTCAAAATGGTGCAGTGTTTTGATGTGCCATGGGTTTCAGGTAGTGCATATTAGTAAGTGGGATCACGATTGGTATAGCAAGGGCATAAATCTATCTATTTCATTACGAATAATAAAAATTTGAAATGCAAATCCAATTTGTTTTAACTGAGAATTACAAATTTCCATGGATTTTAATTTTTAATTATTAGTCATTGTTACCTTTTCTGTGCCCAAGGCCTTTTCTTGCGCATATTGTACAAACACAGACGTAAACTGTCAGTTATGCCAAAGATTCGTTTACATTTGGCAACATAAACATCTACGGTGGACTGCAGCTACAGGAGGTCTTTTATGACTTGGGTATAAGGAGTCAAATTTAAGGTAAACCTCTCTCTGTCTGTCCTTGTTTTGACCATAATACACTTGACTGTAAGAAAACTGCAGATATGCCAAACAGCCAAAAGCAAGCCAGGGAGAAAAATTCTGGCTCCTAATGTTTCTGCTTCTGAGTCTTTACCTTTTTATGCTATTTTATCTTTTTATGCTATATTTTGCTTATTTCCTGAGCACAGGCATTCTACCGGCTGATGTAAAGGCCACCTCTGACTTCTGTGATGCATAGATGGATAGGGGCAAGCTCTGCTCAGAGCACTGAAGTAAAGTAATCACTCCTAACACATACATTATTATATGTACTTTCATGGAGATCAGGAAAAAAAAAAGTGATAGGAATCCACTCTTATATTCCTACATGTCATGGATGTTCACAGAAGGCCCACAGCAGCAGAGGGAGCAGTGCACTATAGGTGACTGACAGGGAGGTTTTGCAAAGAGCTTTCTGTTTATTTGTAAAAAGTCAATACACAACCAGCGGACAATCCGAATTCAGGCACCATTTAACACTGTTGTCAGTACAGTTGTTTACATGATCTCTTTGAGCATTACATATATTTTCACAATGGGTACATACAATCTGCTCAGAACTCCACAAAACATGCCCATTTATTGTAAGAGTATTGCAGGAAGAAGGATGAAAGAGAGATAGGAAAACATTTCTCTTTCTTTTTAGACAAGTAATAGGGTCATGAAGCAAGAAAAGATTTCAGCCTCTCATTTCCTCCCTGCATAAGCACAGAAAGTCAGAGAAAAGCCTTTACAAAAGGACTTGATGTGTGCTTGTACAAAGGATGAGGGAAAACTGATAGCAGGTGGCACTTCAGTTCCTATATTCCCTGAGCAAATTCAGAGTTGGAAGATAACTTAAATTCAGTCTGTGAAGAAAAGTTTCTCCTTTAAGCATAGTACAACCAGGTAGGCTACTGCAATTCCCTGCAAAAACAATGGTATGGGGGTGATTTCATTGCTTAATAACAAAATCTTTCAGTGCAAGATAGTAAATACACAAATTCTTAAGGACTAAATGATGAAGACATTTTAAATTTTTTTTAAACCTGATTGTGTTAAGCACGTTGTTCCACTTCCTTGTCCCTCAAAGACTGGCCTGCAATAAAACTGGAGGATAAAGCCAACAGCTCAGAGTCAGATATGGCATTGATTTTAGACACCAACTTCATTGACTCCAGTGAGTCACTTCAGGTTACCACAATAAATTTTCCCGAAGCACAAGTTCACCACTGCAGTTTAGCCAGTCTGTAAGAGAAGATCCTCATTAAACAAAGGGACTCCTAATTACAGAGAACAACTAAGACCTGGAGCAAGTATTAACTGGCACAACTTTACTGACTGGAAGTTCGGAGTACTACAAAAATTTCTTTTGAAAACTTGTGGCTTTGACAGCCATTTCACAGATACTCCTTTCCTCCAGCTCCGAGCCTCTCTGCCTGCTCTGCCATGCTTTTCTGTACTTTTTTGGCATATCACAGCTCTGAAAATTATCACTTGCTTTAAATTTTCTAGTCCATGTTCATAGCCAGTGACTGTGTTTGTTGTTGTCCCTTTTTAATTTCATGTTGTCATCTTGACTGAGTAAATGGCAAATCTTTCAATAGGTGATGAGTTTTTCAACTCACCATTTACAAAATAAGCCTCTAATGCTCATAATCACAGAGAGGAATTGGGAGAGCAGGAAGAAAGCAACCCCTAAAAGCCAAATATTAGTAAAAAAGTAATTCATCTCTGCCATTTACTCTTTTTTCTTGGTGGAGTAGTTTGCAGGAAAGCTACATGTGATTTTAACTGCTTGGGACTATCAGAACACACAGTTCTCAGTCTGAAAATATGTGTCAGCTTTTGGCAGCACTAAAAGTCATTACAGTCAGTCCCCATTCACTGTCCACCCAAGCATAACCACCCTGGCTTCCGAAGCTGACCTGTTGGGAACAGGTCATATGGGAATTTTTAAAATAGCAGGCCACCAAGAGCAGTTTTCATCTACTCTCTTAAGGAATCAATAAAAATTCTTTTCCCAGATGCTTGTATGGCACCCTGCAACAGGGTTTCATTGCATCTTGATAATTTAGGATTTTCTTTCCCTACTGCCTGTAGTTAAGGACTTTTTTTTTAATCTGTTCCATCTGTGAAGTGCAATGAATTTCAGACAGTCTTTATAGTGACTGTCCTTCCAGTTTAAATCTTAACAGAGAACTTGTTTACCTGTGCTTATGAACCAGGCTGTGGTGTAATAAATAATTTAAATGGAATTACAATTCGGTTGTAAAATATCGAGAGATGCTGACCAAGAACACTATTACATTATAAGCAGAAAACTCTTGTGCTATAAACATTGTTCTTATGCATTATACACACTCTAACGTCAGATATTTTATGCAGTAATGGAGGCAATAGAGGAGGTTTTTTCTAATAACATTATCAGTGTACAGAGTTATCCTGAATATGACAATATCTTGAACCTCACAATGGACCTGATTCTGCCCTGAATTAGATTGTTTTCATTAGGATTCCTTTCATTTTTTTACTGGAAAAGTAAACCTGAATACTCCTTGGGAGCTACATACATGTGTGTACATGTGAGTTATATATCGTAACAGCATTTGGACAGTATTACAAACATGATATCTTTCTATGGAACAAGGTTACCACAGATGGCACCCCTACAAGGCTCACAGGTGTCTGCTGACATCCCTTCATCCCCAGCCCTCCCCATTCTCCACAGCAAAGTCCATGGACATAGAGAAGCTGGTGGGACTTACGAATGATGTATGAAAGCCAAAATATTTCATTACAGCCAAGCAGAGGCCAGGGCATCATCACAGTCGCTACTTTAAAACCGTAACATCAAAATCCTGAGGTTGCATGCACAAAGGAAGAGGTATTACCATCATTTGACAAAGAAGGAGAAATCAGATGACAGATTTGAAGATGACCACACTGAAGCATCTGTCAGAGCCATGCGACATGCCCACACAATCTGGGTCATCTGCCTTCACACAAGAATGTGCCTCCTTCTCCTTATTCAGCTGCAAGTCACTCTTCACTTACATAAAAAAACGCAGGAAACAAACATCAGTTCCTGAAACATCCCATGAATGCATTCACATTATCTGGGGAGATAGTGCTGTCACCTCTAAAGGATGATACAGGGATCAAGAAGTGTATCTATATGATATGGATGGGACCAGAGGGCCTGCTAAGTTACAGAAATGACAGAGCTACACAACATTACTGTTCAACCTAGAAAACCCATGCTTATGCAGTTTAACTATTGGCAGCCTGGGATTCTAGTGAATTAAGGCAAAATAGGGGTGCCATCCTATGTGGAAGGCCTTCTGAGGTATTGGAAGGAGTGGCAGCACACTGTGATACTGTGCAGGAATGGTTGCTCAGTTTAGTTAAATTTAGCCTTTTTCTTGTGATTATCAAGAGACTTCACCAGCCATAACAGAGATAGGATTATAACCCACAGGCATTGCAAAATTTCATGTTAGGGAGTCAAAGGAGAGAATTAGGTCAAAATGATCTGAAGCGAAATCTGGTGATATGGAGGGAGAAGAGTAAAATAAAAAGAGGGAAAAACATTCCATACCACACACATCTTCAGAGAGTGGGAAGGCAAGTGTCACAGAGGGATGAAGCCACTGAAGTATAAAGCAGGCATGATGAGGAGATGCAACGGTGTAAGAAGTATGTAGTTTTCCACTTTCCAAAACTCTGCTAACAAGTACCATGTCTGCATCGCCACGTTCTTGTTGTTACCCTTCTGCTGCAAGTTTCCAAAGCACCTTTTGAAGCAAGAAAGATGATATGACCATTGGTTTTATTTTGGCCACATAGGTAAATCTTACTACAGACTTGACAGCCAAGTGGATGAGGAAAGTTCACATGATCTTTTACACTGTCTGACCAGCATGAGCTGTAATCTCCAGCACACTGGCCACAACAATCACCTGGCTAAAGCTGGCATATTTACCAGACCCAGAGGAGGACATCTGCCATCCCCCAACATTGTCCTTCTTCTTTATAAGCTCTGTAGACTCTCCGTCCTGAGAAAGAGTCTGAGAAAACCCACACCGAAAAGCAACTTTTTCGCCTTGATGGATAAAATATCGGTTTGATTTATACTTCTTTTTCCTAATTTATAGACAAAACGTGTGACTGTGCCAAAGTGGGGTAAAAGGATGATTCTCTGTGTCAAATTCCGCTCATAGCTGTATGAAAACAAACTTTTGCATTCATTTAGTTGGTGTTTACATGAGTGTAACCAAATGGAAAAATTATCTAGTCAACTCTGATCTGACTCTCACACTACAAAAATTGAAATCACCAAAAATTCCTGTTTAAATAGGCAATTTTATGCAATAAACAGCACTGTAAAGTAGGAACCTAAAGGTCAGATTTATAGACAGAATTTCAGCCTTTTTACAGGCCATGAAACCTACTTTTTGGAGATAAAAATTCAATTTAAAGGTTGAGATTAAATTCCAACTCCCAGAAACCTAAGAGACAGAGGGGTTTTTTCCAACTTTGCCTCCCTACCCTATGCCCACAGACACAAGCCAGCATGCTGCACAAGAGCAGAAGGGTACTCATGGCTCTGGGAATTCCTGGGTGGCACTGGGACAGGGATCCTTGCCCCACCATCCCCAGGGCCATCCATTGGGATGCATCGTCTAAGCCTAGAACACGGCCAAAGAGCTGCAGGTATCACCTCTTAGTACCACAACTGCCTCATTTTTAGGCCAAAACTTCCATGCTTTCTCCAATAGACACCTTATCTTAAGAGGGTATTTTTCTATATATCTCCAAAAGCCACTACATGGTCCTCCTTGCAAACCTATCCTAAAACTTCACTGCAAGGCCGACAGAACTCAGAAAAAATAAAAGTCATAGCTACAGTGATGCTGCTGGTGAATCAAGGTCCCTGTTGCCTGTGCACACAGGCACTGACCCACAAACTCTCTCCTCTACTCATTACTTCCCGTCCGTGCTTCCACAAGCTCACTGAGATCTGTTTGTACAGCACTTCGGTACGTCAGATCTGTGGCCCATACTGACTGTTCCCAGGCACAAGTGTATCACAGACCACACAGAAATCATTATCAAATCAAAGGGAAGCTAAAAAGAAGCAGCTTTTCACCCGCTTCCAGCAGACAAGAGGGAACTCATGTTATCTTTACTTCTACTTGTACAATTAACACTCCTTGATTCCACTTTATCATCATGGGGCATTTTCCTATTTGAAATTGTTTATTAACCTGAACAAATTTTTTCACTATGTGTTTACATTTAATCACCCAGCAAGCCTGATTATCTTGAGTACTAATAATAATCAACACATTACTAACATCACTTTAGTTTTAAGCTTTATGACTAAACATTGCAAATTAATTCCAAGTTAATCAGTTTCATTAGCTATGCAAATATGTTTTTGGCTTAAAGCATTAAATCAGATTTAATTTGCTAAGACAATATTCATTGGGAGTTTATGCAATCCATTCTTGCTTTCCATTAATTAAGGCATGTTACACTGTGGGATTTCTATAAAAAAAATCTAAAAATACTAAACTGTTAAATTTGTGCCTTCATTTGCAACTTTTGTATTATTACAAGATCTGAAGGCAAAAGAAAAAATCAAGTAAGTCAAGGAGACACAAAAAAACACTTTCCCCTTAGCAGAATATAGAATGGATTTAGAAGCATTTAAAGTTATATCTATCATAAATGTTGTCTCCCAAGATCACTATATTGGGTTTGTCTTACTGCAAGCATAGTAATATGGCGCCAGAGCATAGAACAGTGATCACACCTGTGTTTTAACTCTGAAGTGTGAAAGTGTGAAGCAAACTCAGTCAAGAGAGCTGATGATGCTAAGGTGCAGAATTAGTCCTTACAGAATGTGCAAACATGCAGACAGAGGATAGTTTGTAAGAAATTAGTACTGTGGATAAATACTCAGTTGGCTGATCCTTTAAACTTATTCGGGCACATTTCCTTTACCTCAGTGGATGTTTTGCTTGTGTAGGAACACAAATACCAATGTCAGTGAGTAGGGAATCAAGTACCTGGCCTACTGGGCAGGAAATTATTAGAGATTATCTCGACACCAGGTTCTTAATCGAAAAAGCAAACAGGGAAGTTGAGTACTTGAGAACCAAGTGAATCAGTGGGCTTCTCTGGAGACTTGAATGAAATGCAGCAGATTTAGCTGTGGATGTGCTCCTTACGGCATCATATCTGGGCCTGCAGGTGGAGAGCTGAGCCCCCAAAGTACCAGCTCACACAGAAATCACTATTTACCCCTGTAAAAGAAGGAAATATCAGTGATTAAAATTAACTTGGGGTCCCCAGGTGCCGTTGATGAATGACTTGGCTTCTAGATGCCTCAGCTCTTAATTTTCAGCAACACTTTCATAGGAGGAGGGATGCTTAAAGTACTGGGAAAAGTACTAGAAGTGCTGAACATAAAAGCACTATGTAAAAGTTTGCTATCTATTTAGGTATTGATGATGTTGGATTTATCCCAATAGCATAGTGGAAACAGTAGATCCATGCTTGGAAGTTCTATTTTCAGGAACACCTTGACATTTCAGCTATGGAAATGGAATCCTTACAGTCAGTCCTGTGAGCACCAATTTGAATGGCGACAGGATCACAAATACAGTGCAGAGGCAGTGAATGGTGCAAGTTATTAGAAGCAAGTTATTTGAATCTTACATCATGTCTTCACATTTCTGCCCTGTGCATTTCTTACTTGTTAAACTTATCTAAAGAGGGGCCCCAAGCCACAAAGTATGTACATTTGTGTACAGCTTTAGTGTTAGTAAGCAAAGAAAGAGCAGTGGAAATTAAGAACTGAACTTAGACCTAATTTTCATTTGATGGATTATAACTATTACAGGACTTCAAAGGATTTCTCCATTTCAGCTATATCTTGGTCTATCAAGTGCTTTTGATTTCAGTAAGAATGAACTGTGCCTCTCTATAGTCATCATCACAGTCAGACCATGACTGGATGTACAAGGAGTTACACTCTCCAGTCACCCAGAAACTTGCCCATACTGCCATGTACTTGTCATCTACACTAACGATGGTCTTCCATGGGAAATGGATCAGGTTAGATCCACTCTACCTGAATTTGAGAGGTGACAGAAGGGTCTTCCCTTTGCACCTTTGGTATGAATAACAAGTGAAATAATGCCACGTTTGAATCCCCTGTGCTGAGGTGCAGCTCTCCCATGACATCCCAAGGCATTAGGCAGAGTGGACAGGAGAGACTCAGACCTATCCTCCTCTCCCATAGCAGCTTGTGCGTCTCTTCCGGAACAAAATTTCTGAATCAAGACTGAGCCTTTACAAACCAAACAAAACTTCCTGTTGATATTTTCCATTCTTTCTCACAAGCCATCTGCCTCAACTTTGGTTAGATTTGGGTTGGCACCAAGCCTGTTGATTAAACCAGTGCTCTCTCAAAAATATGATTGATCAAAAGGAAGTTTCCTGGATCACCCATAATTCAAACAGGTTTCTTTGGCACATCTAAATCGCATCAGTTATTATACAGAAGCAAAATCACATCTAAATGGACTGATATATGGCTACACCCTGGGGCAAATACCACCCTGTCACAGCTATGTGAACCTGGAGTAACTGAACTTAGACAAATGGACTGAATTATAAAAATTGGACTTGACTGTTTCATGGAAAGATGAAAGATGAGAGATGCACCCATCTCCTGTAGCAGCTTCAGCATGTATTTACTTCTTTAGCAGATCTTTGCAAATCAGGAGCTATTACTCCATGGATACACAGACCCACAAGTAGCTGTACTTACAACATTCTTCTAGACTCAGTGGGATTAATAATTCAGTCCTATGAGTGTTCAACTTGTTTCCCATGAGATTGGTCACATGCATGCAATTTCAATAACTGAAAAACATCACACACATCAGGGACAAATTAAATTAGGCAATCACTTCTTATTATTATAGTACTTAATTCTTCACAAATACTCAAAAATTTAAACACTCATCACCTTCAGTCTTTATTCATTATAAATTAAGATATTTCATTCTGATCCCCTTACTAACTTCAGCAGAATACAGATCTGTGCAAAGGTCTCATGGATACATAAGGATAATGATTGCTTTCTCCTTATTTTAGGATTTGGTCAATCAAACATTTATTTATTTATTTATTTAAGATAAAAGCAACAAAAAAATTTTTAAGAGACTTTTTGCTTTTTTTAATTCAGTTTCTCAGTTACTCATCTAAACAACATGGCAACTCAAAAAGTAATGAGGAAAGGTGTGAAAAGGAACTATCTTGACCTCTACATTTTTTACAAACAAGACGTGCTGAGTGAATTTCATCTATGGTGCTGGAGCAATTACAAACTCACAAGCAGTACACCCTGTTCCTCATATTACAACAAAAAGAGGCCAAAGTAGAGGCTTAAAGTAACTGACATCCCACACGAATATCATTTGGCCCCATACTAAGCCACTACACCAAAGTGTCCTCATGACAGCAAAGAAAGATTAGGATCCTGTGGCCAGCCTGCCTTTGGGAAAGGGACATAGCACACCCAAGAAAAAAGAGAAAAAGAAAAATAGGGGAAGCTCCATGAAAAGTCGTTCTGATATTTATCCCACCAATATTCATCTGCTTCATTTTATCTGGAAAACACTCTCCTCTGGCAGCCATGTGTCCATGCATATAGTGCCACATTTAGTCTGAGCCAAAATGAACGAGGTGGAGGCAGGAGAGTTGAGCCAAAGGGTGCTTGCTGTGTTATCTGGGCATGCAGCAACTGCTGGCTGCCTAAAACAGAGTTCTTTCCAGTTCCCTTTCACACTCACACATGCTTCATCTGTGCACAGATGAGCAAGCAAAGGGCAGAGCAGCACAGCATCAGACCTAGAGCTGGTGATGCCTTTAGCTTTTTGAGCTGGTGTGTGAAGATGGAGGAAGGTAGGTGAGTGTGGGAAACCAGCGTAGAAAGGAGTAGGAAAGGATGCTGTACAGGAGCTGGAAGTGGGGAGGAAAAACCACATCCCCTGCATGCCAGAATAGTGGGGTAGCAGTGCCCGCTGGCAGCAGGCCAGGCAGTGAATGCATTTGGAGAGCCCCACCGGTCTCAGAGACCTGTTCTTCTGGGCACCTTGGGCTGGCAGGGCCAGAGGAGGAGTGATGGGACTGGAGTGAGCTGAAGTGTGCCAAGGCAAAATTTGCTGGCACAAATGCAAAGATTGGTTTTGGAGGGAACAGTAACTTCCTCCATCTCAGTGGAGGCCTAGGGACAGAGCCTGGAGAACATCAGGGAATGCACAGGTGGGAGGTTTTACATGGGAGAAGAGCTCAAGAAGGACAGTGGGACTTTCCAAATTAACATATAAAAGTAGACAATTATTCCAAATCCAAACAAATAAATAAATAATCAGAAATGCTGCACTAAGATGTAAACTGTAGCCCTTTCTCACTTCATTGGACTTTGGTGATGTGAGCCATTACCCAAGAGCTTGCTTTTATCCTCTTTTGGCTGATATGCAATGAAGACTCTGGTCCTGATCAGTCTGAAAACAATTTTCTTTCACCCACAGTAGGTTAAATTCAGTGGAAGAACAAGTAACAGCGTAGCCTGATAAGAAAACAAGTAGTCAAGTTTCTTGTGATCATGTTGCATCTGCTGATCAAGTAGCTGTTATCATTACTCTATGGCTACAGCAAGCCTGTCCCAGGAAAGTTTTGCCATTGCCTTCCACAGGTTTGAGAATTAAAGCCCCTTTGGACACATAGAGCACCTACCCAGCACACTACCTTCCTGCTATTTAGGGGAGGCAATTATGTGACGGTCATTCGCAGAACATAGATCTAGAGCAAGTGATCAAGCCCTCTTTTGGTACTCACCCAGAAGAAGGAAATAAAGTCCATACCAGAAGCCCTGACTTCCAAGCAGGCAAGCTGAGAAACTAAAGGAAACAGTAAAGTCAGCTGGAGTAGACAGTGCAGGGATTTAAGTGGAAGCTTTTTGCATCCTTATATCAATGAATACCTGGGATTCCGCTGTCATAGATATACCCCCCCNACTGGTGGAATACAAATCCCAGAAGGACATTAGCAATAATAACACAAATAGAAAAATGCAATAATGCCACATCAGCAAAGACCTCTCAGCTAATCTGAATCAGAAATTACAGAGGAAAAATAAGGGACAAAAGTCACAGTAAACTAAACAAGTAAGAAAAATTGCCTCTTAGCTTCCTTTTTGCAATGCAGCCACTTACAGGTGCCCAGGCTCTTGCCAAGAGCTGCACCACTCATTTGGGAGGTGGAAGGCCCAAATCCAGAAGTCCTATTAGAAGAGGAAAGGCACCAAACCCAGTTTCCCTTTCCCTTACAGAAGGCAGCACTTTTTCCCCTTGTGGAACTCTCTAATATACAAGAATGAGTTTGTAAGGGTTTCCTCCTCCCAAATGATAGGTGTTGGGATTTGCAACTCTGTATCCTGAACAGATGCAGTGTTTGCCTCCAGGAATCTGGCTCTAGTGTGAACTGGCCTTCATATTCATGACTTTTCCCAGAACATCCTGACTTACTCTGGATGGCTTTTTATACATTTTGCATGATTTTGGATTACTTTCTTGGAGGTGTTTATTCTTTCCATGAGCTTTACAAGAAGCTTACAGAGCAACTTCGGAGACGGTTGCTGCAGCTGCAGTGGTTGGATAGGTAACAGGTAGGCAGAGAATTTTGGTGTCAGCCCCAGTTCTTCAGCCTCAGCTGATACCATTAACTTGTGCAAGCACACGTCACAGCTGAGCCCAGGTAAGACATGAAAGAATTGGGGTCAGACACCTCCTGTTCCCAAGCATTACACCACCTCGTTATACATACCAGTGAAGAACTACTGAAAGAAAAACAAAACAGGAAAAAGAACAAAGAGGTGTATGAGACTAATCACAAATAAGCCAAAAGTGCCTGTCATTTAGAACTAGAATCCAATCTCACTTCATGTTAGTGCAAATCAAAATGTCTTTCTTTTTTATTTATTTCTGCCAGTAAGCATTAAAAGGTTTTATGAAATAATTTTTCTTTAAGGCTCCTAGGCACTGTATATTCAGAGAGATAATCTGCTTGTCAAGATGGTTGAAAACATTCATCTTTCTGGATTTTGGCCCCAAAATGCAACACACACATCTCCTCAAAAAACACAACGTCTGCTCTAGCTCATTACCTAAACAGCTGACAAACTCCATTAGTTGGACATTGAGTTGGGGGGAAAAAAACCCTTTGTAAGTCATATAAGGGCAAGCAGAAATCATTCCCCCATACTTTATCATCATTAATGCATTTTCTGACTGATGGCCAATTACACAACGTCCCACACCCTTGGAGAAGATTACACTCAGAAATATTGACCTTGAAATAATGACAATTGGGTGTCACTGGAAGAGGTAAGAAAATGAACAAGTTGAAGATGGCTAGCACTATTTCTTTTTTAATCAAACAGTAAGATTTGGCATTATTTTCCCTTCTCTAAGACTGCATATACTTGTATAATTCAAGAACCTCCACTTTATGAACTCCCAGGAAAAAAAAATTAAGTGCTTTCCAAACCACTTAATAATATTTACCAAAAAATCAGTATTTTCCTAATCAATATAGTATGGGCAGTTCTGACTTTTTATCAACAGATTGGCAGTTAATATTTTTATATAATGAACTTGTATTAAATATTAAGATAATATATAATTATTGAAATTACTACAGTCTTTTTAGACTGTCCCCTATGCATGTCTGCATTGTCAGAATCACACAAATTGGTGTGTATTATATAGCAAGTGAAACTCAATGTAATTGCAGCCCTTTTGAACCTGAAAGACCATGAAATACTTGAACCAAAATCTCAGGATCTAGGCAGCATGCCATTATTTTCTCACACAGTATCCAAGTATCTTGGAAATGGAAAAGTGTGGAAACTTGGTGGAATTTTACCCATCCAGCCACATCTACTGTTAGAATCAAAAATACTCATTCTGACTAGAACCATTAAAAAGAGATCAAATGTGCCAGAGGTACTTTTTTCCAGGGTGACATGCCACAGCACAGAGTTAGTAAGAGCATACACATAGATAAAATTAACAAGGCTGGGTGTGAAACTGCTTCTTACCTTATGAACTTTGGAAGTCACATTTTGGTCTCATTTGCAGCAATGTTAATCCAGAATTCAATCAAATTCAAATTTATGCCATTATAAACGTGAGCAGAATTTAGCTCTTAAATTACAGCAGCCAAACACAACAGATTTTGTTTCCCTTGGAGTGTTTTTAAGCTCCTGATACAGAGACAGCTTTTATGTCTTTAATAATCCCTTCTTCCTGAATTCAACGAGGTAAGCATCAAACAAAATTCAGAAATGCAGGGCTTCCTTCATTTCTCATGATGGTTTTAATTTATTTTGAAATAGTCTTTAAATCAGTGCGTAATACATACTAAAAGTGACAGAGGAATCAGGCTCAGACCTCATTGTGAATGGCTCAAACCTGATTGCAAATGGCTGTACCACCCTCTTTTGACATTTTAAGATAACAGACAAAAAAAGAAATGAGAACGTGAAAAAAAGTCTTTAGAAGGAGGAGTGAAAAACTTCACTGTACTTAATTATTGGATTTATCATCCAACTGACATATGGATTACTGGATCAAAGACCAGGGGTTTTGTCATCTAGTGAATAAAGCTTACAACTCATCCTACTTCAAAGCTTATCCAGCCTTTAGGCTTTGCTATATAACTTTGCATGTATAAATTCACAGCCTGCCTTTTCAGTTCTGTGCCCCCTTCAGTCACTCAGACATTCTTGCAAACAAGGTGCCCCGCTAGCCTCACTTAACACCTGCAAGTGTACGCTCACATAGAGTTATAAATAAGTAAGACTTAACTGATGGATCAGTCAGAGAACTAAGTACTATGGCCCAAGGGAGAAAAACCCCACTCCTTGATTCCCCTAATTTACCCTGTACCAGCAGCACTGGTCCCATCATTGAGATCCCTGGGTTAACTGCCCAGTGCATTCACAGCCTCCACACAAGGATGCATAATGCTCACAAGACAGTCACAGTCCTCTAATTCATAAAGGCACAAGCATTAAGCATATGACATCATATTCACGACGAACCAACAGCTCTAGCACTACAATGAAACCACACACAGTGAAGTTCTGGGGCACAGTTACAAGTGCACAGAGACCTGACCAGAACCAGGGTCTTTTCGAACTGCTTATGGAGGAGCCACAGGCTTCCTTCTCTCTCAGCGTTTCCCAAAAATTTAATATATTTTTGTCAGGAGCTGCCACAGATCATAGCACAAGGCTGCCAGACCAACTGGGAAGTAAGAATCCATCATTAAGTAATTGGATAAATAAGAGAGACACACATTCCTTAAACAATAACAGAGACACACATTCCTTAAACAAAGCCTCCTATTAATCAGGACTCAGGAGGATGGATGTGGTCCAAAGTTACTTACTACTTGCTGCTTTGCAACTGTAGTGACATATTTTTGATAGCATCTTTACAGATGCATTTCTCTTCGGAATTCTGGGCCTGGTTGAGGCAAAAGGGTGAAATGTTAAAACTTCAATTAAAAAATAAATAACGGAAAGGAGCTGAAGGTTTTCTTTGAAGCAATACTTGACTAAGCTGGCTCAATCACTGTCAACTCAAATTCAATTGTAATTAACAAAGCTCAGCATGTTGAACAGTGTACTAGCAGGGCTATATCAACTATTCTGGGATGTCTTGGACAAGGCCAAGGTAAGTTATAGGATAGAAAATAATGAGCCACTTTAGATTTAGTTCACTAAACAGTACACTGTAAAGCACTTCAGCTTTCCAATACCATAGTGAAAAAAACTATCATGCAGAAAGCAGTAGTTCATCAGTTTTATGTGGTAATTCAGTGAACAATGAGAAACACCTCAGAGCTGAGCACAAACTCCTGTACTGCCACGCTGCCTGTACCCTCTACGCTGTTCTTAGCATGACACTTATCCTTAGGATGAAGTGTGCACTCAGGAACAATGGGATCTGAATTACCAGTGCATCATTGTAAGTCCATCTGCATGAAGGAGTCTAAAGCCAAAAAAACTCCATAATTCCTCATGGCAGATGTGTAGAGCATCAGACATTTCTAATGGAGTTTGGGTGGAAGAAATAGTGGAGCATCTGTGGGCTGCTCTGCTCTTCAGGCAGAAAGCGCAATCCATGGCAGCATACATGCTCACTGTTATCTTCTGGAAACTAGAAAAGCATATGTTACAGCAGATGCTGCAGTATGATTTCCCCCCTTGGACTCTGTTAAGGGCATTCAGCTAATTGTAGCACTGTAATTAGCTGTGCTCTGTATCTCAAAAGCAATTTTTTTCTACACGTGAGTATTCCACTGGCAGTACTTCTCTAAGGAACTGCAAAAAGCCATGTTAAGGTGAATAAATGCAGAAAGAGAAGGAAAGATAGTAAATTAGAATAACTGGCCTAAACTGGGTCTACCATGACTGCAAGTTCTGCGTTGCCCTCTAGGAAAGCAGGCCAACAGATTGCAGCCCTGAATGAGAAACCTTGTATCAGCTCCTCCAAGCCAGATCTCTCAGTCCTTGCTCCATCAACCCCACATTTCAGATCAGTGGGAGATCCAATGGAGTAAGGACTGTGGGGTTTTCCTGTTTGCATTTTTCACCTCTGCAGAGCAAACCTACAAGCCACAGCTGCAGCCCCAGCAGCTGTTATCTCTCCTGCCATTTCTGTGTGCAGAAGGGCTCATGTAGACTTCTGCACAGCGGCCTTGAGGCAAGGATTCAGGAAAGCACTCCAACATGTGTAAAGCAATCCCTGCCTCTGCCAGCACTTGAGCAGAAGAGTAACATCAGGCATATCTTTAATTCCCTGTGACTTCAGTGAAACTTCAGCCCATCAAAGTTAAGCTCCCACTTAAGTACTGACAGAGCAGAGATGGTTTCCTGAACTGTTAAATATATGTGTTGCCATTCATTATGATTATATAGCCGTGTATGAATATAGCTGTAAAACTCTTTGTATGTGCAGTTACAGAGCTGTATAAAGCTCCTCCACATATGAACTGCTGTTATTCTTGAATCTGCTAATTTAGGTTAAACACCATGTGTTTATATGCCTATACTTATGGATAATTACTGCTTCATTTTGGATACATATTAACTCAGGACCAGATGTGCAAGACAGCATGACTAATAATTGTGTCTTTCCATCAGAAATACAGCTTTTGCTTACAATTCTAATTTAGGTATGTTAAAAGTAATAGGGCATCAAAACATTTATATATGTATATGGCTAACATTTCTCCATTTCAGGGGCCATGGTGTTCAGGGATAGGCACACTTTTGGGGAGGGCAAATTTTCTTCTCCCTATGTGAACAAGACTCCTTATGACAGCTTAGGTTAGTTGGTGGGCTGAATGCAAATCAATGGGCTAAATGTAATTAAGGGTGTATGATTCTTACAGATTATTAAATGTTTTTGCTGTTGATCACAAGATATATATACCCTGTACACACATGAGCATAAGACACATAAATAACAAACTGATTTATAATTACATGGCTAATTGCAGTGCTCTACCAAACTTGCTGAAAGAGGGAAGGGGAGGCTCAGAGATCTGATATGTCTTTATATCCACACAAATCCAGCCCTCAGGGAGCCTTTAGTCGTAAAATACCTCACAGCACTTTACTTAGAGATTAAAATGCTGTAGGCAAAAGTCAAGCAGGTAAAGAAAAAGAAATGCCCCTACAGCCTGTGCTAGGTAGACTGCAGCTCCTACCCAAACTAGCTTGAGCTAGCCAGCTGTCATACGACTGCAGCACACATCTCAGGACAGGCTGAATGCTGCAACCAACACTGCCTAGAAAACCCCTTTACCACAAAATGGATATATCTAAGCTATTTCAGCTTGTCCCTACAATTCACCATTGCAACCCGATTGAAACCCAGCAAGCCCCAAAGGCCACATGGGCTGTTCACAGTGCCATGTCTCCCAGACGTGGCACAGGCAGAGCAGTGCCACTGCTCCTGTGCTCTTGGCAGGGACTGTGCTGAGAAAAGTAGTCACGTCCTCAAACTAACACCTTCCTTAAAAATATCCACGAAGGCATCTGAGCATCAGTGAAATCCTGCAAACCACCAAATGTTGCACATAATGCAGGCAATCCACAGCACCTGCCAGGCAAAGAATGACAGAGTGACAGCAGGTGTCACTCAGCAGTGCTGCTCCCCATGCTTTTCCAAGATGGCTTGTCAAAGAAATTTTCTTCTTTTTTTTTTTTTTTTTTTTTTGGATGATGCACTGTTTTGCCTGACTTTGGGAATATAGGCAGCTTTGTGGACAGACAAGCTATCTGGCAACATGGAGTTTGCTTCTTGACATCAGAAACCAATTCAGAAACCAAGCTGCTCCCTAGGAACCAGTGACTTAGCAGAAGAAGTCTGGAGAGGGGACTGGGGACTTTCTTTCTTGCTCTCTGAGTGTTTCCTTCCCAAATCAATGTATATATGAGCACACATAAATAATGCAGTATAACCAGACTTTTCCTCACTGATTGCTCCTCCCATACGAAACCAAGTTGCAGGATCCCAGAAACCTGTTACTGCTCAACGCTGACAGCTGAGTGTTGGAAAAGGGTCAACAGTATCATATGGACAGATCTCAAGGAAATTGCAGGTCCTCACAAGGGCACAATGTTAGCCCAGTTTGTCAGCTGAAATGGTTCAGTTGGTCCCCCAGTTTCCTAATCCCATCACTTTCCTTGATTTGAAAGGTGATGAGGAGGTGGAGAGGAGGAGGACAGATCAATATAAAGGCACATGCTAGCTGGAATTAGGTAGACCATCCATCAGAATAACCCTTCTGTACTGGTGGATAAAAGGGTATGCCAAGCATAGCGGATAAAGTGACAGAGCACACCTCATAACCATTGCAAGGTCAGAATAAAAGCTCACATCACTATCAGTTAAAGTTGAGCAGATGATGCTGAAGGAAGAAGGTTGAGTGGATGGTAGGGCTCATTAAAGGGATAACAAGGCAGGGCTTTGCCACCCTACCCTTCTTTGCAAGATTTGTTTCCAGTTCCTGATCCAGATGGACACAGGTCATGCTGTTGAGGCCAGTCCAGAGGAGTTGCTTAACAGTTGCTAACTATCTCCAGCATATAGTCCCTGCTAAGAATACGGGGATGCCCCTGGGTTAGATGTCCTGTGCCTCATTCCAGTCTGACATTTAATTCCTAAACACCAAAACGTGTATAAGGCTATATTATTTGATTCCATGATTTTGAAGCAACAAGAGGAGGTATTGTGTCAAGCAATTCCCATATTATATTGTGTCGTTCCCTCAAATCCAATTTTTTTCCTGGGTACACTTCAAGAAAGGAGTAGCTTTTGATGACATACCCATACCCTTATACTTGTTTTACAAAGCCTACTTTGTGGAGCAGTTATCTTTTTTGGTTGTTTACTCCATCACTTCCCATAAGAAAGGTCCGTATTTCTAACTATAGCTTCCAGAAGCTATAGCTGTAGTAATAAACAACAGTAACAAAACCAGTAATAATTATAGTTAGGTGAAAACAGTCCCTTACAAAATGAATGGACCTTTGTGAAGATAAATAGTCTTTACAACATGATTACTGCTTTCACACAAGAGTATAATTGATCATAAAGTAACAAGTCACATAGTATGAAATGCCTCTCTGATCACTCAGCAGGCGAATTATAATCCTTCATCAGTGATACAGTGATGGTGCATGGAGCCTCCAAGAGAGCGTTTGACATGGGACATTTGTAACCCAACTATTTCCATCTTCTAACGAGGCTGCTTTATCTGCACAATAGGCATTTACCCCATTAAGGGAAATGGACATATATCTCCCAGATATAAACTCTCAAAGCAGTTAACAGACAGATGAATGAGTGTTTCCAGCGCCCACACCACCACATCACTAGCTTCCACACTAGGAATAGAGAGTGTTGAGGAGCTCACGATGCGTGAGCATCGCTTGTGCTCCCTCCCATCCTTCCTGTGGCAGGACGGTGGCGACCAGAACTTCTGAAAATCCAAGGAAACCTTCTGCTAGCCACTTGTAGGCTTTGCAGCCACCTTCACCAGTAAGAACACACCGACGTAGGATGCTTTCCGAATAGCCCTGGGGGCCGGGATGAAGAGAGGGTGGAGGGCAGCGAGCCCGCCCCGAGGCGGGGGCGGGAGGAGGCGGAGGTGGCGGCCGCGTCCCGGGGGCTGCGGGCGGGCGGACAGAGGCGAGAGGCGGCGGAGGGGAGCGCCCGCCGGCCATGGTGCCTGTGCTGCCGCCGCCGCTGCTGCNCCCGCTGTGCCTGCAGCCAGGGCGCGCTGCGCTGCCCACCGCCGCCGCAGGGGGCGCTGCCCGCGCCCGCCCGCGCGTAAGTACCGCGGGGCCCGCGGATGGACGGGGGGACCGGGGAGCGGGTCCGGGAGGGACAGCGGAGCCTTTCTCGCTGACCCTGCGGGCTTGGAGCATCCCTCACCCCGCGGAGGTGGGGAGGTTGGGGCTAAAGTTTTCAAACTTCAAACAAACCCAGACGCGGAGTTTGGTTTTCCCTCTTGGAAAGGAGATGCACATCCTCTCGGGACGTTTTCTCAATGGGTAAAGTGTCTCGATCTCCCCTGGCCTCAATGACAGAGGAAAAGGGTGCAGGTGTTTCAGGTTTTTCTGTGTTCTCCCGCTGTGGCAGGAAGTACAAGCTGTCGTACCTATAACAAAATCAGCGCTTTGTAGTGGCATGGTTGCCTTTAAAGAAACCTGGCTAAAAGGTTGAGTTATGGCCTTGAGCCTTCTGTCAGTTCTGGGATTTGTTTTTAGTTTCACAAATCTGTCAGACTTCTTGCAACCTCCTCTCCCGAAGTTTGTGTAATTAATTGTCTCTCCAATCCTGAGCATGAAAATCCTCCTCACTGTGCTCATTGCCCCTTTTTGAGGTCCAGCTCATTGACAAGTTATTAACTATTTTCTTTTCCCTCTCTGTTAGTAAAATAGCTGATGTGACTTTTGACAGCTGCTTAGATCTCTGTATGGTGGTCCATCATATCTTTGTGCCTGCCCCTTACCTGGTAATTAGGATTACATTATAACTAGGAATCACAGGCATTCCCTTTCCCCTTTCCCACACCACACTCTGAGCTCATGATCTAATAGACCAGACCAAATAATTGATATACGTAGGTATTCAACTGTTGTTTGTTGTTTATCAGCTCAATTACAGCACTGATCTAAACAATCATGATGTCAAAATATGGGATTAGAGGAGCAGCAGATAGGATGGTTGCCATTTCTAGGATCCCTTGGCTAACTGTGCACAAATGGAGCTGGGGTTTTCTTATTGTGCTTCTTTTTGTGACAAAGTCTGTGTTTTCTATTTTCATCTGATTTGTTTGTAAATTTAACATGCTCTTGAAATTCCCCAGGGATGATACTAACCCTGATCTCCTCTTTCCTTTCTGCCTACCTCGAGAATTGCTAATTTGTATTAATCTAGAGCCATCTGAAACATTCTTCCAAAATCAGAGATTTTAGAAAAATCTCTGTCCTGAATTTGTTTTCTCCCTATTTCCCTATTTTACCTTAGTGTCAGAAAAAGCAGAGCCTGTAGAAACTGGAGACACTCTCCCTTGTTCTTGCAACAAGTACATTTCTTCCTCAGTATTCATACCACACATAGCGTAGGCAATGGATCAGTCAAATCCAGGATGCCTGCAGCAGCAGAAACAAATGGAGAGGATAGTTTTTGCAGGGATTTAGAATGTTAATCAAAAGCTCTAAATTTACATGACGTTATTCTTTCTCTTTTTTTTTTTTACTCTTTTATTTCCCCCTTTTCCACCTGCCACCCCAACAAGAAACCACATCTGAACCTCGATGATCAGTTTAAGACAGATAATGGGTTTATGGTTGTTGCCATTTATGCTTCTCCCAGAGCCACAGGGCTAGGGAATGAACAAAAAGAAGAGGAATTGTTCCTTTCAGCCTTTAATGTCATGTTTAATTTTTATGATTGTACACAAAGTCCAGCTATTAGGCTGGCTGTAGAAAACAGTTCAAACAAAATTCTGCTCAATACTCTTATAGAGAAAATATTTACACTTGGTAAAAATCCCTGTCTTTTCATTTGCATTCACAGACATATGCAACTCCTTCTACTTCCAGGCAACATCCAACCTGATTTATATTGAACCTGAAACTATAATATTAAATATTCATTTATTTGTGGTTTTGTTTTTTGTTTTTTTAATAGACAGCTTATGTTCATCATGCAATTACGAAGCTGTACAGATGAATGTAGTCACTTAACCCTACGGGTGTACATGTATTCTTGCTCTTTTATTTAGTTCTTATTCAATCTCTTTTACTTTCCTTTCATCTCTTTGATTTTCATACTGCTGTCTTATCCATTTAGCTGTTGTCTTCCCACTCTCTTACTCCTTCCCCTCTCTCTTATTCATACTGCTTTTTGAGCTTTGATAGTTCTGACTCCCCCTCTTTTTGTACTTTACCAATCTTTCTAGCTCTCTTCTCCCCCTGCACAGCTCTGTGTATGAGAGACAAAGCAAGAGAATGTTAATTTTGTTCCCTCGTAGTCACATGTGTACCTGTGTGCACCAGGGGGATTGCAGTGTGGTGCTTACAATGCACTAATAATTTTGGAAAAAATGCTATTTCAGGTTGTTTCAGCGCAGTTCTTAGGGTGCCCATGTTCTTTCACTGGTGCAACTAAAGCACAGAAATCAGGTCTCAGAAAAGACCTTCTTAATATTATGGTCACTCAAGAAAATAAACTTCAATATGTAGCTCCAGATATATCTGAGCAATTCAGGCCCTGATGCTGTAATGAGTTGTGCTTCCAAATGTACCTTCAATAATTTTTTATATTCCAAGTATGTATCCTGTAGGGAAATTTCAGCCATTTTTCTTTACCTGAGTTATTTTTGCCATGACATATTATTGCTGAAAAGAGTTTTCAAAATTATTAGACTTCTGACAGGTTGCAGAATTATGTGTTTTATACAGTCCCGAATTGACCATATTTTTCTCAAGTTCCTGTTTACAATTTGGACATTACACAAACACTATAGAACCTCCATTATTCAACACCTTGGTATGCCATTTTGGCTATAGCAGCTATGTGTCTCCTTAGTCTCAGCAAAAAACTAATTTGTAATACACTTATATTTTGAAACAAAATATAATTTTCCTTCTTTTGAAGTCTTATATATACTTTTGGGTTTTTAAGCAAAGTCTAGATGGAGAGGTACCCAACTTCAGCTCTACAGTAATGGGCATTGCATACCTAATACCTTTCTGCCCCTTCAAAAACTTCATTTCATAGTGAGGTTCACTTCGCTGTGCCTGTGTGTGCCCTTGTATGCAGAGCTTCTGCAGCAGGATGAGTGGCACGTGATTAGGCACCAAATCAAGAAACATGAAGTTCAAAACTTTATAGCAAAAGCCTAAAGAAGTATTAGCAGTTCTACCATGTCTGTATTGGGGGCATATTTGGCTCTTTAGGATTGTCAGAAGAATTCAGTTTCAGGGCCAAGATGTCTTTCATAGGAGATGTTTTATCAGCCATCATCACCTAGTGGACAGTACTCTGCTCTGGATGCTTGTGTGATATATCCAGCATCATAGTTTGCATTTCAGGTAGGTAATGTCCAATATACAGGGCTTTAAAAATCAGTACCAACCCTTTACATTGCCACTCAGAAGCTGATAAAAATCCTGAGAAAACTGCATTTCCAGTTGTGGTTTCAATCCTCTCAATTTAAGTCTAAGGACACAACAGAATAAAATGCTTGCCAACAAGAGTCTCCCTTACATGTTCACCTTTTGGGCATTAAAAATACAAGTAATCCTATAAAATGGAGACACTAAAATATAAAAGCCAACCCAGCTACAAGAACTCATTCATACCTATTGCTATAGAGCCTGTGGGGTTTTTTATTATTATTATTTATTATCAGTTTAACTAAACACTTTTTGCAAAAGGCCAATTCCATAGTACAGAGATTTCCTCCAGGGATCAGTTTAGGAAACCTAAAGCTCTTATGGAATTAAGAAAAGGGGAAATATAACCCCTATTTTTACCAAGGAAAATAAGGAAGACCCAGAGAACTACATGCCAGTCAGTCTCACCTTCATGCCTGGCAAGATCATGGAACAGATCCTCCTGGAAACTATGCTAAGGTGCATGGAAACTAAGGAGGTGATTGGTGACAACGAACATGGCTTCTAGGATGGGGTTGCAGTAGTGGCAGATGAGGGAAAAGTCACTGACATCATCTATCTAGACTGCAAAGCATTTGACAGTGTCCTGCGTAACATCCTTGATTTAAATTAGAGAGATGGATTTGATGGGTGGACCACTCAGTGGATAAGGAATTGGCTGGATGGTTGCTCTCAGAGCTGTAGTCAGTGGCTCGATGTCTGAGTGGAGACCAGTGACAAGTGGGATTCCTCAGGCTCTAGTATTGGGACCAGCTCTAATTTACATTTTTGTCAGCAACATGGACAGCGGGATGACACCAAGCTGTGTGGTGCTGGTGACATGCTGGAGGGAGGGACTTTGACAGGTTTGACTGGTGAAAGAGGCTTGAGTCCATGCAAATCTCATTAATTTCAACAAGGCCAATGGTATCCTGGGCTGCATCAAAAGAAGCATGGCCAGCAGGTCAAGGGAGGGGATTCTGTCCCTCTACTCAGTTCTCGTGAGACCTTGAGTGCTATATCCGTTTCTGGGGCCCCCAACATAAGAAGGATGTGGACCTGTTAGAGCAAGTCCAAAGGAGGCCACACCTTTAACACAGGCAAATTTTGAAATACAAACCACAAAGTGGACAAGAATAGGTATCAGGACATTCACCTTTTTGGTAAATCTAAGATACCTTTGTCAATGTGGAAGTGTATCTGTCCTACACCAGTATTTTGAGGATGAGGTGTGAAAGCTGATTATGAATTGCCTTTTTCCTTTGTTCTTAAAGTTTTGAGATGCTTAATGGGATGAGGTAATGTCAATGCAGATGAATTCACAGATCAAGCTATCAAGATGAAATCACAAAAATTAAAACCAAAAACCCAATGAAGTTGAACTACAGAATGGATTAAGTGCCATCATACAGTTTAACTACATTACATATTAAAAGTGCTGGGTCATTCCACTTAAATTTAATCACATAGCTGAGGTGGCTAAGCTCAGATCACTGTTGCCAGAGGTTTTCTGCAGGCAAGGATGGGGGACAGGTGGTCTGGGGTAGCAGTTCACTCGAAGCCATGTACTGTTAAATCCAGCATACTGGATACCAGCACATCACAGGGAGGTTCATGAGCTGATGTAATTAAAAGCCAAGACTTGGTTTTATTTTTTGCACTTCAGTCATATTTCTATTTCTTTTGTAAATGATATTACTTTTGCAAGCAGTTTCACAAAAGATATGCTTTGTTTTCCAAGAGAAAAGCTGATGGAGCAAATATGAGAGGTTCCTGCTGCCAGGGTTATAGAGCAGGAATTTCTCAGATTTTACTTTTTACTTTTTCCTCAAGTTCTTTTCCTTTTGGCTCAGAGTGTCCAGCCCTTCTGCAGGTTATCTCTACCTCTCTCTCCCCTCAGAGAAAAATATGTTCTTCAAGTCGCTTGAAGTTTCATTTCTGACTTAACCAAACCTCACACAACAAAACATGCCAGCATCAATCTAGACCCAATCACAATGGTGTGAAAAACATGTATATCCTTACAATAAAAACTTGGTTGTAATAATGCCAAGGTCATGGGTTCAATCCTCTATGTGGGCCATTGACTTAAGAGTGGGACTCGATGATCCTTATGGGTCCCTTCCAACTCAGAATAGTCTGTAATACTCCTATTAGGTAGGGGAGCATTGCTATTCTCAGTTTACTTCAGGGAGACAAGGTGGAAGGAAACTAAATGATTTGCTCCAAATCACACAGACTGTTTGGAACATAGGTAGGAAGTGACTGCCAGGCTCTTAGTACATCTAGATTTGTAACCCCTAGACATATGTATGTGTGACAACCTGCCATTATAATGTGTGGGTATGACATATATGTACATATATAAAAATACATACATATATATTTGCAAAACTTGATAAATATATAGCATAAACATTGATCAACATAAACATATGCCTTCATATAAAGGATTATGACAACAAAGCAAAAGAAGCAAATCATATGAATAGCATGGAAACATTTCAGTCAAAAAACCTTGAGGGGGATTTTAAGGATGGGAAACAAATGTCTCTTACTAGATATTTGTAATTATAATGCAAAATGGAGCAATTATCTGTTTGTACAGAGATAACGTCTTGAAATATGCTAAATATTTTCCTATGGCCATTATCAAGGAGACTGTGGTCATGGCTAGATAAATTGGCTGGTAAAAGTACTGCAGTTCAGATGTGGACTAGAATGGTAAAATGCAAATCTGTCTCTCACATCATTATTAAGTTCTCAGTTAGAGTAACTAAAAATTAAGAATAATAGTATCCACTTGTTTTGAATTAACTAACCATACTGATGCAATTTATTAAAAAGGTAAAAAATGAGCAATATCATACCTGATTTGGAGTTCTTCTACACCGTGTACACAGCCAGAGCATTGCCAGTGAATTCAGGATGCCATGCTGCAACATTACAGGGATACTGCTGGGCAGATAGCCTGGTCCAGTGAATGCAAAGATACTGTTTTATAGAGAAAACTTTACATGAAACCCACTTCTGAGGATCTAAGTGTAAGACTCTATCTTCCTCTGAATGTGAATGTAGCAGCCCATTTTCACCAGGCTATAAATTTACTTAATAGGTTATGATTATTATTGATTTGATGGTGATTAGTCTCAAATTTATGCTGTTGAGGAACTAACCCAATGTCCTTTGAATTCCATTTAACCAAGATCAATGACAAATGGATCAGGCTCCAGAGGTAAAGAGAACTGCAGGAAAAATGAAGTGACATTATCCTTTATTGGGTTTCTCCCTACCCTAATGGTACAATCTATAAACAAGGAAACCCCATGCCTTACAATTGTTTCCTCCCTGTCTTCTTTTTTCCAGATCATTTACTCATCTCCCTGTAAAAGTAATCCCATCACATGCATTTGAAGGACTTAGAGATGCTTTCATCATGTAAGTTATCAGTATTTTCCATAGGCTTGTCCCTAATTTCTTGCTATAAATTCTATCATAAACCTCCATCCCAAACAATCTCTCTTTACAAAAATATGAAAACATGTGGCTAAACATACTACTGATGAAAAAAAGGAACAACTGGGGAAGGATAAATATGGTGTTTCTTTTCTTATAAAAATTATATAAAAGATCCTTTGAAAAGGTGTGATTTTGGACAGTTGTTTAACAGATCACAAAATGAAATATTAGTTTTGTTGGAGAGAACAGCCTAATAACTGATGAGAGGACCTTTTGATTAGCAGAGTACATATAGACTTCTATCATCAAAGATTACCACTGCAATGATAGCTTTGGCATTATATAATACCCAAATCAGATACTTCTTCCAAGAGATAAGCTTGGCAGAGGATCAGCAGGAGTGAACCCTTTATTTGGTCTTTCAGTTTGCAAGTTCTGTAATGTTAAACACTGGATTGGTGTTGCTTCCTGACCCTTGGCTTATATCGAGGACTCAGATCATGAAGCTGGTCTTACCCTTCTTGCTCTTATTTCTGTTGTTATTCCAGCTGAAAGATTGCATGCTTGAATCTCCATTATTTATTATTTTTTAGTTTATCTTCACTGAATGTCCTCTAAAGGACAAAGCTGATGACACATCAGTGCAGTGAAGAACAAGGGAATGACCTCCCCCAGAACCTAAGCAGCAGCACAAACAACTGCTGCTTTCTTTTGAGGTGCACTTTTTGTACTTCTCTGCTGCATGTATCCCACTGCAATATAGTGTTATAGCAGAATCCAGTGGTGTTTTCTTGCAGTCACTTGCATCTGAATGATTAATGAGAACTTAACCATTTTCACACAGGAGACCAACTTAAACCTACAAAATTTCTCCTACTTGTATGACTTGAGGCTAAACTTTTCCAAACTGTATGCATGACTTATTCTCCACAGAGAATGGCTTGTTCATTGACACTTTCCCTTCCATAAAGAGAGAATTTGATTTCTTTGTGTCCTTTTAATGAATCTGTCCAAATTAACAGCATAGAAATCAATGTCTCTTTTCTGAAGTAAATCTATAGAACACTTCATAATTTTACTGAGATTTAGTGGTACTTTAAAAATGCATATTTTTAAATTATAAACATTTAAATCATCTATTTGGCAGTACATCACCCTCTGCAAATAAGACAATAAATTATTCTCACTGCCATAAGTCATTCCAACATATGTTAATGGAAAACCAGTGACAAACAGTGGGGATCCCAAGGAAGAAACACGTTTCAAATACCAAACCTGAGTCTTCCAGTTCTGTGAGCAGGTACTCTTCCCTCCCAGCCTGTGAGTCTCTGAGGATCAGGTGCCCAGCAGGCCACTTATGCTACACCCATCTTTCATTTATAAGTAACTAGCGCAATACCAGAAATAACATTCTTACTGAATTCCGATTATGAAAAAAATCAATATTTCTTTAAGAAATACACACGTATTTACTATATGATTTCTAGTGTGCATCCTCCTTTGCCACTATAAATAAAATATAAAACCCCTTAGATCAGAATGAATTCTCTATCAACAGCAAAAGAAGTTGTTTTCTCATAACTGAAATAAGCTAATTCTCAGGACTGTTATAATACTGTCTGATTTTGTAGATGCATTCCAGTTGTTCAGAAAATACTTTTTCTTGACAGTATATAATCTTAGGTTTACTTCTGTGCCCTTCTAGTCAATTGTGTCAAGAAAAATCACTGTTTTGAATATTTTTCCCATATATATGCATCAACACATACTATTTACTTTCAGGCTCAGTTTTGCATAGCACCATAAATCTTAATATAACAGGCATTTAACAAGCATCTAATAAGTGGATTTTTTCTCTATGTTCAGTATTGGTTATTCTGAGTACATATGTGGAATAGGAGCATCTATACATCAAAATTCAAGAGTGCCTACAAAAACAGTCACGTTGGTCGGTGTAATGATGAAAAAGAGCCACTTCCTTTCACTTTGCATGCATGTAATGAAAATGACACTTAAATCCAAAACTCATTGATAAAGTGTGCTGAATCCACATTTGTGTGTTTCTACATCTGTGTATTAGTTGACCATAATTCTGACTTGATAATAGCACATGAAGCACCGTAAACATTATCTATATCTTACCCATGTAAATAAATTCACTAAGCAGGACTAAAAGGCTCACAGGCTTGGGCTTACTTTATTTACATTAGCTCTGGCCCTTAGTCTCTATCTTACCTACAATTTACTAAGAAAATGGAGATTGGGTGTTACAGAGATGCTTATTCCAAAGGGTTCGCATTCCCTTTTGCCAAGACAGCAAAAGGTTGGTCTCTCTCAAACCCCAGTGGCACAGGCTCCCAAGATGTGGAGGCATGGGCACTGCTGCCAAACAAGACCAGTAGGAGGAGTTGAACAGCTGTGTATAAAAGCAGGAAACACAGAGTAGAAAGCCAATTGCTGTGTCTTTTCTGTTAATATGTTGCTTTGTGTCTGCCATTTTCATTGTAGTGAAATCTCTCAGAGTGACTCCCTGGAGAGGATAGAAGCAAGTGCATTTGACAGCCTTCCCACCTTGTCTGAAATGTAAGCATCAGTTAAAAAAAAAGGCATCCATGTCATGATTTAGGATCATCAAGGAGTAAACAGTTTGCAGAGAAGTATTCTTGGACCAAATCTGTCTCTTATTTTTGTTGACTGTGGTTGAGATCTGTGATGAGAAACATTTCTCTCCAAAGCACTGTATAAAATAGTGAGCACTTTCTAAGGTCTGGCCTTGGAGATCTAACGCATGCAAAGACATCCATGCTCAGAAAATCCCACTGCTTTCAGTGAGCTCAATGACAGGAGCACAGCTCTGTGTCTACTTCTGCTGACATTGTCAAGCTTTCTAAGCAGGGAAACAATTCAAGATGACAACAGATGAGAAAAATCTTTCCTTTTGAAGATGTGGTTTTCAAAGACCTACAGTATTTAAATTCAGCTGCTTAGCATGCATAGCTCTTCTTTTGAGCATGAAAATATTACTCAAACAGAACATGTACTGGTTTTAAACTAGACCTGCATAGCACAGACATATGAGAAAGAGAGTTAAAAGCAGTGACTAGGAGAATGCTCGGAAATATTTAGTGAAATTGGAAAGTATAAATCTGATTCAATATCTCATTACTGCCTTTTTTGCACAGCATGACCAGTGAGTGGCTTAAAATTGTGTAACTCAGTGAGGGCAAATCCATCTTTTTTTTTTTTAAATCTTATATGTGAATGTTACTGAAGCCAGTTACTCACGTAAGTAAGAGATACAGATTTGTCCACCTCTGACTGGGTCCAACATCTACTGGAATCAAAGGTGCATTTAGGGAAGGAATAAAATATTTGACCCCATGCATTCACCTACAGTTTATGGATAGTTTGCCATATGCCTGTCTTCCAAAACCAAAAATCTAAGCAAGACCCTTAAAGAGCTACAGGAGGCTAGTAAGAAAATCTGTGTGAATCTTGAATGCTCTAGAAGCCTCACATTGCACAGGCTTGATGTCCCAAGCTGCACTCAAGTCAGAATTCAATGAATGATTGGGGTAGGTGTGCTCAATGGCACTGCTGAACTTCAACTTTTCTTGCAATTTCATATGCTCAAAGCTTTGAGTTATGTGAGTCATGCATAGGGAGGGAGTTGGACTACCATTTCTGGACTTTAGGGCAAACGGGTTTATCAGATTGTATAGCTGCAGAAAGTGCTCCTTGATTAAGAGAACTGCCTGGTTTTTGAGTGACCACTAGCAAACAGGATTTCTCACACATTTCTCTCCATCTCCATTTCTGCAGATCCATGCAGGCACCTGGTGCTACCAACAACTGCTCTAAGGAAGTCCATGGTGCTCTAAGAGGGTAAACTATCTAAGGAATTGCCTTTCCTGGCTAGGAGGAGCACCAGTAATATAATGGAAATGAGGGATGATGCAAAGGGATCTGATTGTGGGGCAAGGACCAGGCACACACACACGCATGAGCTCAGGCTCTGGGCTCAGCCACACTTCCAAGCCCACCTGCTGGAGGCACAGTCGTCGTGATGGTTGCACACTTGTGCCTCTGAAGGCAGAAGCTCAATGCATTAGGCAAGTCCAGAACACATATCCCAAAGAACAAGCAGATGACAGCAAAATGCTAACTCCCACCAGTGACCAGGTATCCAAACCAGATCATCTCAGCTCAGTGAACTATGGCAACTCAGGTGATGACTTCTGTTGGCTACCTAACAGTTACAGGCCATTTTTATTACCAACAATGCATCAAAATGCACCTGAGAGCATACTTGTAGGCTGTTTTCTGAGAAAGCAAATAACAAGCAAAATTCAGGACCCTCACAAATCTGTAATGATTATAACACTGAAATATTTTTCCCTCATTACAGATTAATCCTGAACACGAAAAATCTGCTGCACATTGAGGATGGAGCATTCAGAAATCTTCCAAGGCTAAAATACTTGTAAGAAAGAGTTCTATTCCTTTTCTTTTTTCCTTATTTATTCTTTTCTCTAAAGGAGTAGGCAAATCACTTAAAAGAATGTAAGGAAGAAGTTCTTCATGCATTATAGTATACCAGAAGTACATACATCATTTACAATAGCTTTAATCTTTGTTAACAAGTAGTGTGGTCTTTCAATAGGCAAGAAAACAAAGTAACCCGGGGCAGGGTAGGGCAATGATGGACAAAACAGACATCTACAAAGTAGCTCTGCTAAGTCCTTATTTCTAGAATAAAGCTTTCAAATGGACAAGGTACTATACAAAAGGGTAACTAAAATCTCTTCCTCACGCTTAACGTAGAGAGTATGTATACTGCTTCTCCAGGACACTGCTTGATAATTCTACAAAACTTGTTTTTTGCAGGCCTTAAAAACACATTTGAAGCCTAATTAAAACTTATAATATTTGTCACTCACCTTTAAATGCCCTGTTAAACTCAAACCTACCAAGTCGGCTTCTCGTTGCATCCACTCTGGTAATATTTTCACCTATAAATAGGAATTATGCTTTTCTCTAGGAGCATTTGTAACACTGGAATAAGACAATTTCCAGACCTGACACAGATCTTCTCATTGGAAGCTCATTTTATTTTGTAAGTAGAGACACAAACTAACCCATCTGTGAGCCTTTTTCCATCATGTTCCTGGATCAGTGACAAAAATATCTTTTTTTTTGTCTTCTAAAGGGAGCTCTGTGATAACTTGCATATGACAATTATACCACAAAATGCTTTCCAGGGGATGAACAATGAATCATTGACACTGTGAGTAAAATAATCCTAGCTCCAGTTCTTTCTGCAAGGATAACACTTCTGCTTGAGAAGAGCAGGTTGACTTCATGAAAACCTTGACATTAAGCCCCATAAAATACATATTTGAATTGTGAATTAAATTTGAAATGCTTAAGAAACATAGGGATGTTCTTCAAACTGAAGAAGAGTTTTATCCAGAAGATTACTTCATATAGGAAAGAAAACAGAACAAGGGATCTAAATCTTCATCTTCAATGCAATGTTGTTTTAAAAATACCATCAACAGGATATAAACTCCAAAAGCTACACTGGAGACCAAAGTCTCTCTTCTTCCCTCAGGGATGCAGTTTCATGAAATAATGCTTTCAGAGACCAAGCAGACTGACAGAGCGGATCTAGTGCTGCTGAGCTTCAGCTGCACAGAGTCCCTCTGAAGAGGAGAGAGAGAGAGAAGAAATTGGTTCAAAGTACCCAATGCTGGCTTCTTATCCTGATTTTTTTCTACTTGGCTTACATTCATTTCATTGATAACTCTCCACACGCAAGACTTTCCTTTTAGCCAACTGTGGATTCATTGCTATAGCTGCCTGTGAGATGGGTGAGTTTAATGCCCCACGTGAGGAATGCAGAAAGCAGCAGAAAGCCAAGGTGAGATGTTCTCTGCCAGCACAGCATGAACCATGTACGAATTTCACAGTGCCCTTGTCCTCACAAAAACTTCCACAAAGTAATGCTGAAATAGGAAAAATCACAGACTGAGCCTCTTTGCAGGATGTGGCCAAAAGAATTTGGGTTCCCCCAAGGAAGGACCCGCTGAGCAATAGAGAACAGCAGCAGGCCACCCACTTCATGTTGTAACCACAAACTCCAGTGTGGAGCCTAGTAAAGCAAACAACCGTTGAGGACCAGGCTGCAGGACACATCCAAAATGGGAGCTTTGCCTTGAGACAAGCATGTACCAAAAGCCCTGCACAAAACTACATGAATATTTGCACCTGCAAATAAGCTGTGCACTTGAACAAGAACTGCAGTTGATGGACCAGGCTCTTTATCAAGCTAATGTGCCAGCATGACAGTAACTTCAACACAGATTTTATGTACTGACCAATACCTACTGAAACCAGTGAAGGAACTGGGCACAAATGTGACTGAATGCTACTCCTACGCAATGCTAAAGAGAAGCAATTGCTTAGATTAGTGCATCATTTCATCTTATGAACCTCTTTCCTCTCAACATGTTCTCAAAATAACTTCAGCAAAATTATTATTCTGCTAATAGTGCAAGAAAATGAACATAAAAGAGATGGAGAAGTGTGTTTAAATTTTTTACTGTAACGCTAAAGTGTACTAAATGGGAGTGAGTCTAAGTCAGGAAACAGCCAACAATTCTTTTTTCTCGGGTCCTTTAGTGATAGGGAACTCACCACAAGAAGAAAAGAATTATCTTATATGCAGCTTCCTAACTGTAGAGCTTCATGTTAACTCCACCCCATGCAGTTAGCTGTAATTAGCTGAATTAATTTCTCTTCTTACAGCATGGTCTGGTGAAACACAAGTAATCTATGAGGGTGTAAAGTCAGCCTGCAGTAATACTTTG
This sequence comes from Sakesphorus luctuosus, assembly GCA_013396695.1. Taxonomy (NCBI): domain Eukaryota; kingdom Metazoa; phylum Chordata; class Aves; order Passeriformes; family Thamnophilidae; genus Sakesphorus; species Sakesphorus luctuosus. The sequence continues at coordinate 593,921 of VWZD01005949.1, forward strand.
CACTACAAAGAGCTAATTTAGTCTTTTCAACAGTTAATGTTTCATGTGTTTGGGGAAATCGATCCTACATATTGTCGTGGCTTTTAAGGGAATCACTAATTCCAGCACTGTGCTGATACAGACACCTTCTATCAAATGTAGCCAGGTGCTCCACACACTTCAATCATCCTTGGAAGCAGGTTCCATAGGCCCACTTCGTGCTCTCCAAAAAGCAAGTGGAAAAGCAACAATAGAAATGCTGTTTAATTTATGAATTGTGCCAAGTTTTCTATTATGGCTTAATATTAAAGAAGAAATACTATATGCAATTGACTATATTGAATTTGTATTGGAAATACGAACACATGCATATTAACAGACTCATAGGTTAGATCTCCTAGTAAAGGAAAAAAAGGCTGAACTTCAGGTGTAGAAGAGCCCAGCCTTTAGGTATCCAAGGTGGGGAGTCAAGAACCCAGGACAGCATCAACTGTCCCTGTGCAGCACAGAGGACAGCACAGTTTCCATTGCACAAATCAAGCTTGGCAGCAGCACTTTGCAGAACCTGGTAACTCACTGACTGCTGGATGATGCACAACTTGCCCCCACTTCTCTGAAAAGCTGTCTCTTGGGCTTCAGGAAGATTTGTCTGTCCACAGAAGATCTGCAATCCAGCAACACACTCCAGGCTTTAAAGTTGCTTTCCACCTAACACTTCTCTAACCCTTGATTTGTACTTGTTGGCCACAAAATCCAGGTCTTCTGCCTCCAGGTTGTTGCTTGTGTGCCAGAAACTTACCTGGACTAATGTCTTATTTCTGGATCTCAGCTCAAAGTAGGCACAGGCAAACCCCTCAGAGAGAGATCTGTACATCAGCAGAAATTCTCTTCAGCAGCTAAACAGGAGGGTGCTCAGGAAATTTAAACTGGAACTTTCTTAGAGTCAATGTAAGTCGTGCTATAGTTACCTTTGTTCTTTATAAGCTTTAAAATGAATGCAGCATTAAGGTCTGAAACTTGCAGTACATACATCTCAGCTTTTCCAAATCTTTTTTTCCTTACATGTTTCTTTTAATCCCCAGCAAACTGTATAAAAATGGATTTGAAGATATCCACAGCCATGCCTTCAATGGGACAAAACTGAGTCAACTGTAAGTATGTTTCCGCTCCTTGGTAATGTAAACAATAAATATCAAACACAGTCAAAAGCTCTTCCTTCAGCTTAGCTGGCTGTGTCTTGCATTTCCCAATACTCACGAGAAAACTTCATCTTTCAGTATTGCTGTGATTTTGTTGCTAATCCTGCAGCACTTACTGGCTTTTCCTGGAATACCATCCCTTGGAATATTGCAGGGTTTTATGAGAAAAGCTCATAATTTTCAACAAAATTTCACAAATTCTGAAACTTAGCAGCAATAATGGAAAACTTGAAAACACAGCCAAAACTGAGGAACCTGCAGTTTATGTCTGGAAACACAAATAGTTTTTAAAGCCCTCTCGTGTGCTCTGGGACTAACCTCATGGTTTGAGCAAAACTTTTGCTGCATTTTTGTACACTGCCACTCCAATGAAAGAAACAGCCTTGTCATTCCTGGTTTAATTGAGAAAAATTCGGAATTTATCAGATTTAAGTGTAGTTGATAACAATCTGATGGCATCAGCAGAAGGAAAGGTCACATGTGAGATACAAGTCCTCCCCAGCCAGATATTGCAACAACCACCTTCGTGATGGAAGAAAGAATTGAAATAGGTGTGAGGAAGAAACCCAAAGAGAGATATTTTAAAATATAGATGTAAAGAGAATTCATGTTTGATTCCACAGAATCCTGAAGGACAATAAGAACCTCAGGTGGATACACAATGATGCTCTGAGAGGGGCCACAGGTCCAGATGTCCTGTAAGTATCCACAACTCTGTTACCTGAGTGTCCCCTAGGAACTGTGCTATGTCACAACGGCTGTGTCATCACAGCAAACACAAGCTTTGAGTCTGAAAGGAGATTTGATCTGTTACCCTCTGTTGATGAAGTGGAAACATGTCAATGAGATGCCCTGAAATTACAGGATGAAAGGCTCAGTTTGCACCATGATAGATACATATTAGCCAGTTATAGTGTCAGCATTGATCTGCACCTCTTAGATATTTTGGCCTTTGCTCCTGATCCTTTTTCTGTAGCATATTCTGATATTGAAAACTATCTTGTTCTTTGCTAGGATAAATATATTTTTACAATACATTATTTTAGAATTTTGTTATAAAAGTGAACTAGCTGATTGCATGCTATAAGCTTCTGCTGAATAAAACACATTATCATCCTCATGATTTATTAATCAAGTACTTACTGGAGGGCTGCACTGGCTGTAACTCCATGCAATAAAGCACAGCATGTTCTTCTGTAAATGGCACTCTGTGCTGCACGTGCCTTTTTTGTTCCTTTTATTGATACTTTATGGTACATGGCATTACTAATATCACTTCCACACCTGTAGCCTTTTTTCCCGTTTAATGGCCTGACTTTGAAAATCCTTAGTCATGCTGATGGCCTTTCCTCACAAGAAGAGCCCCTCTGAAGTTACTCTAAGCTAAACTGCTTAAGTTTGTGTTGGCAAGGATTGGGTGGGGGCTTTAATTGGTAGCCATTTAATTAAAACACCTAGAACAGCCCTCCAGAGCCAAACAGAGCACTAGGAGGGTGTCCCACCTGTTAGTTGGCTGGAGAGTCACACTCACCTGCTTTCTTCTCTCCCTATCTCTGGCTTGAAGAGCCAACCCTCAGTCCATGCATGGTGGATTTCAGAGAGGTCAGGACACAGTGCCTGGAGCATTGGGTTTTAGTTTTTCCCAGGACAAAGTGAGCTTCTTGCCTTGCTGGGGGCTCCTGAGCCACAAGGATGCTCTTACCCCATTGCTCTCTAGTTTGACAGACCATGTTTTTGAGCTGGGTATCAGATGCTGAAGTAGCTTTGTAGATTTACACCTTTGTGAAAAACTGAGTTGCTGTTACGTACTGTCCTGCTTTGGGGGTATTTTGGGGGTATTTTGGGGGTATGAAAAGAAAAGAGAATGCTGTCTTTGTTTCACAGGGATATTTCTTCAACAGCACTGGAGTCCCTGCCTAGTTACGGTCTTGAGGCCATTCAAATCTTAAATGCAACATCATCTTACTCATTAAAGAGACTGCCACCACTGGATAAATTCAGCAGTCTACTGGAAGCTGTTTTAACATATCCCAGTCACTGCTGTGCTTTTCGAAATCTAAGGACAGAAAAGTAAGTCCAAATAGCATATTATTGTACTGCAGTACTTCAGAAGCTCCAAAATTGCAATCCTGCTTTTTTCAGCTCACAAGGTTTGATTATCTTTATTCCATTAACAGTGAAGCTGTGGGATGTAGAAAGGCCTTGCATGAAACAACAGATCTCTGCTAAAGTCAGGAAAATTATGTCTGTTTATTTTAGAGCAGAAGTGGATCCCATCCTGTGCCCAGATCTGCCAGCAGGAACCTTATTCTAAGTTTGCTTAAAGCTTATATTTTTCTTGGTAACTGAATTAAAAAGCCTACTGGCATGCAGAAGGTAGTTCTTTATCAATAGCATGTTGCCTTAAAAAAAAAAAAGAAAGATAAAATAGAAATCTCTCAGCCTTTAGCCATCTAGCTTAATTAATACAGGTGATATTATGACAGTAGAAAAGGGAGGCTTTCAATTACTCACCAAAATTAGGGTCTGACACAAGTCTATAGAAAGACATTATTTGGTTTAGTTCCAATCATTTCAGATACTAGACAGTATTGTTCTCCCCACAATGGAAAACATGGCACAGGGAGAGTTTTACATCCGCTAATCTGGGACAGTCAATCCAAGACAACTGGAGCTAATTTTTCAGCACTTATGTTTCAAAGGAACCAACCCTTGGCTGGCTTTAGGCACTCAAAGCAGCTGCAAAAGTTTGAGCCATGAGGATGCCTCCCTTCTCATCCGTCTCAAATGAAGGCTACAGAAGAGACATACTGAGCAGTCAGTTGTGAGAAGCCTGACCCATGTCACTTGCATGCCTTCACTTCACGACTGCATTACAAAGGCAGAATAGAATACAATTCTTCAGGGTGAGATTAGGGGTGATGCTACGCTTTCTCTGCCCACCTCATTTTACTAAGGGGTTCTTGATTCTGCAAGAATAGAGCAAAGATTCTACTGTCAAGGGTTTCCATTGCTACTGAACTCTGATTCAGTCCCAGATCAAGTTTCTAAGAAGCAATTTTAGGACAGCAGGAGAAAGAAAAAAAAACAACAACAAAAAAAACACCCAACGTTATTCATTCTGATAAAGACAACTATGTTTCTGATTAATTTTCAGGTGCCTGAGTTTGCAACCATGCTATGTAAGAACAGGGGTGCTATAGCAAGTCACTTTCTTATATGAAGTGACTGTTCTCTTAGTAAACTGGGCGAAAAAAACCCCATGCAAATCAGGAAACGACTGCTCTCCTACCTGGGGCTTCAGCAGGGCTCAGAGCAGTGCTGATGCAATACCTATACCAGCAACAGGGTATTACCTCCTATACAAATGAAGGAGAGGGCGATCTCTGGCTATTTTCCTGTCTGTTGAAGACTATGGAGACTGAGACCTCGCAAGACCTTCCCAGCTTACAGAGGGAAGAATCTGTGTGGTTTTGTATAATCATGGTCACAGAGCTGGAATCTGTTTCTATCTCCTTTTACCTCTTTCTGTTGCCCTGGACTCTACATTCAGTCAACCCACCCAGTTCTAATTACCAGTGTCCCATATTCTGTTCCTTAGCACCTATAGACTGCACTCTCTGGTCAGTGAAATAAGGTGATGAGATAAGAGAATAAATTCCTCAGACTAAACATTTTTTGAGATTTATGGGATACAATTGTGGTGTACTCATTCCCTGAGCCATGTAAGGCAAGTGGAAGGTAGCATTCCATTCCCTAGACTTTCTTGCACTTGTCTGAATCGGGCAGGGGTGGAAGCAAATGTACCACATCTTCAAATATTTACAAGAGAAAAAAACCAACTTATGTTGCCATCCTGTTGTTACAAGCATCACATAGGGGCTTAGATTGATATATTATTTTTCTCATTATACATAAAACTTTCTATAAGCTTCCAGGTGTCTGATTCCCTTAAGAGTACACAAATGAGCTTAGTGGTTTTGCTGGTTCTTTCTACTCTTGCAGCAATGAGGTAAGAGAAAGCCATTTCCATTCACAATGATAGAGTACCTGACCCTTACTTTCAAAGACTCAAAATCAGAGATTTTGCCAAATATGTCATCTTTCAACTTACACTTTTCAAACTGCTTTACTTCAAGCATGTAAATTCTACCTCCAGATCCCAGACAGTTTTTAAAAGAGTATTCACCCAGGGAAGAATAGGCCATGCACCAGTATGGGCTTAGATCTGGTAGACAACAAGTGCTCCCTGAGCCAGCAGTGTGCCCTTGTGGCCAAGGTCAATGGGATCCTGGAATGCATTAGGAACAGCATTGCCAGCAGGTCGAGGGAGATAATGCTGCCTCTCTATTCAGCCCTAGTGAGGTGCAGTTGGAGTGCTGTGTCCAGTTCTGGGCTCTTCAGTACAAGAGAGACACAGAGCTCCTGGAGCAGGTCCAGTAGCAGGTGACAAAGATGATTAAGGGCATCTGTCTTATGAGAAAAAGCTGAGGGAGCTGGGCCTGTTCAGCCTAGAGAAGAGACAGCTGAAATGTGACCCCATGAGTGCTATAAATGTCTGAAGGGAGGGTGCCAAGAGGATGGCAACAGGCTCTTCTGGGAGGTTCTGAGCAGTAGAACAAGAGATAACAGGCAGAAACTGATGCACAGGAAGTTCCACATGAATACAAGGACGAACTTCTTTACTATGCAGGTGACCATGCCCTGGAACAAATGGCCTTGAGAGGCTGCGGAATCTCCCTCACTGGAGATAATCAAGAACTGTCTGGATGCAATCCTATGCCATGTGCTCTGGGACAACACAGCTTGAGCAGGGAGGTTTGACAAGATGACTCACTGTGGTCCCTTTCCAACCTGACCCATTCTGTGATTCTGTATCAGGCCAGTTTCCCAGTAGCTGTTAACAGGTGCTTCTCTAAAAGCAAATAGCATAACTGCTACCATTCATACTAGTGGACAATCTGGCCCACTTCAATACAATATTTCAAAACATACCTTTTAATTACAGATCAAGTTACTTCACTGTAAAAGAATACATCATAAACAATAACCAAGCTGAAAGACCATCCTTACAACCCCGCCATGAGGTCCTGACTATTGTCACAGTATTTGAAGCCTTCTCTTCCCACTTCCAAATGTCTACATGAATGTTTGTGCTGCCATGAGGCCAACTCTAGCTTAACTTAAAAGTCTGTGAAGACCACTTGCAGAGAAGACAAGACTTTGGCCAACATTCAACTTGAAACTTAACTTTCTTTTAATCCTTCTTGCAGACAAAATTCTTTGCTTTCCATTTTTGACAACTTTTCCAAAGAGTGTGAAATCTCCATGAGGAAACCAACTAACGAAATACTGTGAGTACCTCTCTGCATACAGATGCTGGAAGTAGCAAATACAGACCTCACCCTCCTGCTGTTTGTGTTTTTTCTCAAACAGCATGTCTTTGGCTGCCAATTCAGTCACCCTTACAAGTTGCATGGTGGTAATTTTACTATCATTAAACCAAGATTTGTGATTTTAATGCTTAAAAGGAAAGGAAAACAACCCCTCACAATTTCAAAAGCTTTACTCCCTCCAGTTTCTCTTCTGAATTTTTAAAAGGCTTTCAAAACAGTTACTAAATATTTACAAAAGTTAATGTACTACATGGAGACTTCCTATACCCTGAGATAACTGCAGTTGTTAGTGTGATTCAAAGAAGAGCTGCTACTGTTAATATTTTTATTTTTGCCTATAGAAAGGATGATTAGAAGCTTGTATATCAGTAGTTTTCCATGGTAAAAATAGAGTCCCTGAGTTAGAAGTATGATGACACAACACCAGTGGTTTATTCAGTCTAAACATGTCTTTTTGTATCATGGGAGTTTTGTTTGACAGTGTTCAGTGTGACAATGAGAAAGGCTAATATCAAAACTGTTGTGTTGGCCATGCTGTATGACACTGGCTCTAACCCATATTCCAGAGAGAAGTTTGAGGATTTGCCATTATTCATCCCTCCACAGCTAAAAGAGAGACCTTGGGACTTTTCAGCAGCCCTGACATGGCGTCAGGGCATTGCTGTCTAGAAAAAAACAAGGCTATGGTCACAAAATTCCAACAGCTAAATACAGCTGAAATGTGATTGATTGATTGATTGATTGATTGGGGTAACGACTGCCTTGGACATTATCTTGTTTGCTGCTTGGTGAGGCCTCCTACACTTGCCATTTGGTTTTATCTGCCTGGTTGCTTTGGATTAGCATCTGTGGCACTCCTGCTGTGCATTAAATAGTCTGCCCAGCCACTGGGTCCTGAAGCTTTTTGCCTTGGTAAATCCCAATCCCAGCAATTCTCTGAGCAGACATTATATGAAGAAAAAGAAGTAACTTCATGGGCTGAATGGCTGCAGAACCACAGCAGAAATCATCTTAAAGTCCTGAGTTCTTATTATTAAAAGAAAAACAAATGCAGCTTGCTCCTGGCAGCGTGTTTACGCTGCCTCTCAGAAAATCACCATCATTTTTTATTAAGAAACAGAGTCAAATGTATTCCCTGCTCTTCCAGTTTAAGCCAGGCAAGTAAATGTAAGACATTGGGCAGTTTTTCATATACAAAGAGAAGAGTTAGGATAAAAAGACTGGGAAGTTATTTGCCCAACAGGAATAGCTGAAAAGCAGCTCAGTTTCATTTGCCAGTTAAGACTCTGCTCCAGAAATATCATTGAATGTACATGCTTCTGTAGGTGTGGAAGCTTAAGCATGTATTTAAGTTATCCCAAAGCTACCAGTTTTCTCTAGAACTGTCCTTGATAGAAGTGCTTTCCGTGTCTCACACTGCTGACTGAATGTTTGCCCACCAAACACTCAGGATGATTGCGAAGTTGTGAAATAGGCACCTGTTATGGCAGGGAAGTTCCAGAAAAGACAGTTTTTGTTTAAAATTTTTATTCATTAGTGGGCTTATTACCACACTCTTAATGATCTGGAGATTAAGGAGGTCTATTTTAAACATCCGAAACATTTATAACTAGGCACTGGGTCCAGTCTAGATTTAATAAACTCCTAGCCATCAAAATTACTTTGTTAACCATGCACTTCTGTGAATATCAAATTCCTCAGCACTTCCCAAGTCATATATAGTCTCAGGAATTCATTTGCTAAGTGCCTTTCCTAGGAGAGGTAACAGTGCACAGTTACTTTAGGTTATTTTAGTATGGCTTCTATAACTGTTTGACAAAACTATATGCAATCAAACCTGTAAACTATCAATTCAAGTGTTACTGTAGTTTGGACTACAGGCTACTGGCAGCATGAAAATAATGGCTTGCTTACAAAACAATCATGATAAAGTACTTACAAGTAAGTGAGTCGTATAAGAAAGCATTCCCATGGATGTGACTGTGACCTCTGCTGCTCTCCAAGGCTGCTACCCAAACACAAAGGACCTTTACAAGGCTTCATTACATGTAAACACCCCACAGAAACACATGTAGGAAGTCACTGTTAAAACAACTGTTATCTGTTGTATTTTACAAAACAGTGCAAGCAGCATGTAACAAATAATTCACTTCTATCTGGGGGGAATTGTTTTTTTTAATGGTTACAGAGATGACTCTAACAACACATTGCTGTGGTCAGCAGAAAAGAAAATGCATTCTTTCACAGATGAAGAAAACTCTCCTTACAGCTACTCAGCCATTTTTGATGACAGTGAAATGACCAGCTTTGACTTTGCGTATGATTTTTGTCAGCCAAAAGTACTCACGTGTACTCCAGAACCAGATGCATTTAATCCCTGTGAAGACATCCTGGGATACAGCTTTCTCAGAGTCCTGATCTGGTTTATAAACATCCTTGCCATTGCTGGCAATTTCACTGTACTCCTTGTTCTCATAACCAGTCATTACAAGCTCACTGTTCCTCGCTTCCTCATGTGCAACCTCTCCTTCGCCGATTTTTGCATGGGACTTTACCTGCTGCTCATTGCTTCTGTCGATGCCCAGACAAGTGGTCAGTACTACAACCATGCCATAGACTGGCAGACAGGCAGCGGCTGCAGCACTGCTGGCTTTTTCACAGTGTTTGCAAGCGAGCTCTCGGTGTACACACTCACGGTGATCACTGTGGAACGGTGGCACACCATCACATACGCCATGCAGCTGGACCGCAAGCTGCGGCTGCGGCATGCTGTGCTGATCATGCTCGGGGGCTGGATATTCTCCATTTTAATAGCAGTGCTGCCTCTCTTAGGGGTCAGCAGCTACATGAAGGTCAGCATTTGTTTGCCCATGGATATTGAAACGGGCCTTTCCCAAGCCTACATACTGCTGATCTTGGTGCTGAATGTTGTCGCCTTCATTGTCATTTGCGCTTGCTACATTAAGATTTACATAGCTGTTCAGAATCCAGAGCTGGTAGCTGCCAATAAAGATACCAAAGTCGCCAAGAGAATGGCAATACTGATCTTCACAGATTTTACCTGCATGGCCCCCATCTCCTTTTTTGCTATATCTGCTGCCTTTAAAGTTCCTCTCATCACAGTGACCAACTCCAAGATCCTGCTGGTTTTATTTTACCCCGTCAACTCCTGTGCAAACCCATTTCTCTACGCAATTTTCACTAAGGCATTTCGAAGGGATTTCTTTCTGCTAATGAGCAAGCTTGGCTGCTGCAAGAGCCAAGCGGAGCTTTACAGGATGAACTATTTCTCTGCTTACGCCTCCAACTGCAAGAACGGTGGCTCAGCCACAGCCCCCAGCAAAGCCTCACAAGCACTGCTGCTACTGTCAGCGTTACAGAAGCCGTATCCTGCAGTACAAGACAAGATGTCTTACAAGGAAAATTAAAACAGAGTGCCAAGAGATGCAGCATTTTGCAAGGCCAGTTTTAATTATTCTAGTAACTAGGGATTATTTTATAGTATCTTGAACATTACACAATAAATAAAAATGCCAGTCAATAATTCTTAGGCAACATAACTGTTCTGATGTTCACAGTGGTATTTTCCATTTTCTTCCTTTGTAATGATAGATGTGGAAGGTGACTGTTAAGCAAAACTACTTTAGGAAGAACCAGGGGAGCCCAGGAGTTGTCAGGTTGCTCTTGATGTTAACAGCTACTGCAGTGATTGCAGTCTGGCTTCTTTTTCTCCAGACCTGCCTCCCTGGAGTATTTAAAGCCTGTCTGCTACCTTTCATGCCTTCTTTTTCCATTTCTATCAGCTGTGCTGCCATTGGTGGGTTAAAGAAAGGGGCCTGCAACTAGATGCCTCCCTTCATTTCATCAGCAGAAACTTCCAATTACACAGCCACCTACACCCAGTTAAAGAAAAGTGTTCAAGCAGTGGGTTGTAAAAATGTCACCAAGGAAAAAAGCTGATCTATTGAACCTTTTTAACTAGCAATTTTGCAGTTTGTATTAGATCTCAGTCTGAGCTAGTAGGTAATTTACTTAAAATATTAACCCATGCATAGCCTTGTATGATCTGGAAGTCACAAGAGATGCAATAAAACCCCAACTGCTGCACACAGGACTCTATTTTGTGTATCATATGTGTGCACACAGGTGCGTATCAAGTACACTGTAAAGGCTCCCTCTTAGCAGCAAGACAGCTGCTCCCTGCACAGGCAAGTAAGTGCTGCCTTCTTTTCTTTCTAGGGGCAGTCTCATGAACGATTTTCGTCTGTCCACTCTCTGACATCACCAGTGCCAATGGCATTCAGAAATGCACTGAGGACTCTTCAGCACTTAAGAGGCCAATTGCATTTCCACATGATGAAGTAGAGTAGTCACTTTTTAGTGACCATGTTTTCCCATTAAACTCTCTTTTCTTTCACCATGCAGTGCCTGATGCTAAGTGATCATGCTAAATGCCTGCTCCAGATTTCCAGCTGCATTCCTATTTTAAGTAAGAACTGAGTGTTCCTTTGTTATTGCAGCATATTTACCCTCTTGTCAGCAAATAAGTTGCCACCCTTATGTAGTTCACTTGCCATGGGCCAACACCACACTGTAATGAAGTTGGAAACTGAGATCTGTGAGCTCTTACCTACATCATATGGTGCAAACAATCTGTACTAGGCAACAAGCTGCAGATTGCATTGAATGCCAGGCAAGACCCCTGGGGGAGTCTGCCCCATGCACACTGTAAGGAGGTTACTCTCTGCACTGAAAATGAGGTGCTTAGTTCCTGGAAAGTTCACCATGTCCTGCCGGCAAAACATGCAAAAACTGCAGGCTCCAGATCAAGCCTCTTCTCAGGTTGCTTATTCTTGATTGGTTCCATTGTCTCTGATGGGAGGAACAAACAAGTGCTTACATTTCAACAAACAATAGGGTAGCGTGAGACCTACATGATACAGTTTATGGTTCACAGAAGGTAAAGCAATTGCATTTTACATGGGCTTGAAGTCAAAGTTTCAACATCTTAGATCACATTCTGTAAATGATACAGTATCTGAAGACACTTCTTCAGCTGGTATAATCCTCACCTATAAGTGGAACAGGCACAGGCTAACAGTTCTTGATGGCCACGAGAAGTGCAGACTCTGATACATGTGAAAATGATATTATTGCAATCATTTTAAACATTTTACATTCTCCTTTTCAACTGAGTTCATTGCTTTCAAGTCTGTGACAGCAATAAACTTGAAAGCACACCTCTTGTTGCCAAAACACTGCACTGCAAGCTAAATTTGCTTCACATTAATGAAAGCAATTCTTTGTTCTAGTGACTGGTCTACCATTAGTTTATAATTGTGATAATTAGAAATAACATCTCTGACCCACTCTTACCTTCAGCTCAACGCCATGACTTTAATCAGTACAAAATCTCTGTATGTAAGCACAGTTGTAAGCACAAGCAGTTTGCAGAGGTGGGTAACCAAGCAGGATCGAGAACACAGGCTGTTAAAACTCTAGGGTTTGGCAACCAGTAAAAATTCCACATGATGCCTTGATTTATACATACCAGCTTCTGAGCAAACAGGACTAGAATAGGATATTTAACTATAATACAAACTAAAGACACAGGTGTAAAAAAATTAAAAAGCTACCTAGAGTCTCTGTCACCTATCTTAAAACTGGATTTTTGAGACTTGTTTCTTCCAACATCACATGGAAGAGTCCTGCACGCTGTTTAAGACATGACAAAACAGTGTCTGGAGTGGCAAAAACTGATTTACTTGCATTATATTTCAATAGGACAAGAGTTGCCAAGCACACCCTCCCGTAACACTGTCAGGAAACCACATGGAAGGGAAATAAGTTAGAATTAGTAACAACTGATAGTACCCACTCTACAATGCTGTGTAGGCAACAACAAAGAAATAAGAGCTCTGTGGACATTTTTCTTTTTGTACCTACTGTAAGTTGAACGAAATCCACCATTTAAAAAATTGCTGATTTAAGGAAAAAAATTAAAAGAAAAACCACAGATAAACAACAAAAGTAATTTATATACTTAAAATCTTTCTACACACAAAAGTAAATAAATAAAAGCAACACTTTAGTAAGAGATTGAGATTCATGCTAGAGCTTCTTATATAAGTTACAGTTGTTATTCTATCTCATTATTTTGGTAAACCTACTTCCTTCCGGTGTAGTTTTAGACAGCCCTTTACTGAAGTATCTTTGATGGCCATAACTGGTATTACCCACCTCATCCTGTCACAACTGCAGCAATATGTTTGCTGAACTGAAAGTAGCAGCAATCAGAAACCTTAATTCATAAACTATTCCAATCAAAAGCACTGATTACTACTCAAGTTATAGTAAATATCTAACTAACATTACATTTTAATAAGAAATAATTTTTGTCAGTATAAAAATTCCTGACTTCAGGTATATTTAGTTGTAAATGTCTTATTCAAAGCTGTAGTTCTCTAACAAGAATATCAAGAATACTGGAAACAAAATGTAGGGGAATTCTGCAGGAGTTCAAATAGACATTTCATAGCTCTGGACTGGGAAAACCACTGCAAGCACTCCAGAGGAATATCTACAGTGTTATGAATTTAGTAGCCATTTTCTCAAATACAAGAAGGGTTGAGATTCCAAGAGCAAAACCCTTAAAGCTTCTATAGATGCTCAGGAAGGCACTGGATGAAGCCCACGTTAAGGCTCCTTCATATCAAGAGGTACTGGGTTACAAAATGTAACTAAATAAAGACCCAGAAGGTGCTTGATGGTGAAGCTAAGCCATCTTCAGCATCCCTTTTGATGTATGTCAGCAAAGATTCATGGGGAAAGGTGGCAAACAGTCCTTTGATAGTTTAATTGCTAATAGTACACATGATCTATGAAAAAGCAGAAGAGGATGAAAAATATCACCAATACCCAACCCATAAAACTTACAAGATGTTTGGAAGTACAAGACCAGTATTTAAAAAATACTTCAATCCCTGATGTGTAGCTTATGTAATCAATATAATAGATGGACTGCACAGAGGATGCAGCAAGCTATCATAAAAATGAAGTTGCAAAACTTCAAAGCATAAGTGTTTCAAGAATGGAACAAAAAGCAGATGAGGCTAACAGGTAGAAGACATGTAATAACTATAAATTGCTGAGGCTTTAAAAAGATGGGGCAAGAATTCCTGCTGTAATCCTTTATCCCACACATCTCAGCATCCATTTACAGAGGAACAAGTTCTGAGAAGGGGCAGAGATAGGCAGTTACAATGAAGCTTAGAACTTGGACTCCTCACCTTCATGTATAGGCAGTCTTTTAACACCACGAGATACAACAACAGCAACAACGAACCACCAAAGGCTTCTCATCTTAAAAACTGGCTAAAAATTAAGTATTTTTCAGCCAGTTCATTTTACAGTGACTAACAAAATCAGGTCAAATGCAAAAGCAACATTCAGAGACTCTGTGGTGCTTAGTGAATGGTGCATATCTGGCCCTGTCTCCTGAATCCCAGTGCCACAATACCTCTGCTTCCATTCTTTTATGAAGTTGAAAATGGTCCCATAGTTCATAATGTTCACATTTAGAGAGCACAACCACCTGTGAGAGAGTGCTGAAGTCTAAAAGCATCTATCATGTGGTAACAGCTGCATATCCTGTGCATTTTATGGGTCTGAAGCATAGCATTAGTGCAGCTACAAGTCATCTGAATGAGGAAAAAGAAATCACACACTGTAATATTTTACCTGTCTCTGAATATACAATACTTCACATCCCAGCAGCAGTATCTATAAAAGACAAAAGAAATGCCACAATTGCTTCAGGTGCTCTAGTTCAGCATCCCATCTTTGATACTGGAGAACAGCAGATACATCAACAAAAGCATGCAATAAACCCAACAGTTGTTAAAAACCTATCTCCTGAGGGAAGAACCTTTTCTCTTTATGCCCTCAGCAGAAGGGTTGGCACCATTATGAACAAGGGATGAGTTTTCTCCCCTCCCCATTTCTTCTGTATATTAATGCTCTCTAATTCTCCTGTTTATTTTCCTTCTCTTCTCAAAGCCTCTGCATCCTCTCAAGGAGTAAAGATAACCAAAATGTCTCACGATGCCTTCTTTCAGCAGACATGGGAGCAGCAGCCAGGAGGGAGAGGTGCCATCTCTTTGCACGTGGTACTGCCCTTCCATCCAGCAGGATTATCCTGTTCTGAGTCGGCCTGGCTGAGGCTCCACCATTTAGTTCCCAGTATTGCCCTACAAGGAACAGGAGCTAGCCAGGAAAAACTGCAGCTCTGAAGGGCTAGGGCCCAGAAGTCTTTTTGGCCTCTGTTTCTGGAAAAACTAACAAAAAGTTAATGTTGAGGACTGGTGGGAATCCAGCTCCCATGGCAGGGTGAGCTACTGCCACATGCATGTACAAGTTTCTCTAAGCAAAGTTTATATTTAGGGAACACAAAAACAACTCTCTGCTACAAATGTGTATGAGATGACATTTTATTACTATGTACAATTTGTATCATTCACAGATTACTGGTCTGTAGTCCTGGAATAAAGTGGATATGTACAGTGGCAAACTTATCTGATTTTCCATTAACAATGAAAATAAATCACATTTTAGTGTTACATCACACTATTCATTGCATCTCTCCTAGATGGTATAGAATAAGCAATAATAATTCTCATATGCTGAGAGCTACAGGATCTTCCACCCACATTTCCCTCACTTAAAGTGCCTGCCTTTAAACTGAAGTCAAAAAACCACAAAGCAACCAAAAAACCAAGGAGGAAGGAAAGACAAGAGGTTTCAGAACTTGCACAGTTGTTGCTTTCCTTGGTTTTTTTTTTAAACTCAGCAGACTTTGAAAAGAAATACATAGTATCAGCAACAACCGTGTACTTTTATATTTCAAGTCACACTTTTGCTTTTAAGAAGTTGGAAAAAACCATCAGAACCAAAATTTACTTAAATATATCCACTTTGTTATTCAAGAAAGTAAAGAAATACTAACAGACACAACACTTCAGACTCTAAAGCCAGTCATTCCAATGATGTTTTCTTGACTGGAACATGATAAAATAGTCAGAAAATTACCACAAAGACAGCTGAGTAGCTAACAATATAGTGTTTCAGTGTGCAGGTATTAACAACACATATTTTACATACTTTTATGACAGCTTTGTTGTTTTGGAGGTTTCACCATTCTGCATCTCCAATGGCTTTTGCAAAAACATGGTCTTTACCTTCAAAGGACATCACTCCATCTTTCAGGTAGAACTTCCATTTGTTCTTAGTTCGATGTATCTGATAAAAAACAATCAAAATCAGTGCCCCTACAAATATACATTAGACCATCCATTTAAATAAAGATCTAAGCACAACTTGGTTTACACACCTTGCTTTTATTTTACACTCCTGATAACCCAAAATATTCAATGGAGGCAGTATATTTCATTTGTGCATAATGAACTCCCTGCTCCCCCAAGAGAGCAATCCCATGAATCTTAGCACATCTCCCACACTCCCTTCCCCACCCCCCCAAAAAATGTTAGCTATGTGACAGTTCCACACCAGGAGGACAAGACAACAGTAATGGAGCAATTTCATGAGTGATCAGTCAGTCCCAAAATAAAGTGCACCTTGAAAACAAGTATAGCTTAACTGAAATTCAACATTTTCCTTTTTGCATGTACAATAGTGTTAGAATAAGGCTAAAAGCACAAAAACTTTGCTTAAAAGCAAATACTGCCATTAAAAAAAAAAGAATTTGCATATTCTGTTTCTTTTTAAAGACCTGAAAAACCATCTATACGGCAAAAAGCTGCGTTTGATACTAAAAGATGGAATTTTAAACATCTTTAGAAAATTCCTTGGATTTTCAGGAGTCTATTTTCAACTCCAGAACGAAAAAAATGCGACAGCATTCTTTTATGGGTAACAAGGTAATGTAATAGATAATCATTTTTATCTGCTTTTTACTATGTCTACACGTTTTATTAAATCCCTGTAGGAGAGGGGAAAGTTACCAACATCTTTCTCCAATTTTTGAAAGTGTTCATTTCTAATAAGGGCTGATATTAAATTTCCTGTAAGACATGTCCAATGCTGAACTTCATATATTAGAGGGGGGGTTTTTTACATTTTCAAGCAATTTTTCAGCTTATTACAGATAAAACTTCCTGTAGATGACCATATCCAATACTTACAGCATCTGTAACATCAATTTGAGTTACAAAGCTTCAAAATTTAGCATGCCTTTTCAGTACAATTCAGACACCAATTTCATTTCAGATGCCTTTTCTATACACATCCTTATAACTACACTTTACAAAAAAACTATTTTCAGAAACACTCAATTTGTCACAGTTTTATAAAGAATTTTCTAAGCACTTCTCTGTTTCCTAAACCACAGACAACCATTAAGGCAGGCCTAGTTGGACACACAAAAAATTATCACTAGTCACTTTTAAAAGAATAAAAATCAAGGCACATTCTCAAGCAAACTATAGCCATGCTGTTCCATATTTGCTTTAAAATAAAATATGCACTTTGTTTTGTTATCTTTTAAATTACTGACATACAAGCACCCAAAACCATGCCAGAGTTTTAATTTGATCTTTGGAAGTTCAAAATAAGGTTGAATTTTAAGCAATAAAATGAAGAAGGACAAAATGGCCCTTGACAACCACTTGGTTTTTCAGTCACAACAGAATTCTGGTAGGAAAGTCTCTCAGTAAGCACCTCAAAGAGAAAAACGTAAAAGAAAGTTCACACATTCTTCTTTCTGTTACCCATTCCAAAAGTCTTAACTCATGGCTGAAGTTGCCTACGTACATCCTCAGAGATGTTGATATTACTTAAAAGTTAAAGAAATTATTAAGATTTTTGCACTTTTACACATATTAATTTTGCAAGACTTGTTCCCTTTTCCTTTAATAGGCCATTCTGATTATCTTCATTTCAGAAAACAGCAGGAAAGTCTTCAGACTATTTTCAGCTAAACACATAATTTATACACTCCATTATTACAGCATTAGATTTTCTTTAAAAGGCACTGACAGTAGAACAGACATGGATTTGCTGAAGATATTATTTAGAATGATTAAGGAACAAAGATAAAAGTATCTACTGTACCTTATCATACTGACAAACTATCACATTGTCGGTGTCAAACAAGTCTGGAATGTCCTGTTCACTGACATCATCACCAGAGTTTAAGGGGTCCTAGAGATTAAAATTCTCTTTTATACACTCTTTCAGAACAGCATTGAATATACCTGGCATCAAACACACCTAAGAACAATAAAGGTTACCTCTGGAAAAAAAAAAAAATCAAAAAAAATCAAGACCTAGAGGATATGAAGACCATGTGGCACAAACTTCATTTCTAAGCATGTTTACATGCTTGCATTCTCAAAAAAAAGAACCCCCTAAACAAGATCACAGCTCACAAAAGCAAGTCTGCTATTTTGGTAAAGCTCATCCCAGTAAATGGAACACCGATCAACTTGTATTCATTTGTAGTCCAAATACTACGAGTCGATTCTCTTGTGAACAAATCTCCAGGACACAAAATCATACGTCTTTAAGAAAAAGGAAAACCCGGAAAACATATGTACTTGTATCACACTGTTCTCTGTTTAATCCTGTGGTCCTTCAGAAGGAAAGGAAAGCTAGATTTGTACCCTGATCTTACTTAAATATATCTTATTTAAATCTAAATTTTTAAATGATATCTTATTTAAATAAAAAGCAGAACTCCATTCCACTGAGGGCAAGGTTTTACAATAGATCTTTAATTCTGATAATTAAGTATTTTAATGAATCCAATAAACAAATGATTTTTCAACATTTCTTTCATTTGTCTACACTCCTCATAATAAGCTTTCAAGTAATTTCTCAGCAGTCCCTCCTGTTTCCAGAGGCATGTAACTTCACTGTGCATCCTCTGCATTAAACTAACCAGGAATTATTCTATGTCCAGCAATTCAACAGTCAAGAAACATCAACTGTTATGTGTTTCACAAGGCTTAAAGGTAAATTACCTCCTCAGATACATCTATTTGGAGGTCTTCATTATCACCACCACTGCAGCTAGACTCCACGTTTGCAGTACTGTCACATTCTTCATCATAGTCTTCCTCATCATCCACAACTTTTAGATCCTCTGATTCAATAATTCCAATGAATTCATTGTCTTTCTTATCTTTTGTATGTGGTATTTCTTCAGTGGAAGAAACATCACCAGTACCATCTAGCTGGATTATACCTTCAATGTCACTGCAGATATCCGTCTCTGATCGGAAATTAGATTCCGTCTGCTCAGTAGGTTACATGTGACAGGGAAAAAGAGACCAGAGACAGCTTGTGAATTAACAGTACAATGACAGATACAGTCAGGACAAAGCCTGAGATTTTAGTTTAATAAATCAACCCCTTTAGGGCATTAAAAGAGTTTCAAGTCCTACTACTTGTAAAGCCTGAGTACCTTAGCAAACATTGTGATTACATCTAACCTTAAATTAAACCCATGTCAAGTATTCCTCAGCAATCAGAAAAAAATAATTCTCAGACTTGTCTTTAAACACTCCTGTACTCAAACTCTAAGAAAAAGGCAATCAAGCGACCTTTAGAATTTCTATTGCAAAAAAAACTTCCAATAAAAAAAAAAGAAACAAGCTACTCCTCTGCCCCCCAAAACAGCATTTTTCACTTTTGAAATAAAAGTCAAGATTAACTGATCCTTCTCCCTCAACTGAATCAAAATGCTTTGTTTAAATAAGATATAAAAACTTGGGAGAAACAGTAAATATTTCACTTCTTCAAGTGTTCATAAAAGTGCTAGAATTCCTTAACAGAGCACTCACAGGAGTGTAAAAGGGCTTTAATGTTTCAACCATCTTCAATTTTTCATTAAATCTTTATTGTAGCACTTAATTCCCATCCACATACACTTTTTATTTCAAGAAAATAACACTTTGTTTTGACCTTCCATTCTTACTATGGACAGTCTTTGTCATCCTGCCATCAAGGTTCAGATGAGCAACATAACATGCTTTCTATTTACAGACATTTGGCATTACTGTCATTAAATCTGCATTTAATAAATTTGCCTCAATCACATATAAGCAATACAACTCAGAGTTAGCAAGCCAGTCTGAACTTCAAACATCTTCAAGATTTCTGGAACAAAAATCAGATAAGGTCAGGAAAGTGGTTTATTAGTTAAAGTCATTCTAGTTTTTCACACAGCTCTAGCTGAGTTTTTTCAAGACTTTTTCCCAGGGAAATAAATTTTCTTCCAGCAGATTTTCATGTCTCAAATCTGACTTTTCATCCTCAATGAATTCTCAATGCAACTTAAATGCTGTTCATACATTATAGGTTCAAACTAATCCCAGCTGATACTGCAAAAGCATTTTGCCCACAGCTGACCAGTACCCAAATGCCAGAATTATATGGAAGTTCTCAAGGGGTCATTCATGTCTGTTTAGTCACCAAAATCACCAAACCAAACCAACTATGATCCTCAAATGCATTTTACCTATTCATTACACTTCACATTTTTAGATGGACATTCTCATCCATCACAATATTTTAGCAGTAATTTTGACAAATTCTTAATGTAAATATAAGCAGTTAACTACTGCTCTTCTAAACAATCTCAAGAAAGAATTATAAGATGAAAATCATTTTTATTCTTACAAATTAGAGGTTTTAATTGTTACTTATGGATGTGTTAAAACAACCATCTCCAACAGATGTATTTTGACCAGCTGAGAAACAAAAGGCATTACCTTGTCAGAGGAGGCAATGCTGCCCTGACCTTTCAGAAATGGTTTATCATCCAAACTTTCACCTGTGATAAGCAGGTCAATGATATCATCAGACACCTCCTGCTGCACCAGCTCTGAAGGCTCAATGTCCAACTGCCTCTCCACATCCAGCAGTAAACTGCTTGAGTTGTTTGCCAAGGAGTCATCAAGAAAAAGTCCTTCAGAGGATTCTGGAGTAAACACAGCTGTGTGAAGATTGTCGTGCTGGAAGTTTTCTGTGGAGTCTGCACACCGATTCAACACTGCATTAGTTGCAAGTTCCTGCTGACTTGCAGGAGGCTGCTGGACCAAAGCAGCAGAGTTCACTGGGGTGTTTTTTATCACAGTGTGTGGTTTAAGTGTCTGTTGGACAGCAGTCTCCAGGAGTTGCAATGTTTCACCAGCTGCCTGGTAAGAACAGGAATTCACCTGTGGAACACTAGCAATGCTGGCTTGCAGAACTGAAGCTTGCCCAAGGGGATGAATTATCTGCTGCATAGGAGGATGTAGAATACTGCCATTTCCTGAGGCCTGTGTAACCATAACAGGCACATTTACTTTATAAAGTTGCCCTACAAAGAGAGGAGTTAAAAACTGTTTCAAGCAGGTTAAACTACAGGTTCATCCAGGCCACTGACCTGTTACCACCAAAAACCAGTAGCAAACACTCAGGTAAACTATGAGAAAAAGCAAAACTTGCTCCAAGCACAACTTCAGCCCTTGAAAATTAAGCATTCAGAAGCTTCACCATGTTTCACCATTTCAGAAGTTTCAGAAGTATATTTTGGCCTACACAATAGCCCATAACAGTAACTTCAATCACTTAATTGCAAACTAGATTTAAAGCAATAAATAAATAAAAATCCTGTTTTGAATTTTTTTCTATGTAGTTTCAAAATACAAGATGAAATAACGAACTATTCTATATCTAGAGGGGAATTCACTCCTTTAAGGACCTCCAGGTATCCCTTCTAAAAATACTGCCTAGTTTAGTTAAAAAAAAAAAAAGGAAAAAAAGACCACTCCTAATTTCTATACCTTCTCATTGTATGGAAACCACTCCAAACACTGACTCCTTAAAGTTATTATTATCAGTGTTAGAATTATGATGCCAGAGCCAAGTTCCAAATTCCATTTGATTTTACTTCTCCTCACACAATCTTACACACACAGAGCCACAGGTACTAATCTATAGGTCTCAAAACCTTAAGAATTACAGCTGAAATAGTTATCTAGTGACATTAGTTCTCAAAGAATAGTTGTTTGAAGAAAGATTTAATGACTGAAATAAGCTTTCCACTGATCACACCTAAGCAGCATAAGCACATTTTTGTACAAGCAATTTCATCAGCAAAATAACGTGAGCAAAAAGGTTAACGCATGATTTTATTTTATTTGAGTAAGAAATCAATTTGTTCCTGAAGCACTGGAGCATCTTTACCTTTTTAAAACATGGAATATTGTCCCTCATATATGAGATAATGTTATCTATGTTGATCTTGCAGAAGTACACAACTGACACACTAACTAATCAGTGCAATTACTTCCCCCATGCAGCAATTATGAACACAAACTACAAAGGAAGAGGAGGGTAAGTGGCTCAACCCACCTTTAACTTCACATCTGTTTTATCTACTGTTATAGGGATGGTCTTTCAACTCCACAGTGCACTGTAATATTTTATATGTCCTCTTTAACCTTACCTGGTGCTGTCTGTAGCGTCACTCCAGCTGGCACGTGTATGGGATAAGCAACAGCCGAAGGGAGAGCAAGAGTTGCACAGGCTTGGGAGGGCCTCTAGATACATGAGAGCTGGCTTTAGTAAGAAATAGTGCACACTTCACCCCCTGGGGCCCTGACTGCCACACCTAAAACATCCATATGGAACACCAATGAGGGCCTTTCATCTTTACTGAAAAGTTCCTTCATGCTTTTGAGATTGAGACAGATGAAGACTATTCTGCATTGACAGGGTAATGATTTGCCCTAAACGTTTCCTACTTTCCAGCTATCATATTCTGTGTTTGTTAACAGAACATTTCACACACCCCTTCCATGTACCCACCATCCAGAAAGTTATTTATCCACTCAGAGCCACTTTTCCCTCAGTTTATGCATTACTCCACATAGAACAGACTCCTTCCCTAGGCCTATGGAGTCATTTCACATTCTCTTTTCCTCCTGGAAGGCAAAGAGTTGGATATACAGCACCCTTTCAAACTAGCTGTTTCAGAGAAATCCAAGTATCAGGAAACTCATATGTTGCAGAAACATCTTCCCAATATTATATTCAACATTACCAGCTAATTAGCTTGAGTGTCAGGAGGCACTCAATAAGTTCATAAAGCTTTGACAATTAGTAGGCCCTCCTCAAAGACATTTTTCCATGCCCAGAGCTCAGAACTTATCAACTCTAGTAACATCCATTTGCTTCTGGAAGATTTCTACACCTGACAGATAATGCTGCTCTCCCAGCTTGACTCATGCTAGTATTTCCAAACCATGGACTATTTTAACACCTAGTAATTTTATTTTTTTAAAGTGTCTGTAGATGTGCATTTCCACTACACTTCCATCCCACAAGTTATATACACGCAGCCATATCTTCCAACACACCTATGGCTGCACTGCTTGCAAAACCAGCTGGCAGATCCCCATCCTTTTTTACTACCCAAAGAGAAGCAGCAGTGTTACAAATCTCCCCCTCTAAGCCTATTAATAACTGACTAACAACCATCTAGGTGTTCAGGATAATCAAAACCGGAGTAAAATATCACTATAGCTACATACCTGTTCTGCTACTGTGAAATGCTGAAAACCTCTGCCAGCTGGGATGACAAGAGAAGCTATTAAAAAAAAAAGTCACTTTACAAAAAAACATTCATTTCCTGAGCACAGTTATCTTTCAGTAATTTACAGCAAGCACACCTGAAACTAAAGCCAACTTCAACTCACACTCATTAGATCAACAACCAAGCAAGCACAGGTATTGCCTTGCCAACATGAGGAAAATATGCAAGTATTTTTCTGCACCAGATCAAATCCAATGGTGCTAACAGTAGGAACCGCAGAATAAGATTTTCAAAAGCACTCTATACTGATTTCAGTGAGAGTTAAAAGAAGAAGCCAAAGGGAAAAAACTTTCCCAGGCTTCAGAAAGCAAACAATTTAGGTAGCCCTTACTACTTTGAAAATCTCTGGCCATAAGGCAATTCCAATCCCATTTTTAAAGCTAAATAGATTCACTGGCTTTAACAGATTCTTTTGCCTTAATATTGCCCTTTAAAAACTTAGGAGTAACAAGGTAATGCTCATTAAATATGATTGCCAGTAGCATGCAAACCCAAAAGTATATTCCCTTTCACCACATGGAATAAGTAAAATATCTGCCTCCAAAAACAATTTATTCAACTATGAAGACTGTAAAAAAAAAAAAAAGCCAGATGAAGAGTGCCTGCCCAACACTGAAGTGTGCTACAACATAGATCTTCATTAAAATCATCTCATGGCTTTGGTCCTTTATGGGCAAAGGTCCTAACAACCCTCTCACTTTGGGGTAAGTCTCAGCTGAGCATTACACTCTACCACAACAATACCACAGTGGTCAGCTGGACTTAATTGAGAAGAATAGGTCCTGGTGTCAGAGGCTGTGTGAAAGTCAAGCACTTCTCTGCAACAGGAACACTGCTTTTCGAAAAACTAACAAAGAAAAACCAAAAAGCCCTCTCTTCTGTTTGAGCAAGAGATTACATTTTAACAAATTGAGAACCTAATAAAACTCCAACAGGACAGCAGAGCTGCATGTCACAAACCCACCATATAACCTCTGCACACACCAGGACACACATTAAAATGGGAGGCAAAAGCTTAACCCTACAGGTAAATTTGCAGCTGAAGGGCTACACTGTTGGACTGAAGACAAGAAAGCTAAAATCCTGTGCATGTTTTGCTACTGGAAATAAGCACGAGATCAAGAAAGAGCATGTAGAAAGAATTTCAATAGTTTACAAAGTTTAATTTATCCTTTATTGGTCAAATTCTGCTTTCAAATTACTGTTCCCCGTCATGCTACATATATAACATAAGCACCACAAACCAAGATTATTGCAAGTCTTCAAAAAATATCCCTGAATTACTGAACTATTCTTAAGTTGTTTCCATTGTGCCCAACAGCATCTGACCTGCTGAAGCCTGCAGAACACCGTGAAAACAGTGTGGCAGCTGCAGGGTGACCTGTGCAGAACGGTGACCATGTCTGAAGAAGCCTTCTGTTGCTTTAGACTGCATCACCTTGGTTTCCCAAAGCTACAGAAAGATTATTATTAAGGTTAACAAATATCAGCTTTAAAAACAAACCACAGCTAAAATGATCAGGTATTCCTAGTTTTTCCAAGAGCAAATTGACTGATTCTATCCAATAAACATCACAGCAATCACTATTGAATTTCGACTGCCAGCCACCAACATATCATTGATAGGACACTTGTAACTCTTAAGTTAAGGTAAAAGTCTGCACGTTTGGGATGGCAAAGAAATGGATGTCTATACCACTTCAAAAGCAAAAACCAAACAGAGCTGCTATTAATGCAGGGGAACTCAACAAACCTGCTTCAAGTCTTTTAGAACCTGTTCTTCTACACCCTCTTCTGCAAAGAGGTCCCGCACACCATCAATCACATCTTCAATAATGGACTTGTACAGGTTTTGCTACATTAAAAAAATATACATATATTTTCAAGTTAAGATGAGCATTAAGTCACTTGAAAAGATAGCACAAAATCTAATCTCCCTGCTTAAACTATTGCTACTAACTGAACAGCAGGAACAGATCAGTTTAATAAACTGAATGTCAAATGCAAAGGTCTGCAAGTCCACTCATTCATTTAAATATAACATCCCTAGAAAAATAATGAATTAGAGCTTCAAATTATTGGTTAGGCTACAGAAATGCTTAAGAAAATCCTAGAAACATTACACAAAACAATAGCTGTGCTCTATTTTCAAACAAGAATGCCAAACCATTTTGTATCATTCTAGAACCATTGCCCTTATAACTTAGAGGTCAACCAACAATATAAGCTATTAAAAATCAGATATGCCAATTCTATGAGGAGCAGAATATAAGGAACTTACAAAAAATAACAGAAATTTATTTATCTTTTCTTTGTGGAAACAGTCTGATGCTGCATGGTGGCTTAGCTTTGGAAATGCTGACATTACCATTACCAATACATATCATTCATCTTATATTGCAATAGCAATTCAACAGAACATTTTATTCCTTCTTCTGCTCACGTTGGTGATTCAATCCTAATGCTTTGGTCAGACCCAGACAGCAGAACACATGAGCTTTAGGATTCATAGACTTCAATGCAAATGTAAGATATTATCTTTAAGCAATTTAAACATTAATCCTGATTATTGTCACCACCAGAATAGCCTACACAAGATCAAAGATGAAGCTAAGATATTTTAGGAAACAGAATATTCTGGGTTATTCATTTTCAATTTTTATAACATCAAATTAATATTTTACTGCTCTAATGTTGTTCTAAAGTGCAGTTGATAAAAAAATGGTTTTTTTAAAATAACAGTTATTAAGAAATAACACATTACACTTTTTGAAATAGCAATCAACACAATATGGCACTACTTTAAATGAACCATACTCATATATGATTTCCTATCTGGGGTTAGCAATCTCCAAAAATCCTCCCAGCACATTTCAGGATACTAGGAAGATGAGGAGGGAAAAGTTCACTCTTGTGTCACTACATTAAAAGCTGTTGATCAGCACAGGTCAAATGCTCTGCCTTCACTGTTAATCCAGAAGAGAAACTGAATGTAAATCTGTCAGTGGGCCTATTCCTCTCCCTGGGATTGCCAAACTAGAGCAAGTACAAACATTTATTATGCTACATAAAAACTGAACATAGCAACCGTAAAATTCAAACACCACATGCTTCCAAATTAGACAAAAATGGTTACAGCGCAGACATTGTTGTACTCCAGCTTTATCCCTTTACACGCAGGCGCTGCTTTGCCAGAACCAGGCCATCCATATCGGGAACTGTCAAACTCGTTTTCCTTGTGTACAATGGGGAGGCAAGAGGGGCTCATCGACTCCGCCCCAGCAACGCCCAAAGGGAGCCAAAAAGTGAAGCCTCCAAGGCTTCCCAGGGATTCCTGTCCCCTGAGGGGCCAGGGAAGCATCACCAGAGACAAGAGAACAAGAGACCCGCGGCAGGGTAAGAGCCGCCTCTTTCCTCTCTGGCACTGCCGAGCTCCCCAGTGCCTCACGACAGTCCCTGACACAACTCTTTTGCCCACACTGTGCCATTCTCAACACCGACAGATGAGGGGGGGGGAAGAGAAAAAAAACAACAGCAAAAAAAAAAAAAGCTTCTGAAATCACCCCGGGGCTTCCCGCGCTAGGAAACGAGAGGAGACTCTTCCCGGGGAAGCCCTGGGCCGGGCGCAGGGAGAGGGAGGCGATTCTCCTTTCCCCCCCTCTCCCGCCAGACCCCTCACCACGGGACTGGCCTGAGCCATGGCGGCAGCAGCGCCCCCC
>VWZD01005949.1:621047-699011 GCA_013396695.1 Sakesphorus luctuosus
CCCGGAGCCTCGGCGGGCACGGCCGGGCCCGGCCCCGCCCTGTGCGCATCGCCCGCAGCGCCTGCGGCGGTGGGCATGGCCGAGCGAGGGGCTCCAAACCCAGACACACACACGGGCGCCGCCCAGGGTGGGATCCACGCTCTAGGCTGAAGTTTCCTCTGAAGGAGGGAAAAGGAAGACTTGTCTGCAGAACCCCATGGTGGGAGAATGCTCCGAGGAAAGCTGGATACAAAAGGCCCATCATTTTGCTCTCATAAACCCCGAAATCATGATTACCTCCTAGATGGGGAGATAGCTGAAGCTACTGCTTAAGTAGCAGCAATCTGGTACAACTACTCAAATTATTGCTTACATTTACAGCAATCTGTTCATATGCTAATACAGGGATTTACCAATTTAGCAGTTACTCATCTGGAAAAATGTTCATTAATCTCATACATGTAGGAGAATATATACTTAGGTCTTTATGCACCCACAGTCGTGTTGCCCTGGTGATTCTGAGAACCTAGAAATGTAATCTTTTTCCTTTCTTACTTTGTAGGTAGATATGTAGTTACAGTGCTGTTTGGCTTGTGACGAGGAGACACCCATTAAGCTTTAATTTTTAAGGCTGACTTACACATCCTGAAAAATGAAAATATTTTAATGAAAATACTAACAGACCCTTAATTATATAGCCAGAACAACACCTACAAAATAAAAGAAGCAACATCTATAATAATATTCTAGGTTTCATTTTCACGAGTGAGAGAAATGCAATTTGTTATTGAAGTAATTTTGCTCTGCCAGAAAATATGTTTAATGACACTGTCTGGGTCTTGAATTAAACAGCAGTTGCATATGCAGCTGTTCTGTATGCCCTGCATCTTCATGAGGAAAAAGAATCCTATGTTGTTTTGCTTACAAAATAATTTAAATAATAAAACATGTTTTTTTTATAGCACAGTGCTCATTTGAAAGTGTCTGGGCTAGTGCATACCAAGAGTGTCCTTATTCTTCTCCTGTTTTTTCCTGTCACGTTAGCTGAGAGAGCAGGAAGGAGCTGCAGCCTTGAGAATCTTGCTGGGCCCTGAAGGTCGCAGATGGTGATCCTGCAGCTGGGTCCTGCCTTCCTCATCAGGCACAGACCTGATGCAGAGCCTTCTCCCTGCCAGCATACTGTACAGGGCTTCTAGAAAGGTGGAAGTGGAAAAAGAACATTTATAAATGAGCTCCTCATTTTCTACCTTTTGTTTATCTAGGGATTATAAAGTGCGTTGAAATTGGAACAGTTTGTATGTCTAACTTCAGAAAGGAGAGCTGGGGAGCTTGATACCAAAGACTCCTCAGCTGTCTCAGATGGTGGTCAGGTTACTTTGCCTGTGTTCACATGAAAATTTGCAGACCAAAGCAAATTATCCTCACATGCACTTCAGGTGGAGAGCATGCCTATTTGTATTCCCACAAGGTGGTGTGGGCATACCCCATCTGTTCTAAATTATACCCTTTGCATTGTGAATTACTACGGTCAACATGTCAGCTCCCTTCATGCAGGGGACAGCAGATAAGCCTACTTACAGTACACAGCTATCATTAGAGATAACGTAGAAATTGGGAATGGGAATAAAACTTTACAAGCTGCATAGGGAGTTTATAGAGGGTGCTTTCTGCTAACCAAGGTGCTTACTGCTTTCATCTGAGATCTAGAAACACACCTTGCATAATTTCTTTTACAAATGCCTAGAGAAGGTGTCTTTTCACCCAAGCACTGCAAACAGTGTCAGGTGAACAGCATGAGAAAGCCTGGTATGCACTGAAAAAATTCAATCATCTCTGGGCAAGGAAAAAAGTATTAAAGTATCTGTGAATAGCATTAGTCATACTGACTGGCTAGCTTTGATATGGTGATCTTAACCTACTATCAGTGTCCTGCAGTATAAAGTGCAACCCTGTAGTCATTTTCATGCTTATGGAATTTTTTAACATTTAGCCCTACTTTCAAGAGAAGAAACTGAGGCGCAGACACACCGAATATCTTGTCCAAGCTCACAACTGGCAGTGGGCAACAGCATCCAGGTTTCAGCAGTCTTGGTTCAGCTTCCAGCCCAGCTCTCCCCATTGCAGTCTCTTCAAAGCTCACAAGAGTTTTAGAAATGGGGCTATCGAAAAGATTAGCATGCTGTTCAAACCCTCCTGATTTTTCAGGGGTTTTGTCAGCATATGGGACAGTGCTGCTTAAGGATACCTCCAACATTTCTTTACTAGACAGGTTTTAATTTGCAATTATTTATACTACTCTTGATACATGATGTCTAGAGAAGATTTATTTTTGGATTATGAACATTTTTTTTTAATTTACCTTTTCCAAATATCTTCCCTCTAGAAACAGCGAGCCCTCAGCACACTCAGATACTTGGTCATGAATGCCCTCTCCTGTTTAAATCCAGCATTGCTGCTGTAGAGGAACACAGCCATTCAACCACAGGACTGCAGAATTCTTTCTTAAAGCATATTTTACAAATACCATCTTGCCTGTTCTTTCCAAGTAAAAACAATCATTCTTAGGAGGATCCACTTGCAGAATCCAGACAGTCCTCATGGAAATACCATGACATGAGCAAAGCTGTGATTTCATTTTAAAGATATTCTCTAACATGCTCCCTTTGTGTTCAGCTGTTGACTCATAGATATACAGCACTCCAGCCTCATAACCAGTTTTATTAGCACCATGATTTTGTTACAAGCTCCATCATTACCCTCAGGCTTCTGAGACAGATAATACCAGGACCTGTGATTTGTTCCTTTTTCATTTATCATGTGTGACTCCTGTTTCTTCAAGAGCCTCTCTTTCTTTTTTTCACCCAATTTAAACCACTTTATCAGAAGAACTACAGAAAGACCTGTCTCTTAATTCAATTTAATGACAAATTTTCAGGACATTGGGTGGCTTATGAAGGGCTCTGACCTGTACAAACTGCTATATAAAAATGGCAGTCTGATGGATTGAATATACTGAACAGTACTGTATATCTCAGCTCCTTGGTAAGCCCAGAGACTTGTGTGGTATGAGTAAGCCTAATTAAGGGTGAAATAAGCCTTGCATCTCCTAAATAGATATGCCTTATGTGGAGAGAAAGTCTCAAAGGGAAATAGCAGCCACCAGTCATTTCACTGTCCTTATTGTCACTGCTGCTTTCTATCACACTCCTGCTGCTGTCCAGCTCAGTGCTCACCCCCTGTTCCCTCACCTCCTTTGCTGTCTGTCTTGTTTCCCTGGATGTGACATACAGATGCTTATACCACCCTTTTTCCCCAGAGAGACCCCAACCTCCTGCCGTGTGTCCCCAGGAAAAGGCACAGTCACAGCTCCGTCCTTTTTTGTCCACTGCATTTGCCTTTACTGCTCTCTTAAGTCCCTTCCCTGCCAATCCAGTTTTACCCTCCTTCACCAGTGGTTGAAATCCCACTCCTTCCTCACCTGTCTGCAATTGCTGCTTACCTGCCCCTGGGTTCCCTGCCTATAGTGGGAAGGGACTAGCTACCAGAGACATGCAGAACCACTCAGAGGCAAAGTGCAGCGGGAAGAGTAAATGTCAGAGACATCGTTTCTCCTTATTTGAATTAGCTGCTGAAGTTCAGAGTGGAGGAGACTGTTGCAAAAGTCTAGCACTTTTAACGTGAGGTTAATTAAGAGCAGAGCAGCATGTCTTTGCCAAGGTCAGTTTGCTCTGTCTAACTTGGCATTTGGTAATTTCTAGTGGAATAAAGCTGAGTGAGCACATCAGCCCCTTTCACCACCAGTGGGGTTTACAGCACCAACCAACAAACTAAAATCATGCAGCAAGTGACTTGGAGAGACAGGCTGAAGCACAGGTTAGCAGTCAGGCTCTCCTTTGTACTGCCTAATAGATACCAATTTAACTCTACCAAAGAGTAACTCAGATGTATGGAGACTAACCTGCATTGCCAATATTGGTAGTGGGAAGCATTTATGTGAGGACCCCAACATTTGCCCAAGATCATATTCCAGAGATTCCTTTTCTGAGCAAATGTGGATGGGCTCCTGCTATCCCAATACTTACACACTTTTTCATTCTTCTTTGGTTTTTTCATCTTTTTCCCCCACCTCTACTTTTGTGTGTATCTACCCAAAGCAGATCTTCAGCACCCTCCTTTTGACATTATAATGACACAATTAACAGCAAAGATACTCAGTAATGACTTTTCCATGAAGGCGGCTATAGCAGCCTTTCCCTTTTTCTCTCCAAGCAGTGCAGGGCTCCCTTCATTTTGGATGAACTGTCATCTAAATCCTGGTATCATTACTTAGTAGAATCTACTCCACATTACAGATGACTTGACAGATGAAGGTCCCTCTCTAGACAGCAGCCCAAGAAATTTACAATGGTAGCTTACCTCTGGGTATAACCAGGCTAATGGCTAAGTTCTTGGATTAAATTCTCCCTGTTTCACTGCTGGGTTTTGTTTGATATTTTCATTGCACCCCATATGGCACAACCATCATTTCCCTTGTATAAGCAAGATTGCCCTGTGCAGGAAGACAAGTCACCATTACCAGCAGCTGTGCAGATGTGTCATAGGGATGCTCAAGGGGGAGCAAGTTCTGCTTGATGCACAATGGCAGCATATACTTGATGAACTCAGGGCCAGCTACCAGGCACAGTGCTGCCCTGAGCTCTGGCACACCACAAGCAGCGCCAGCGTGGCTTGTTCAGGTAGGACACCTCTCACTATGCCACATAAGTCCCACAACAACCTGCTGTGTCTTCAGTGGCTCTGCCCATGCCCCTGCTCCCTTCTTCAGCTGCTTCAGCTCCTCCTCCCCACCCCAGGAGATCATTCAGTTCGTTTTCCTCCACTCCCTGCAGCTACTCACAACTTTGTTCTCAATACCTTCCCTTGAAAGCACTTCTCTATGTAGTTTCTTCACCTCTTTTCTGTTTCAGTCCCTCTTACAGTTAAGCTTTTCAACTTGACTTAGAGAGGCATCAGTTCTCCTTAGCCCTTGCAAACAAGCTCTGCCTGCTGCCCGTTCCTTCTGCCAGCTCCCTGCTCAGTCCCTGCTCAGTCTCTCTTACCTCAACTGCTGGTCACTCATCAGAGGTCTCTTCTACTCCTAGCACATCCCCACTTCTGCTTTTTTCCCCTTGAATTTTTACTGTTGAAAATGGAAATGGAAGTGAAAGTTATTCCATGTTACACCCAAAAGGCCGGCACAATGCAAAGTAACACTAGACTACACTCACAACCAGAAAAACCTAATCATGCTGGGTTTTGGGATGGCAAAACAGAATTTGAGCCAGTGCTTTTTTATTTTATCAACAAGGCTTCAACAGGGAGTGTGAGCACAACTTACAACATGTTATGACTGTTATTGTAAAAAATTAAAGGTTTCTTTTACTAAGGAAAGAACAGTGCTATAAAATAGCACATACTAGGAAGCTGTCCCCAAATAAATGTTTTTACGTTTTTATTTGTATTCTAGCAATTTGTCATCTCCCTTTTTCATGTACCTGGATCATATTGTGCACTGATACTTTTAAACATTGCAAAATGTTTAAGTTCTGTAAGGGGACTGTACTTTTGCTAGACACCTGCTTTCCATTTGCAGGAGCTCATTGAAGGATAGAAGACCACTGAAGTGAGAATGGATGTTAACACTATTTCCTAGTGTTTCCCAGAATAGCTGGCTGCTTTGCTACAGACACAGCAGCATAGGACAAGTGGCATGGTTATTTTATTCTTTAAACCCATTCTTTGAATGCTGCCTCACAAACCTGCCATATTTCCCCACAGAGGTTTCACAGTTTCCCTAGTAACAGCTCATTTCAAGAACAGGCTTTGAAATTTGTGAAAGTCTTCGACGGTTGTCGCTACATTATACTCAAATTTCCCAGAGACCAGAGGGAGCAGTCTTAAGAAAAACCACTGGTATTCTGTAGGTTACTGCTGCTATGCAAATAAGGCAGGAAACGGGGCTGCTATAAGCAATCATCATGAGACCCCATCTGGAGTACTGCATCCAGCTCTGGGACCCCTAGCATAAGAAGGATATGGACCTGCTGGAGCAAGTTTGGAGGAGGGCCACAGAGAGGATCATAGTGCTGAAGCACCTCTCCTGTGAAGACAGACTGAGAGAGCTGGGTTTGTTCAGCCTGGAGAACAGAAGGCTCCAGGGAGACCTTATAGCACTTTCCAGTACCTAAAAGGGGCTATAAGAAAATTGGAGAGGGACTTGTAACAAGGGCATGTAGTGATAGGACAAGGGGGAATGGCTTTATAAATTGAAAGAGGGGAGGTTTGGATTAGATATTAGTAAGAAATTCTTTACTGTGAGGGTGGTGAGGCACTGGAACAGGTTTCCCAGAGAAGTTGTGGATGCCCCATCCCTGGAAGTGTTCAAGGCCAGGCTGGATGGGGCACTGAGGTACCTGATCCAGTGGAAGGTGTCCCTGCCCATAATAGATGATCTTCAAAGTCCCATCCAACCCAAATTATTCTATGATCAATGGAATATAGTGCATCGTTAAGCTTTCTGCAACTAGCTTTATCTAATAAGAGGAGTGATCTTCCCCACTCACAGAGAAGAACTGTTCTTTCTAATAAACTGCAATACCCAATGACTGGGATCAACCAGTTCGTTATAGTAAATGTAAAACCAGCTTGATAAATTTCTAGTGAGGGGACAAGATACCGCTAGTTTTAAATACAACTTTATTTTTTTTGATCAATATGCAATCTACAAAATGTTATTACAAGATTATCAGCATGATCTGTTTGTACGTATATTGACAAAAAGACAAATAAAATTATAGTTTCCATTAAAAGTAACAGCACTGCTTCAGAGTTATCAAAATTATTGCTAAGAACTACTAACTGCAGCAGTTAGTTACTCTGTTTAGTTAACAAAAAGACAAATGCAAAATAGAAGTATGGACACCAATACTGCAGCTAAGAAGTCTGTCAGGTAAAATAAACACAACCAAAAGTAACAAGTGAAAACATGTCTTCAGATTTAAAGTACTTTTGCACAATTAATACAGAATCCAGAGGGGGGAAAAAAGCAAGGAGCATAAGGATGACAGTGGCTTGGCATCAAGTTCAATGGAGTGCATCATCATCCTCATTTCTCAAGAGCTGCTACACAAGGGCAACTGGACTATTGTTCCCAATCACTGCAAAGCTTCAGCTCTGACACCTAGTAACACCTCTTTTCCTATCTTTTGTGCTCTTTTCTGGTTGGAATAAGCAAGCATAGCAGGTTGCTTACTTACTAACATCAAAAATCTTCTACAGCCTATTAACCACTATTCCTTTCTTCTTTTATTTTTGCCTCTCCTTTATTCTTAGAGACTTTGATGCAGATCCCATTTTGTCAGTTAAAAGACTTCCATTGACTTCAATGGGTGTTTGAATCCAAAATTACATCAAGTACCATTTACCTACAGTAATACAATTAGTATGAGAAAGATAAATGCAAAGATAAGGTTTGTCGGTTTCAGCAAATACAACACTTTGTAGTTAAGGCAAACACACTATAAAAATAGCTGTTCTCATTGATTTCTGTATTAAAAACATAACATCCCAAACCTTGCCAGTCTTTTGTGAAGAAAACACAGAAAATATCTAAACACTGCCCCATAGTAAAAGTTAGAGAAATGTCTGCATCTTAAGTGACCCAAACAGCTGGAAGCATTTCAGTGACTGCAGGCGCTCACCCTGGGAAGCAGAGATCAGATACACATGAAACCTGTTTCCTCACATGATGCCAATGTACCTCATGAGTTATTTAAAGCTCCAGTCCTTCTGCCGGCTGGACACTGAGCATCACAACAGCTTATAGCAACTGTTCTTCATCTCCATTCCCTTCCCAAAATTACAGCTAGACTACTTATAGCCCAGATTTCTAAAGAATCAAAGCTGGTATGTTTACTCACTATCAGCCCCTGTCGTGTTCATGGAAAAATGTTATCAAATGAGAATATTTGCTCACTAGGTTATACTCAAGGGCACCAGACAGTGCAGAAAAAAAAGGGAAGCCGGGGTGTTTCTGCTTTGGCATGTTGCAATAGAATAGGAAGTTAGAATTTGATGGGGGAAGAAAAAGTCAGACAACACAAACCTTCTTCTTTAAACTGCAGCCTATTTTAAAATATTCTGACATGAAGGCATATAGACATCAGTTTGGTACTGAACAGGGCAATTATTCAACCTTAGGCTGCATTAATCATTAGGTTTAAACTGAAAACCATGTATTAAACAGAATAACTTTTTTTCAGTGTGGCAATATTTCTCTGGAATTAAATCCCTGTGATCCTGATCCAATTTTGATTAAAGTTAATGGCAAGTCTTGCAAGCCTCAGATGGAAATCCAAGTGTTTGCAACATATATAAAGCTGTAGCTTGACCTTTTTATGTTAATGAGTTTAGTAAGTCTGAATGACTATTTGCACCATACCAGGTAAAATACAGATTTACTAGCGGAATGATGACTTGTAAGGTGGTCATTCATCATTTAGGCTACTCACTCAAAACAGTAGCTCATATCTTGAAGGGTCAACGCTACACAGACTTCTTAAGCACATCCTGAGACACAGCAGACACCTGAGAGAAGAAAAGCAGCCATTGCTTCTGCAGGATCTGTAACACCACCAGGTAGCAAATGCCCAGGAGATGAGTGCTGCAAATGGAGATCCTAAGGTGAAAGATTTCCTCCTTCTTAAAAAAACAAAACAAAAAGTAGGGGCCAGGTAAGCAAGACAGGCTTTGGAGAGTAAGCACTGTTAATAGGTTTACTGAATTAGATTTATTAATGTGAATCAAAACAAGTCAGCCTCAGACAAAGGTTTGCACAGGTATTTGCAACACATACTTTGCTTCCTCTACTGTAGCTCTAGTATAACCATGGACATCAGCAAACTGCAGATGTTGCCATGGTGCTAAGTATAAACACTGCCCTGCCACACTCTATGCCCCTTAGTTCAGCTGAGCAGTATGTAAACCAAAATTCAATATTAATAAAACACACCAAACATGACTTGAAGGTGCTAATGGCTTCTCAAGTCAAAATATAGATGGAGGATGCAACAGCTGAGCCATATTTGGATCACTACTATACTCCAATGCTTGCTTAGATTTATAACAATATAATCTGCTAATAAAAAGGGATATATAGAGAAGCCCAAATACCGTAATAGTCTATCTGGGGCTTTGGCAATGCAATACCCATAAAAAACCTGCCCTCAGGACTTACTATAGAATCTATTACCCATTTCATTCTCAGCTTCTGAATGGGGGGAAAAGTTTATTGTGATGAACTAGGTTCATATTATGGCCTTCTGTTTCCTCAGACTGGTAATTTTCTCAGTACATATCCCACATATTTCTACTTTTGGGGAATAAGATTTGTCTGTATTTTTACAGAGTGTTCATATAAACAGTTACAAGCTGCACAAAATATAAAGTGAGGCAGTGCATTACTATATTTTTGTTCTCCACTAATTACAATTTGACATAAGGATAGTTTTAGGAAAACTGCAGCCAAAACAATATCAGGAGCATTTTTTTAATTTATCAGCCTGCAGAAAATGACCAAGGGAATAACGGCTGAGGGGAAGTATTAGAACCTTTCCTAAGTGCCAATTATTTGTTGAAAACACATTTAACACACTAGCTGATGAAGCATCACAGCTTTATGTCTCTTGTGACAGTCCATTCCTGCATTATTTCCCCATGGAAAATGCCTTCAGAGCAAGAAAACATCTCCCTTTCTATGTATGAAAAGACTGTCTTAAACGTTACTCCAAGCCACAACTTCTGCAGTTTCCAAACCAACATCTGGAACTTGCATCCTAAAGGAGACTCAGAGAAAACAGCAGCAACCAGCCTTTTCCTCTGCTTGTGGGGGGAAAACCTCCTCTGGTGTGCATTCTTAAAGCCTCACCAAATAAAATGAGCCTGGACTAATTTACACTCGCTGAGGATCCACCCCTTATCTCACTTGCTACAGTAGTGAAAAAGAATTGTCTAATAGTGGCACAGAAATTGCAATCACATCTGCTGTATGGTTTTTTGCCCATGAGATTACTACAAGTGAACCTATGAAGTGATGGGGAGGAAACAGTCACAGCCACAGAAAAATGAGGAATATTATTACAGAGGAACTTTTCTCATTTTACGAATGAAATCACCCAGTTTCCAACTCATTAATTAATGCTCGTCAGGCATAGTGTTTTGACTTGTTCTGTTCACATACATCAAGGGGAGCAGAAACATGAGGGACTTGAGTTTTCAAACAGCACTTAAAAATGTAATTGGTCCTGCTGGACCTTATATAGTTGCTGGTCTGCATATAAGCACTCTGGAAGTTTTTATTACCAAATGTTACATGTCCAAGTGACATGAACTCTTTAAGTAGTGCCATTAGTTTTCAATATGGAGTATGAGATCATTCCCAACTCATAGATACACAACAGGAAAATAATATATTACAATCAGTCAATTAAATGTTCACATCCTGCAGCTCTTTACAAGGAGAGCTTACTCATACCAGTATTCCCATGACAGGAAGTTTACTTGAATGCAGGCCAGTCAAATGAGTACTGATTTGTAGAATCGAACCCATAAGCACTAAAAAAATTCAATGACCATGTTTATCCTAAACTAGGTCACTACGCTTCTTCTAACAATAGAATTTCCTATGTAAAATGATTCCTACTAA
Source organism: Sakesphorus luctuosus (assembly GCA_013396695.1). Classification (NCBI taxonomy): domain Eukaryota; kingdom Metazoa; phylum Chordata; class Aves; order Passeriformes; family Thamnophilidae; genus Sakesphorus; species Sakesphorus luctuosus. The sequence continues at coordinate 631,768 of VWZD01005949.1, forward strand.
TATCCTATGACGGTGCCTCCTGTCCTCTTTTATTGCATTAGGCAGTTGCCAGCCTTATCTGGGTCTTCTCCATCAAGCCTAATCCACTTCTTTTCAATTTCAACCTGTAGATAGAAAACAAAAAGAACCAGGTAGAATTATCAAATAATAAGACACTGAAAGTGTGAACTGCAGCAATGGCATGAAAAAACCTTTGACACGTAACCAAAACATTTCCAGACCCAACAGATTTCAAAACCACAACTCCCAAAAATAGCTCAACTGAGGAAAAACAAGGCTGCATTCACAGTTGTTTTTCAGCATCATCTTTGATCAGAGAAGGAATTACTATTTAATGATTCTTTTGCTCAAAGTCATTATCAAAAGAACATGCAAGATATGTTTAGAATACAAAGCACGTTTGCTTCTCAAATACTGTATGGGGGAGTGGAGAGGAAGAAGAGAGGGAAAACATGGAAAGCATAGCCCTGAAAATACCTGGCAATTGTAAAAAGCTTTCTGAACAACATGTTTCTGGGGCTGTAGATCACTCTCTATTCCCAGGGACTTGACTTCTGTTCCTGAGGCACGGGTATCATGAACAACAAACTGGACAGTAGCAAATGGATACCAGTCAGATGGTATTTCCTGGTCTGATCCAAGCTCCAATTTGTAAGACAGGCTGTGTGGATGATCTGAACCTTGGGGGGAAAAAAGAAAACCACCACATCATCAGTGAATTATCTTTTCTTTGCTTAAAATGCCAGGTTCATCTCCTTGCAAGAGAGGACAGCTCTACTTCTTATGCATACAAACCAGTTTTCATGATACAAGATTATTTTATCTATAATATTTTGCTACTTGGACATAAGGTGTCCCCTTACTCATTTTTTCTACCTCAGCACACTTTTTCATAGTCACTGCAGTTTTACAAATCAATTTATGCAAGATTTACCAGATCCTTCCAGCTTCTGACTGAGAGAAGAATGTTACAAACTTATGGTTTTGTTGCTAAATTCATACTGTTTGGAAGAATCTCAGTTTTCCCTTAAAAATACATTTCTTACACTCACAGAAAATTCAAAACTGGAAGGACCCAGTGTAGATAAGGCAGACATGCTGCCCTGTGTGCAAACCCCCTTTCCAGAGCTCTCTGCTGCAGGAATTTTACTGGAGTGTTTATTTCAAGTACTACAGCTATCTTGTGTAACTCCATTTATTACAGTATGTCTACAGCAGGAAGGTAAAGTGCAGCTCAAAGTGCTGGTCAAATAAGATATATTCCAGCTGTCAAGCTAAGGGCTACCTGGACTCTCTTTCTAGCTTGGTTTGTTACAGGAAAAGAACATACCCCATTTCTTTTTCTTGAGAAAAAAATATTGCTATAGTAACTGTCATGTTATAAAGCAGAGTCATGAAGGACATGTGCAGCATATTCTAAATTACTTTAATCCAACCTTAGATCCTAGGGATCACTTGCTTTAGCCTTTCTTACATGTGGCAATGATACGGGAAAGCACTTCTGGCACAACACAGGTGAGAGCCTGCTTTCCAAAGCAACTGAAGTCAGCAGGCTCACTATGTGCATGAAAGCAATATAATATAACATAATGAAAAGAATCCTCTCTGAATTATTCAGGGCAAAACACAATAATTCTGTGTTTCTCCCTCTCTCCAGGACTTCTATCATCAGCATAGACCACTAACTACACTTTGGCTGCAGGCAGAAAAAAAATAAAGCAGAGAAAGGATTGGCTGTATTTTGTCAAAGGCAAGCCTAGCACTGTATATTTGGTTTTCATCTATTATACTGAATGGCATCTCAAAGTTCAAGCAAAAAGGTCCTATTCTTTATGCACTGGCTTCCTCTGGTGACAGGAATCAAATTTGTATCAGAATGAAGGAAATACTGAAGATGGAGTTAACATACACTGAGCTTTATCTGTCCCATGGGAAAAGTCATGGTAACATTCCATACCCACACTATCATAGGCACTTTTCATGGTAAAAATAAATAATAAAGCTACACCTCCATTGCTCCTAGGAGCCTTGGGCTGGATGTGTTCTCTGGTCTGTGCTGCAGATTTTCCCTTAAACCTGCCTCACAGTCTGCCCAAGAGTTCAGGAGATAGTTTACATTTAAGCAGTTCTGTCACTTGTGTCTCTGACTGCACTAGAACAAAGTCTAATTCCATAAACCATCCTCCAGATTTCATTTCAAATCTGGCATAAATCAAATGCCCCCAAAAATCAAGGCTTGAAGAGCATAAAATTTGATTATTCTTTATCATACAAAAACAATTCACATTTTATTTTCCTTTTCACTAACTATATAATTCATATAATTAATAATTCCCTCCCTCTTCCTTGTTGTTACATTCAACAGCATATGACTGCCTGAAAGAAAAGAGAAGGGAAGGGGAAGAAGGATTAGGCAGTGTCCTTTGCATTATCAGCATCTAAACTTCGGATGGGGAGGTCTCTGACTCTTTTTCTCTCCCCCTTCTTTTTAACATGTTTAATAACAGCAACAATAATAAGAAGCTTACAAAGCTGTTCGCTGATTGCAAGTGTTCAGTGCCCCAAAGATACACACAAAGGAACACAGCAACATTTACAGCCACCACTTCAGTGAAGAGACATGTCACTGAACAAGTGCAGTCCTTCACCAGCTGGACTCTGTATGTGGCTAACTTACAAGCATCCTCTGCAGTCTTGCTTCCAGAGGTACATCACATTCCATCCTTATCTGAAATGCTGATTCTTTACATGGATTTCAGAAAATAGAGCTATATGCACACCAGCTAGAATCCTGCACTATGGAAGAGTATCAAACACTGGCCAGGAAGTCTCGCAGGTGCCTTTGAAGAAATGTGTATTACAATGGACAGCCAGCAACCACTTCCCACATGGGACAAGATGCTTCTTTCTACCAAAACACAACTCTAATACATAAGTGACTGGTTACAGAAATTGTAGGAAGATGTAATGCAACTCACACTCATAAATGCAAGGGTAGATCCATAAAAGGGACTGGTAGGGATGACTGCAACAAAAAGTGTGTAGGTTCCAAGTTTTGGGAATGAAGCTCCCTTAAGTATGTCCAATAATAGCACCTTTGGGGTGAACCAAGAGAAGTAAGCACTCAACAATGGCCAATGCCAGCACAGGGGGAGAGAAACAAAACCAAGCATGACAGGCTGGAGAGATCAGATGGAAGAACTTCACCCCTCCTTGCAGACCTTGCAACCCACCCGCCTTACCAGTCAAGGCACAGCATTTTACAACCTGCCTGCACTTAAACAATTACAACCACCACCCAAACCATGCCCATGACCAAAAGGAGCAGCACTATTACCTCCATTTTATATGTAACAGCCTGCTGTTTAGGGTGCTTGTGCATGAATCAAGCTCAGTCACACACACAACTAGACAGCAAGGCTGGTGTGGGGATGGAGTGGGAGGGACTGACTGCAATTCAAGCTAAATCAGGGCTCTCCACATGTGTGAGACATTGCTCACACCTCTGAGCATACCACAGGACAGGGTCCTTCAGGGCAATAAAGCACAAAGATACCCAGTTTGCAGGGAGTGCCATGCCAGGGGCATGCAGCATGTGGCTAAATGCTCAGGAGAGTAACATAAAACACAGACACCAGTAAAACTGTAACATTAGGGATTTTATTACTGAAATAGAGGAGGGAACAAAGTCAGAAATCAGGTTTACAGCCACCAGTCAACTGCTTGAGAATGAAGCTGGAGCACTGAACAAGTGTGAGGAGGTGCTGTTTCATCACTCATGTATCCAGGGACAGGCAGATCTCTGTACCTCTGAGATCTGAGCCTTGTCCATGATGTGCTGCTGCTCAACTCTTGCTGTGTCCAAGCCCATTTCTCCTGCACTAACACTCTCTTGGTCCACAGTCCCTCTTCCAGTCATGCTGGACAGGGTGGAATGAGGCATGTTGAGGTGGGCCTCTCTGTTCTTGAATCCTCCATCATCCCACACAACTGCGGGGGAACGGATTTGTTGTTTGGAGTCCATTTGTGGTAGAAGGAAACTGGCATAGATCTAAGGGCTTTTGGAGATCAAATTTAGCATATTCCAGGCCTATGAAGAAACAAATAGCAATGGGAATTGTCTGGAAAATTATTTTGTCTTCTGAGAAAGGGATTCCAGAAATAACCACAACTTGGAATTTTCCTGGGCAGGTATCTGATGGTAAATGTTGGATGATAGATGTCCATTTGAGTCTAGGCATAAATGGTCCACAGTCTACACCATTCCTCTTGGTCTGCTGATGTTAGGTACAGTTGTGATTCAGCACCACACAGCCCTTAAAGAAATCTCTGGGTTTATATTTCAGCTGACCCACACCCATGAGGTAGTCTTGATGCTGGGATGCAGGGAGTTCTGAGGTGCTTCCTTTTCCTTAGGTGGTAACCTACAAAGGTAGAGACAATAGTTTTGGGATCTCGGTAAGGCTACTGCCTTGGGTCCTCTGGAGCAGTCTCCACTGGACCTTTTAGCATACTCCTAAAACACAGGGTGCCCCCCAGTCCACTTGTCTCTTGTACCAATGTCAATGTCAGAAGGAGGTACTCACCACTTCACTTGTGGAGAAGTTCTTCACCTGCTGCTGAGCTGTGCTAGGAGTGCAGAGCAACTTCTTTCCATCAGCTGTCAGATGACAAAGTGACCAACCAACACTTTGGAAGACTGAACATCGCCTTAGTTTCCAACTAAAACTAGCCGGTCCTTGCCATTTCTTCTCCATGAAACTACCGCTTCCCAGGCTTTGTATTGCACTGGAGTTAGAAGAAGAAAGAGAGGCTGCATGTACAAGATCCTTTTGCAAAGCAAACTGTAATGCAGTAATGGCCAGAAGAAGAGAGGAGGTGATGCTGTGGAAAGATGAGTGGGTTGGAGCAGGCACAGTGTATGTAATCTGCACACCATGCTAAGACAACATATTCAGATGCAAGCCCAGCTATCTAAAACGTGGCCCAACAGGCATTGTGGACACATGAGCACCTGGTATAATGAAATTGAATCACTCCTGAAAGGCAACCAGATAACTTGGGGAGATAACTGAGCTTCTACTAGCTGACCTTGGAGACAGAAACCCTGTGGTTTACATGTCTGTGCAACTTCTTAAGAATTTTGTCAGTTGAGAGACTTTTGTCTGTCCTGATCATCCAATCTGGCTCTTGTATCCTAAAAACATTCCAAAATCTTGCTCTCTTTCTCTAAAGAATACAAGTAAGAAAGCCAAACCAAAGAAAGGATCAGTAAAACTATTAAGCTAGATTCAACAACATCATTTAGCATTCATATGGCATTTCAAAAGCAATTAATAATCTAACTTTTTGTCTATTCACACTATTTAGCCCTTATTCACTTGTGTAAGTAGAACTCAAGCAACCTTGACCTGAGAAAGGTTCATGAGGACAAGCAATTAAGCCAATAAAATGTACTGGTTATTTTAGTTAAGTAGTAATTCTATTTTTGCGAAAATTGGTCCAGTTCTAAAAGTCTTATTTTGTACATGAAAACATCAACAATTACTAAGACGCAGATTTATAACATGATGGTTAGAAGTTAATAACTCTGCAGCTATGTCGAAATGGGTGCATTCACCCAACCTGCTGGGAGAAAGGCATAGGAAACAGGCGAGTGAGAATGGTATACCACCACAAAGGAACAGTTTGCAATAGTGCTGGTGCCAGAAAAAGGTGGCTGGGCAAGGATGGAGCCCACTAGACAAAATCATGGCTTGGAGTTTTCACCTAGGCAGTTTGAAAAGTAAGAAAAGCAGCAGCTGACTGTTTCTGGGGACCACATCACGTCCCACACTGGAGTCTCATGCTCTGATGCTAAAGGGACTAAAAGGCTGCCAGCAGCCACAAGCTTCCCTGGCTGCAATTTGCTGTGTTGTTTAATCACTGCTTCCTCAGCATGGCTCCAGGATGCAGAATGAAAGAAGAAATAATCAGCTGAAGAGCTGTTGCTTTACACAACAGCCCAAGGATGGAGGTGTCACAGCAGGAAACACCGCAAGACTCCAATTTACACAGCGAGTGATTAAAATAGAGCATTTCCAAGTCTAGTCTCTCCCCTGCTCCCTGAGTGACACAGGTGCATACAGCTTCTCTACTGCAAAGACTGGCCTCAATACTGTGCTAGAATCATAATATGTTCTGCATTTCCTTACACAATCCCCAATTTCACAAACATAGAATCAATTTGCAGAAATTTCATTCAATCAGCAATTCAGTCTGTGGCTTTTTTACTTTTTTTTTAAATAATGCTAACATTCTGACTCCAAACTCCATATGTCTGAATAAGCACAGGGAGCTTTTAAAAGTCTGGGGTATCTCACAGTTCATACCAACTTCACTTGACCCCTTTTCCAAGGAAGTGCTTTAGTAGAATCCAGTGGATAGTAACATATTTCAATGTCTATTATCAAAGCCACAAGGTAACTGTAGGAAACCTTTCCTTTTCTTCCTTTTTATTTCTTTTTTAAGAAGCCTTGGACAAGGCTTTTTGAAAGCAAAAGCCTTGGCATATTTTTCCCCCTGAGATAAACATATTATGAACGTTTACATATTTCTATTAGTCTGACTGTTTCCAGATTCTTGGCATGCCTTGGGACAACTCTATTTTTAAACTCTTAACTGTGTACAGAGCACTTGATAAAGAGGTTTAAAATTTGACCAGGCAGTATTACTACTAAAATGTTTTTTTCAAATGCATGAACATTTCAAGGATACAAATGATCTTGCAGATCTCAGCCAGAGGAATTATTCAAATGTCAAAAATTTTAAGTTACTGGGAGAAAATAATTTAAAGCTGTAGAATGCCACAAAAAACAGTTCTTACTTTCAAATAACATAAATTTGAAGTTAATTGTGCACATTAAAAACTTGACGTGAAAGAATTACAGGGAATTCAAAACTTTGGAAGACTTATAATCGTCTTTAAAATTGCCTAAATTGCTGACTTGATTTTGCAAAATCAAACCTACATTAAATAGAAAAGACTACTAAAAGCTACCCAAACAGTTAGTCCCATAAACCTTGGGAAAACACATGGGTCACAGTAGCATGGTGCAAATCCTTGAAACCTGAGGCACAGGACACCACACCCACAGCTTTGGAAGACCTGAAGAATCTTCTTCTGCTTGCTAATTCTCCTACATCTCTTCATCAACTCTTCTGCCCTCCCTGTCTATTTTCCAGTCTTCCCAATCCCTCCTTTACTGCCTCCCCTTATCTTCCCTCTCTCTGTCTTTTCTCTCCCCCCACAATTAGTTCTGGCGTGGCTCCCTGTCTTGTGTCACCACATCTGCTGATGCTGCATCTCCTCCACCCTCCTGCTGCCCACCCATTGCCTGGCAGACACCATCATCTCCTCTAAGCCGAGCAGAGAAACCCAGGATGTAAAAGGGAGGGCTCAGCCAGTTCAGGAGGAGCTATATGGCATTAGCCACAGGTCCAAGCCAACCACAGCTTCCTCCAAAGCAAAAGAAGGGAAAAAAACAGAGATGGCATTAACACAATGTTGTTTCTGACTCTGACCACAGCAGGGTTTGTGCTGTTCTTCTCACAGAGTGCACCAATGGAAAGAGAAAGGCACAATCATTGGAGCCTTGAGAGACCTCATTACCTGAGCAAGTCCCAGTCCACACGCAAAGGGGACCAATATTTCCATGCAGGACCATTAGTAAACATTCTAGCTCTCATCTGTTTGTTGTAGAATGCTTATAAATGCTGTTCTAATACCACAAGCAATTTAGTTCATATATAGGCTCAGGCTAATGCTCCTGCCTCACTTTTTCTGTCAATCTGTTACTTCTGTCACTGAAATATCAATCTTTATTCAAATATCAAACTGTAAAAAACTAAAATAAAGTCATAATTACTTAAACAACTGGACAGATTAACAATAACTTAAAATTAGTTAAAAATAAGGGGGGGGGAAATTCTTTTGCCTTTACTCTTCTTCTTTTGTGTTTTTTTTTTGTTGTTGTTGTTGTTGTTATTGTTTAATAGTTTTGAATGTTAACTCTTACCTGCGCACACATCTAGCTTCAGAACCTGGGAGTTAATATGTCTACTTATTACTAGCATGCCTGAAACCAGGACTTTAAAAGATGAGATCTTTTCTGGACATTTTAAAGAGGTAGCTAGGATAATACAAGACTGGGAAAATCAATTTGTTAGTAACACACATTTACCCCCTTTTTAAAAGTACAGACATTACAAATACTTTAGGGAAAATGCTTTAACAGGTGCTCTTGTCTTACACAGACTCCCAAAGCCTCAAGTACATATAATGTATATTCAAGCAAAGGATCAAATGCCTTCAGTCTACAGAACTTGAAGCAGGATACTGTATTCCTCAAGAATTTTTATGCCTTAATAAAAGTAGTATGCCTTTAAAAAAGTACTGGTAATGTGACTAAAAACTGGAATTTTAAAACCAAATAGTTATGTTTTTCTCCTCCAAAAAGTTGTATTTTTTTCTGGTAAATTAACTACTTCCATGTGTGCAACTACAAATGCAGCTGGTTTTAGTGCTGCAAGTTTTCAGTGAGGCACCACCACCAGAAAGAAATAAGAAAAAAGTGGGAGGCATTTTTTGTCAGTGCAGTTAATGTCATGAATGTACAATCTCAATGCACAAAGCCATGAAAGAGGTAATAGATATCAGCCTTTGCAAAAATTCCTATTGGAAATTTGACCAGAGTACCTTCTAGTTATGTATTATACCTCCCGTCTCTCAAATGATGCTGGAAAGCCAAGACCCAATAGTGGCAATACCACCTTTTCTATTAACTGTGAGATAGTGGGTGGAAAAATCATTTTACCAACAAACTTCTGCATCCCATCTCACCCATTGTCTAGCTGGTATACAGAAAGAATAAACTCTTCCCTCTGTCTCTCACTGCAGACTTGAGGTTTACTCAGAATGATGAAATACACTTCCATGCTGCACACTTAAAATGACTGACAATAATACATCTGCCTCTATCAAACAAATTAGGAAAATATCCTTAAAAAAATAAGTAAGGCTATATTCTCTTTTTTCTATAAGATTACTCCAGCTTCTACCAATAGCATCACACAGATAAGAGCCCAAACCACGGCAGCTGATGGAGGTGTACAAGCACAAAAACAGTGAAGACACACCCCCAAGCCCATCACTTTACAGCACAAATATTTACTTGAATTTTTATCCGGAAGCCTGCCAATCTTCCACACCACAGCCCTGTAGGCACTCTCGTATTTTGCTGTTCCAACTGAGACTTGTATTACAGGATCAGATTCAACCTCATGTAAAGCGCCAAGGCACGCTCTCCTATTCATTTTTGCTTTTAGGGACTTCTGCCTTTGGAGGTTCATGGTCCAAAGGGCTTTGATCCACTGTGTGGGAACAGGAAAGCGTATCATAATGTTTTCACAGGGTAAACGTGTTGGGTTCAGAGCAGTTGAAGACATGTTTATAAATGCCTGAAGTTCAATGTATGCCCCCTGAACCACTACCGCAGCCTTCACGGAAAAGGGAAGGTCTTGCCCATTATACCGTGTCCTGAAACGCATCAGTTCCAGCCTACAGGCATCCAGGGGTGTAAACTTAATTATCCGCGATTGCTCGAATTCCTGCACTTTGACACAGTTATGGAAGTGATAATCAAGAATATCAATCCATTTTTTCTCCTCCTCCTTGTCAAAGTAACGCTCATCCCTCTTCTGGAGCTCTAGGTCATTCAGGGTTAGAAAACAGTCGGCACCTCCATTCACAAAACAGAGGCAGTAAATGTGGGTGATGACAGCACTTTCTACGAGTTTTCCTTCTGCCTTAGTGACTTTCCCCCAAAAGTTATCCACTATTTCCAGAGTCATTTCTTGCTCTTCATAATTCCTCTTTTGTCTAGAAACAGTAGGAAGTTTCATAAGCTCTTCCTCAACTGTTACTAGGAAATCAGTGAAGTCATTATAATCTGTGGTGCCCAGCTTCAACATCTGCTCAACCTCTGGCTCATGGATCACTTCTACTTTGGGATGATATTTCCTTTTCTCTGTGTATGATACGCACTCAATCTTCACGGTATGGATTTTTCCCGAGACATTGTAGCTCTCTAATTTGGGTTCAGATAGCTTACACTGTGGCTGCAGCTGGAATTCCTTGAAAGGTTTTTCCAGGCCCTTTTCATAGTACATCTGCAATATGCCTCCAGCTAGGACACTCAGGTAAATAGGGCCCCATTGCCGAGATGACATCATGTTCTTCTTTTCAGGAATCCTCAGCATGAATGGCCACCCATCTGCTCTGCGGCTCCTGAAGAGGCTGTGTGGGATGGTAGGGGACAGCCTGTGCCATGCATGAGTGCTGGAGATGGGTGGGGTTTCTGCAGTGTTGCAGCTATCAGCCTGCAGGTGTTCAAGCCTCTCGCAGATGTAACTGAAGGAGCCCTGGTTAAGGCTTTTCTGATCGTGACAAGATTCTTTGTCTTTAGGATAACAAGTGTTCCTGTCGAACATTCTGTCCTTCCTGTGCATGCTAACATTAGCTGGTGGCATGCTGAGCGAGCATCCTTCCTTCCAAAAAGGACTGGAAAAAGCACAGTCACTCTGGATGTATGGGAAGCGTCCCGGAGCTAACTCCTCGCAGTTCCCTGATGAGTTAGGGCTTTCTTCATCTGCTGACTTTGAGACCGAAGCCTTAACTGGATGGTCATTAGGTGAGGTGTTCAAAGGAAGGCTGCTTGGTGTCTGCAAGGCTAGGGATGAGCAAACTCCCGGTGACGGAAGGTTAACATTTGATGGCCATTCAGGGATGGGATAAAGCATGTGAATCCCAGACTTTGGGATGCATAGGTTTCCTGGGTAGTCTCTGGTAGGTGTAGTAAGTGGAGAGTTGCTGGGGGGTCCAGGACTTAGGTAGAAATCAACTACAGGAGATGAGAGTGGAGTGCTGCCTGTAGAAGATGACCTACTTGAAGACTCATGCACACTAGACAGATTGAGTTTAAGGCCATTTGCTTTACAACTACTCTGATTATCAACTGATTTCTGAGGTGACTGGAAGAGTGGCTCGTCATCGAAAGTGACCCAATTTGCTGGATTTGTGGAACACATCTTGTAGGAGAAACTTGAGGCACTTGCACACACATCACCCGCAAACCATCTATGAAGAAAAAAGAAACATGAGCAGAAATAAATTCTCTTGAAAGACAAAACAAACCTAACTCTTAGAAAATTCAAATCACACAAAGCACAAATTTGCAAGCAGTTCACAAATCCAGTGTACTTTGTATTTTACATGTATAATCTAAAATAGCTGTGCAGAAACAGATAAACTGCCCACGAATTCCTACTGCTCTCCCATGTTGGGGATCAAAGTGCTGTAAGCTCTATGAGCAGTTCAGAGCATCTGATGTATGCAGCCTCTCAATCAGAGAGCAGAAAGCCTCACAGTGGTACAGGACTGCTTGCATAATGCTTTTAGCTTAATACTATACAGCATAATACTATACAGCTTACATGTAGTTTGGAATATGGACAGGGATTTTTCATACTAGGCATCTGCTCCAGGTGAGGTTCCCCTCCTTCCTCTCATCAAACAAAACAGCATTTTACTAAGAATGGTGCAACTGTTTCCAAAAAAGAAATCAGGAAGGTGAGAGGGGATTGTTTTTTTTAGTTGAAAGCTGTAGCAACTCAGGGCTGATGGCAAAGGTACACATTCCACTGCCACAAAGGCAAAACCAGCCCATCAACATTACATATGCAATGAGCGGCCAGTTCCTGGGTCTCTCCCAGGCAGGTGTTCTTCTTCTGCAATGGACACAGGCAAACAGAGCAGTTGCGTGAGCATCCCCAGGTGAGAAGCAGCAGGAGTGTGTTGTGGCCACCAGAACTGGCCTGGGACTCATCATCCATGCTGCCATCTGAGGTGCCTTCTGGCAGGAATAGCATGGGTGGATTGGTACCAGATGCCTTCCAGACCTGGGCAGGAATCTCTTTACATCAGTTCCTTTAACCCAGACTCAGTATTAGAGACTGGACATGTTAGAAAGAAGGGTGGAGAGGCATTAAACTTATAAATAAGAAACTAGCCCAAAGAATGGATGATACATTCTTGTTGAAGGGTAGACTACAAGCATCCACCACAGATAAAACACTGGTGAAACACAAGTCAAGGCCAAGTAACAATATACATATCTGCTAAGCACTAAATTGGCTGGTGGCCTGGAAAAGAGACAGATCTTTAAACCAATTCATAAACTACACTTCATCAAACAAAGTGTCTTTGGTAAAGGACTCAGCTGGATGTCCTCTAAGCAGGACTGCAACCAGTAAATAATTAATCTTGCCTTTTTGGTTTTAAATCATGTGCTGAAATTTAAATGTGTTCACTGTTTCCTTATGCAGAATGTAGTCTCCAAAGTTTTTCCTCCCCACTGCTCCTGACTGATGAAGGAGCAACCAATAAATTGCTAATGCCTGAGGAGGAGCAGTGCACAATGAAGCACCATGGGGCACTTATAAACATCGCTCATTTGATAAAAAGTTATTCTTGTTATGTCAGAACACATTCACATTTGCCTGAAAGCACAAAGAAGGCAAAGTTCATATAGACAAAAACCACCTGCACATGTATTATTCCATTAATTAAGGTCAGCTAACGATGACTTAAAGCTATTCCCCTTCATGCACAGACAACCGCAGTTAGGCTGCTTATTAATCACACAGTACTACAGCATGCAATCATGTAACCATAAAAGCCATTCTTTATCTGTTATATTTAGAGAGCAGTTCATTTCTAGGCATGCCACAGTTCAGCCAAGTGAAATCTTAATGTCACAAGTCACTATTTTTATCATTTCTCCATTATTTCTTGGCCAGTTTATAGAGGTTAAGAAAGTACCATAACCATGGCACAGCCCATTCACTCTGCAGCTGAGCAAGGAGACCTTGCAATGGAGGAGGACTCTGGTCCTTCATTAGTTTTTGAACTCTCGACCTTTTTGTTCAGAAAAATATTTGCACTATGCTAGTTATTTTATAAGCACTCTCCACTTACAGAGAGAGAGAAAAGGAGCAAACAAGTTACAAATTATTATCACAGCTCAGACACACACAAGGACCAGTGTATCCTTCACCCACACAATACTTGATCAAAATACAGTGTAGCAATGGAAAGAAAAATCATAGCTATTTGTTCTTGGGCTTGGTCATTTTTCTCTCTCATTACACACCCTTCTCCTCCTCTCCCTCAGTTGCCACATTGCCTCCTTCAGTAGTATATATTGATCATTTCCAGGTTGGGAAATTTCAAAGTTTTCAGCCCTTGCTTCATCTTAACAAGTCTCCTTTGTTAACAGCAGCTTATGTGACGATAACTCGGGGAGCGGATTTTTTTTTTGTAACAGCCAGGACCGTGGGATAGCTTGGTCCACAGAGCATAAGGAAACAGCCTCAAAGGCTGCCATTAAAAACTCCTCTGGCATTTACAAGAGATAAGTGACCACCAGCAAGAAAAAAAACACACTGTGGATGGGAGAGAGGGCCTTTCTCTCCGGAGGGGCTCCTGGGATGATGCCAGGATACCATGCAAAGCCCGGCAGAAATGACAGCGAGCTCGGCAGCCCAACGAGGAACAGCCCTTCGGTGGAACCACTGCCACACTCAGCAGGAAAATCACACACCACCAAGATGCACCAGTGAAACAGAGATCATAAAATGGGTATGTAAGTATATAGAAATGTTGTTTACAATAAAGAACACACTTTGCAGCCTGTTCTCCTTTCTTGTTAGAAGTGAAGCTTTTCAGTGTCCTCTATTATTTCCAGATGTTTGGGGTTTTTTTTCCACAATGTCTGTTACTATTCAGTTTTTAAAATGTGACGTTACAGATTAGTTGTCAGGATTTTTTCCTGTTGCAAAACAAAGAGATGTTTAAAATCCACCTGCCAAATATTTAACTTCAGTCAGTGTGTGTCAATAAAGAAAATCTCTTTCATAGATGGAGCTCTCCTCTGCAGTCACAATACTCTCAGTGTACCTGTTTGAGGCTGAAGCTTTCCCCTTTTGTTACTGTCCCAAATACATGTGAGTTTTTTAAAGAAAAAAAACGGTGCTCATGATAGCAAAAACACACAGGCAAGAAGTGTTGAAATTGATAGCGGTTCCCCTGTTATTGCTCACTGATCCCCAAAACTGACTACTAGGAATGAAGGAAAAAGGTCTAAATGGATTTTTACAAGCTGTTTGTATAGTGCCATGCTAAGAAAAGAAAACACTCTCTCGTGTTATGGACAGCACCATACATATAGTATTTTAAAAAATATAAAATCAGTCTTATGCTACTTTACATCACTTGTTCGGTGATGGTTTTACATCTGCACAACATATTAAAGTAATGCTTTCAAGTCCTATTTTGTCCTAAACTGTGCTCCAAATTCCTTCTTATGAATTGGGATATTCTTCCTTGAAGTTGCAGTACATTTGGGCTTCAGGATGGATATGTTTTTCCTCCAAAAGGCAAAGGTCCCTCAAGGGACCCACATAAATGCAACCCAAACACTTTCGGTAGGAGGAAAATGATACAAGATGCCACTGATCTCCATTGATATATATGTTATGTGGCCCATAACATTTAAATTACAAGCATGTGTGGTATCTCCTTCAGATTTGTGACAGGAAATACCATTTTTACAATATTGAAACTGCCAATAAAAGCTGGCTGAAATAAAGTTGATCCTAAATGCATTAATTCCAGTGACCCCAAAAGTTGTGACTCATCTCAATTGATCTTCTGCTGAAAATAATCGTCCCATTTATCAGATTAATGCACTCCTCACCATTTAATGAACAGTAGTTGGAGCTTAATTTCTTCATTTTAATACCTCAAGGACAGAAGGAAAAGAAATCCTGTGCTATTACTGAGAGATTTCACAAGCTATGGCTATTACTGGGTTCTTTGTTGCTTCAGAAATCCCAGATCAAATCAGCAACAAAAATACTCAACTTTTGTGCCTTGCTGGGGCTGTACTGTTACCTCTGCCTACAATGAACACTAATAATAACTTCCTACTCACTCCATGGTGCAATTCAAGATCTTGACTTTGGTACTTTTAATCCCGATACACCTCAGTCCTCAGCAAGCTGAGGATGCCGACTTGCCATCAGCAATGTCCCCATCACCCTGATGGTGCAGCCTCGCATCACTTCCTTCTCCGCAGGGAAACAGCAGCATCTGAACCTGCACAGTGCATGATTGAACCCCCTGCGCATCTCATTCCCAGGGTCTTTCCTAGCGTTTAGCACCAGTCAAAACCCTCAAGCATGTCCCTTCTGATTTAAACACAAAAGTCCTCTTTTAAAATATTGGAAGAGCATGGGGTCAACTAATGGGGAATTGCAGGGAAACACTTCCCTTCTTTGAAGCATAAAGCAAGTACACACAGTGTTTAATAGACAGTACTCACATTCCCAAACACACAGAAAGGGATAATTGTATAAATATATTCCTTATTGCCTCTCTAGCTCCAGAGGCCATCAGGGATTCAAAACTATTATGCCATACATCTTCTAAACAAATTCTCTTTGTAACACCTGAGCACGTATCTATGTGTGTGATTTGCACTGTGGGGTTTTATTAGGCAAACATCAGCCTCATAAATTGCTTCAAGCTCGAAAAACCCTCCAGATTTATTTACACACAGTGTGACAAAACAGTCAAATAAACCCTTCAAAACAAGCTGAGCTCTTCTCATGAGCTACTCTGCAGATAATGCCTGGTCACTTTATTTCCACCATTTCAGAAAAAATATGGACCCCATACACCACTACATGTCAGTTGTATTTCCAGGAACAAGGTCGTCTGTTGCATACAGGCTATATAGAAATTCAGTGCAAAACTGCATACTGTGCAGGCTGTGGTGAAGCTGTCCCATAACAATACCATATGAGTTTTGTTACCATTTCTTGAACAAATACATAGACAATTCTTCAAGCATTTTGCCACAAAGTGTAGTAATCTTGCAAGGAAGTGCAAATTCTCTGTGGTTTAAGCAATAAAGCACATATGGTACATAAAATACCTTAAACATTTCTAAGCCCTTGTGATAACCAAGTATAATATGGCAGATTTATCTCTATTTTACAACCATATTCTTTGTATTGCTGTTTTGGTTATTACTTAACTGCAAAAAAACTTGAAACACACCTTCTACATAAAATACTGCTTGATTTATGATGCTTTGCCTCAGATTTTATTTTGATACTACATAAGGCCACACTTTCTCCAACATAAAACTCTGAAATAAACATAAGCAAAAGGCACAACTGATGGGAAATAGGAATTTCTTGGCTTTCACTTGTATTTGGGATATATAAATGGATTAAGCCTCCCATTACATTACTCATTTTAGAAAAAAGGAACTGGTGTAATAGTCAAAAATATACAACAACTTCAAAGTGCAATGTGACCTTATATTTACATTGCTTGCTCTCTGGGGCATAGGCACAGCTGGGAGAAGTTTGGAGCTCACAGTTAATCTGTTTAATTTGGAATTCCTTCCTCTTGGCCCTGAGAGCTGGAGGAATTAAAGCTTTCAGCTTTTGACAGTGCACATGTCCCCAGAGCAAAGGCAGGCGTAGCTCTTGCAAACACCTCTTGCTATTACTGGTTCCTGCCCCAAGTCAGAGGGGAGGTTACAAACAAAGTGGTTGGTACATGCACACACAAGCTTGAGAATATTAACATTTTTAAGGACATCAACACAAACGTCACAGTATGTTCCCAAGTGGAGACCACATTGATTTTCCTTTATAGGTAAAGGGTATGGCAAAGGCTGAAACCATCTGTAGTGAGGATGATGTCACACTGTCTGGGACTTGGGGGACTCCCCACAAGAAAAAGTACAGACAGCTACAGCACTGACACTCTCTGCATGCCAGGAGAGCATCCAGCATCCAGCCTGGGTGGGATGCTACACACAGGCACTGGACCACAGAGGCCTGAAGAAATGCCAACTCCTCTGTCTCTGAGTCACATCTCATGCTTTAAAGGCTATAAGCAGATACAAGATTCACACGGGAGGGAAAACTTACAGGAAGCTCTCAAATGAAAAATGAAAGAACAGCAGCCAGATTCACATCTCTGCTAATGCTTCAAGTCTGCTCAGCTGTGGCTGAAGTGGGTCTTCCCCACAGAAGTAGTTTTTCTTGCTCAAAGCAGGAGGAGGTTAGATGGTGAAGACCTTCCAGTTTATATGAAAATTTAGCATAGCTATTCAGAGCAATTCTCATCTTTCCCATGAATAATCACCCAAACCTCAGCTGCTATGCACTGTAAACAAACTCCTTTTCATGACCAGATCCATTCTAGGAGACCTTCCCTAACACTCAGATGTGAAGTCATACCAAAGCTGCCTCAAAAAGACAACAAAACATCATGCATGACTGGTCTTGTGTGTAACACCATCGGATTCAACCACTCTTCCCATACACAGAAAGCTCCGATTCCCACACCCTCCCTCACCCCACTCCAGCGGACACACCACCACGGGTGAGTAAAATCAGCTTTGTCCTTCAGTATTTTCTCAGTGAGGAATAGAAATCAAGGCAGGAAAGTCTAGAGACAACATTTTACTGGAAGTGTCCATATGACTTTATGGAGACAAGCCAAAGGTATTTTCTACAGGAACTGAGAAATTTTTAAAAATCATGGCAACACAGTCACCTGGGATCTGCACTACCATTCCTCTCAATGGTTTTTTTGCAGAGCTTGTTATCAGGAACATAACTTTGAGAATGGGATAAGATAAACTAACTAGAATAAACTAAAAATAAAAAAACCCCACATAAATGAAATAAACTAAAATAGAAATATAATTTAGTTATCATTGGGAAAGATCCCATAATGGTGACCAGAAGCCGCCATCCTTGGAAGTCACTCAAGATCGTCTCCATCAGTGCACACAGCCCGGCACTGAGCTGCAAAAAACAATAGCAGTCCTCTTACCCTGCAGGCCTCTCTCTCTCCTGAGGAGAACTGTAAGTTTACGTGCGGCAGTTCCCATACTACTTGCTGTGACTTAACCCATATGTAAACACATTACAAAACACATGAGTCAGTGAATGAGACAGCATGGAGAGGTCAATCTCCAGCTATGAAACACTCAAAGATCCCAGGCTTGCAATGACCACTTTCTAACATAAAAGTAAAAAAGATTTCCCAATTTACTGCTAAATGTAACTATTTTGTGTCAGGAAGATGCAATCACATCTTATATCACACCACCAAATCTGGGTAATTCTGGTACGTAAGAGCCTGATACAGGCACCTAGCCTGTTTGGGATTTTTTTTCAATACAATCAAAGTGACAGAATCCACACTTATCTCTGGTATATCATCATGTCTAACGGCAAGAACAGCAAACAGCAGTACTCGACACAAGTCAAAGCATCAGTTCTAACTTCTTGGTCAGTTCCTCCAGATGACATTCAAGAGTGTCATCTGAGATGTCCAGCATTTTCCTATTTACAGGCGGGTTTCCTCTCTCAGAAGGTGACAGACTGTTCCAGGTTTAAGTAACACATGTCTAGTAGTGGTTCTGTGCCTCTTTGGATTCCAGGCTGGTAATGGTGAAGGCAAGACAGGGTGCACCCATGTTCATGCCCCATTTGCTGGCAAATGGGATGGTCAGGAAAACCCTCAAGAGGACATGCACTGCTATCAAAGTC
Source organism: Sakesphorus luctuosus (assembly GCA_013396695.1). Lineage (NCBI taxonomy): Eukaryota > Metazoa > Chordata > Aves > Passeriformes > Thamnophilidae > Sakesphorus > Sakesphorus luctuosus. Next base: position 650,512 of record VWZD01005949.1, read on the forward strand.
AGCAGGAACATTTTTACTAGCTCAAATGAGAACAAGATTAAATCCCAAGAACCACAAAATGGTTCTCTATGTTTTACTGTACACCTTTAACAGAAGAAAACTCACTTTTCCTAGAAGAAATAACAGAGAGCCTGATCAAATCAATATTAAGTACTCTGGTTTTTATCTCTTCCTTTCTGGATAGCAAAGACACGTATGTATGAAGATGTGATCGCAAGGTATTACGCAAGATGTGATTGCATCTTCTGAAAACAAAATAGCTTCAAGTAACTGTGTATTGGTAAAACTTTCTTCTTTTTTATTGTGTTAGAAAGTGCTATTGCAAGACTGTGATACGTAAATGCTTTTTAGCTGGAGATTGGCTTTTGATTGACTACCCTGTGCTGCTGCACTTAACTTCTTCCTATCATCTAGTTAGACAAGATATTTAAATAATTTTAAATTCACTTCACTGTACATATGCATGTTTCTCTCATGTATACAACACATCCCTCCATGGGGCCTTTCTTCCTCCCACAAGTGAACCCCACCAATTAGAAGATGGATAGGGAAAAGACAGAGGTAGGTGGCTGAGCTGTGGGGAGCAGTGTGGGTGCACCCCTGAAAGGTGCTTCTGTTCCCACTGACATTCAGTTTACTGGGCCAGCCCTGCTTTATGCTCTCTGAATCACACTCCTCTTCGGCATCACCATAGTGACTGCATAACTTACACTCTGGAGGCAGATTTCGGAGAGCCAGGGGACAATTACAGTAGAGTCTCATGTAAACTGTTTATTGACACGAGCTGACATTTTACTGTATGGAAGGTTTGTTGGGTTATTATAATAATTTAAAAAAAAAATAAAAGGAAAAAAAGCCAGCAAATCTTCAACATAGTGCTCTGGCCTGGAAGAGACAGGAAAATGGATCTATTTTTATTTACAGTGCTTCTGCAGGTCACTAAGTTAATGGAATGTTACTGCATCTACTGAAGCCATTTTTAACTGTGTTTAGGAAACACGTTATTATTAGGAACACACGCACATCCCACAAAAGTGCTCTGGTCACAGCAGTTCTGCAGAGGGCTCTGGCAAGTAGTTTAACTTCCCAAACCTCTCCCCTCCCCCTGAGCAGAGCCAGAGATTTATAATGGGCTACCAAACAGCAGAAATGCAGTTATGGGTGGCTGTCCCACTTCTGTAATATAAACAGGCTTTTTTTTTTTTTAGGATTAAGCAGCCCTCTGGATTAGAAAAAAAAAACCAAACTGAAAAAAAAAGAAAAAGCCTGAGTGCTTTGGCACACAGATCACATATCAAAATACTAAGCTGTCTGTGGTTAGAAACAAATTTAAACCTGTCCTCTACTAGTGTTTGCAGTGTCCAAGGGAAGGGATGGATGAAATTCCACACAGAATACATGACATAGAAGTACACTTAAAAATCCTTGCCACTAATTTCAGAGTGAATAATAAAAGGTAGCAAAGCTAACAGAAATACTCTATTTAGCATATTGACTGAACAATGTAATATTGCCTTTTTAATTTATTTTTGATTCAGAGTCAGTTTTTATATCTGTATTTGAAACTACCTCTTGCTTTACTGCACAACACACAAGTGCTAATACCTTCCTGGAGACTAACCCATGACCCAAGATTTGCAGAGTTCCCTAAATATGAAAAGCACTGCCAGACAGCTATCAGTAACATTTGCTGACAGATCAATTCTGTCCTCCACTTTGGGATACTCCCCTTCTAGCTGCCTTAAGGCATTGTAGGAATATTAACACTAACAAGAAGTAGTGTTCCAGTTGAATCTTTGTTTATTTGGATAGAGGTATTTTTTAATAGCAACTGATGACAGTCAAGTCAGAAAGTATAATTCATAATGCAGACACTAAAAAAAGCCTCATTTGGGTTCCCCTCCAAAAGCCTTTTAAGACAGACTCGTGGGCAGCCTGGTTTTCTGAAGCAAAAGACATCAGCTCATATTTATAAAAATCAAATACATAAGAAACGGAGTGGTGGAGTAGAGGGATCTTGTTTACCAAAACAGAAAATACTCATTAGGGAGAAGCAAAACAGTCAAACATGAGCACAAAAGCAAGGCCCTCGTCCCTGCCTTTGGGTGGGTTTTCCCAGTGGTGTGATTTACAGCTCCAACATCAGTTAAGTATAATCTCTGGCCACACTCCCTGTTGTACAAACTAACACTACTAGTCAGAGCGCAGCACTAAGTTGTCCTCAACGCATACATATAGTCAAGAAAGCAGCTAATCTTTCCTCCCAACATTTTCTCCCTGTAGGTGCTTCCAGTGCACAAAACCAGGCAACATAGAGTTGTCTGTACCTACCGCTTTTTCTTCTTTTACAGATATAGAAGAGTCTCGGTCCGCAGACAGGGAAAAGTCAGTTAACAGCAAAATGAACAGTTTATATTTAAGAGCCTCAGGCTGCAAAACTTCTGTTCCTTCCTCCCTAGACAGTCATTACCACTCTCCCAAAAAAAGCTAAATCCTGTTTGCAGAGAAATCTCTCAGGGTTTCTAGTCCGCTCCACCTCACAGAAAAAACATTGAGGAAGCACCGAATTGTGTAACTTAACTTTTGCTTGGCCCATAAAATACCTCAGTCAGCAGTTTTCTCAGCATACCTATTTGCCCCAAGTATCAGAACATCTACAGCTTTAAAAAAACTTCACTGCAAAGCCTCCCTTCAGTGAGTGCTTACCTAAAGCCAGAAAATGAACACTTGCTCTACTTTTTCTCATCTACAGTACGCTTGAAACACCATCTCTGGGGTTTGCACTAGGGATATATACGGTAAGTGCAGTCTAATCATTTCAGCCCCATGCAGCACATCATTCTGCATCCGCTCCAGTTGTTTTCCTAAAGCCGCCTGCCCCGGCTGGATTTACGGGAGAGATTTCTGCTGCAAAGATTTCAAACACCGCCAGCCTACGTGCACAGTTTAACATCATCAGTTGAACCACTAGGAAATATGAGAAAGGCTTCAGGAATTCAATTCACTTCTAGTATTAAATAAAAAACACTCCTCGGTTGCCCCAAACTCCTCCTTAACAAGGCAAAAGTCGTGGGAAGGCGATCCAGCAGGATGCCCGGCACCAAAACCCTCCGAGTTCCGCTGGGATTCAAAGCGGCAGGCAAAGCCATCCCCCTTTCGCCACTTCCACTTTAAATAAGAAAAGGAAAAGGGGAAAGGAAAGGGGAAGGAGGAAAAAAAAAGGGGGGGAAGGAAAGGAGGAAAGGAAGAAAAAGAAAAGAAAAGAAAAGAAAAGAAAAGAAAAGAAAAGAAAAGAAAAGAAAAGAAAAGAAAAGAAAAAGGAAAAGAACAGAGGAAAGAAAAGGAAATAGAGGAAAGAAAAAGAACAAGGAGCCAAATATTTTTGTTCTTTGTATCATGTTCTTAAACCAAAACAAAGCAGCCCCATCCACCGGCCCGTTTCAAGCCAGAACTTCAGACTGCGCCGCAACTCCCGGGAAAATTCCACTTCGGACGGAGCCCCCCCGGGCCCGGGAGCGGCAGCCCCCGCGCAGAGCCGCCCCGGCCCTCTCTGTGCCCGCTCCCCACATGCTCCGTGCCCGCTCCGTACCCGCTCCTCACATGTTCCTCGCCCGCTCCGTGCCCGCCCCGGTCACCGCCGCCAGCAGAGGCAGCGGCGGCAGCACCGGCCGGGCGGGGGCGGGGGCAGAAGAAGCCCCGCCCGGCCGCATCTCAGGGGGAGCATCCCCCAGCGCGGAGCACAAGCTGCTGAAAGGCAGGAGACTCCGAGGTGGACGAGCACTGTCAAAGTTCCTCTGGGGGCAGGAGTTCCTCCAAAGACATACAGCACAAGGCTTGGAAAATGTCCTAATAACCAAGAGGATAATACAGTTCTATTATCTTAAGTAACAAAAAGTCGTTCTTGTCCGGCACCCTGTGCATCTCTCAGCTACACCTACCAGAGGTACCACGCAGAAGGGTCCTAAAGGACAGGACACGCAGATAGAACGGGTAGGATGGAGAGGGTGAAAATGCCTATAAAACCCTCTAGAGAGTTCCCAGGAACATGGAGCAAAGCTGCCAGGGACTGCATACCCCAAATTACCCATATGAAAGGCTATCAATAGCAGTGATAGCTTAGTTAGAGCAGTGAGTTCATTTCTTGTGTAATCCATCTGAAAATCTTTGTAAAGCATCATCCACCTGTTTTAGCTCCACTGCTTTTCAGGGGGGTTGAAATTTCCCTTGTATTTTAATAAGGAAGGATGTCTTCTGTAAATTGTTTTCCTTTGTCCTATTTATCGTCTCTGAAAAGTTTTCTTATATTTTCTCCGAAAATTAAGCAATTACTACTTTGCTCTATGCATGGGAAATACTATTCAGGCTCTGTCTGCATTTGCAATAGAAGTGTTCAATACAGTTTTCACTACAAATAAATTCTTCTGTAAGCTAAATGCCATTATAAAAACTGCACTAGGAGACACACTGGCCATCCATGTTTTTAAAAAACCTGGGTTTATCTTCATTTGAAAAAATACAATGCTAAATGTAGTTAAGACAGTTCATGAGTATTTATGATGTCAAACCAAGTAAGGATACTGGTTGTTAAAATTATGCTCCAAATGAGTTTTACTTTCGTAATACAGAATTGCTGGCTACCTGCCAGTTTGTAGCAGAATCTTGCTGTTGTTCATATTTCTACCTCAATATTGCATAAGGGAAAGGATCCAAGGATTTCCTACATAGACAGGTAGTGGTGTTTTCTTAGAATCCTGGTTTGTGTTGGAAGTGTCCTGAAAGATCATCCAGTTCCAACGCCTCACCATGGGCAGGGACACCTTCCACTATACCAGGTTTCTCAAAGCCCCATCCCGTATAGCCTGGAATTTTTTCACCATGATTTAATCTGTAACTTGCAAGCCAGTGAATTGTAACACTTTCATTTTTCTCTCCTTACAGGTCTTTCTTGAGTACCACCAGCCTAAGGCCTCCAGGCTCAGACTGCAGCACTAGCACTAGGACAGGGTTAGACAGCTCCTCCTGCCATTCCCATCCCAGCATACAGCCCTGGAAGTGTCAGAACCTGATCCCAACCTCTTTCCTCTGGAATTCCATCCCACTACACCATTTGCCTTGGAAATTCAGGCTTGATATCAAAAGTGTATTTATGGTCTCCAATAAACAACACAGTCTTCTGCCTCCTTCCAGGACACACTCAACCTCTTAGCAGAGGGAACCAGAGAATCGATGCCTTCTGTTTTGCCAAAAATGCCAGGAAATTATAAACCTTTTCTATTGTATTTCTAGTATTTTCTACATACTCCAAAATGAGTCCTTCAGACTCTCACGTACTCCTGCACAACAGTCAATAAAACCTTTTCCCTCTTTAGCTTTCACATGAGCGCTTTCTAATGGTTTTCAGGTGGGAAAGATATTAATTTCTCCTATCTCTTTATCAAACTCAGCATGCCTAAAAATAGTTCAGATTTTCCTTTGCTGAGACAAGTGTGTACACTTTCAATACAAGACCATTCTACAGTAAATTCTGCTACCACTTGCTCTTCCTCCAAAATACTCATGTGCAATACAGCTCAAGCATCAGTGAAAAAAATCTGAAACTGAGATTTAAAAGACAATAATATAATTTGACTTTAAAGAATAGCATATAGAACATGGATTATAACTATTAAAATTACTTGTACTGTAAATACAACTTGAAGAGCATTTCATATACAGTATTATATATTGTTAAAAGCAATTATTAAACTCATTCAATATTTTACAATGCTAACAAATTCAGTTTACGTTGCTGACTATATTTAAGCTGATCTTAACATGATTTGCAACATATTACCCTTTTTATAAAATTTTTGCTCTCTGTGACTGTTTTGTCAGAAGTGAAACCTGTCAGTTCATATCTAGCTAAAACCAAATGTAACTGGACACGGAACACACTTGTTCTTAGACTTATTTTAATTCTTTGCTCTAGTAGTTTGCCTTTTATTTTAGCAAGAAATTTCTGCAAAAGTTCATCTTAACTGAGAATTACTTTTGTGTTTTGGTTTTAAAAGGCAAATTCTTCTCCTACCATTTAATAAAGTCATATTTCACTTAATAAGATTGCTATTTAAAATTTACAAGCTTAGTGTATTCACTATTTAAACAATGTATATTTACTACATATAAATTGCTTATAGAAATTTAGCATACCACTTTTGTGAGAAATCGAGTGCTTGTTGGATTCAGATGCTCTTGATATCCTGAGCTAGATTGATAATCCAAGAAAAACTTGTTGTTGTCTACTTGTTTGGACTAAAAATAAACCAGACTTCCCAGACTTCAAATGAAACCTTTGGTAACGCTTATTCCCCACTCCCAAAGTGTGTATTTTCTGTCCAGCCCTGCTCACGCTATATTCAATTTGAAAGTCACTAAATAGAAGTATATTGCGGCTGTTCCTTATGCCAAAGGCTGCAGTTAATGAAACTGAAGTTCTCCATTCAGACTGCTTCAAGCTCATAACTTCATTAATCTTGAAGAAAGTGTTCTGCACAAACTGAAGCCTTTTAAGTCCAAGAGAAAAAAACTTGAAGCTTAAGTGGGAGGCCAGACAAGGATGAAGACTCTTTGAGCAGAAAGGGGAGATTGGAGATGTTCCCATACTCATTTCAGAAGTGAAGAACTTTATACAGAGAAAGTCTGCAAGAATCTACATGCCAACACAGACTACCTTCCAAGTCAATTTATGAAAGAATCCATAGTGCTTAAAATATCTGGAAATTACCTGGACTCTTAAATACTGTGGATTTAAGTCTTCTCAGGACCAAGCTGTGTTGTTTATGAAAGACCATAAAGACAATTTTGACACCAGGCCTGGACTTCAAAGGCTTCTTCATTAGTTAAGATCTCCGCAGCTTATAAAGTTTCAGACTCACAGCATGAATCAGACTTAAACCAAGTATAGATAAATCACGATTTCTCCTGTTACCTCTGCAATTTCACATACTACGCTTTTAACTACAATTCTTTCAGGGCTCTTAGCATGGTAGTTTGCCACTCGAATCAAAAAGCTGAGTGATTCTGAATTAGCATTGACATGTCTAAAGCTGCCTACACACAGAGCAGAGGCAGACAATGAAAACTGCCCCGGGCAAGTTTCCATCTGGTTGAGTTTATAGCCCCAGTCAGGCCTTGGTTTACAAAGGTCCCCAAAAGCTCTTCTCTGTCACCCTTTGCAACCAAGCCAGCAGTTCTGCACACACAATTACAGTTACAGCAAGTTTCTGACTCTCCGATTAAAAGAAATATTCAGGAATTCAGGGAAATATGGTCTCTTTTAAACAAACATGGTTTTTATTCACAGCTGAGCAATGCTGCAAGGAGTACAGAGGCAAAAAATGAAGAGCAAGACAGAACAACCATTCTTAATCAAGCAGCATCCAGCCTTTGTGGGAGGAAGTAATCAGACCTCTGGCAACAATTACCATTTTTTACTGCACTAAGCTTTATTTTTATTATGACCCTGCTGTTGCTAAGATAGTGCTCTCAAATTACTTTACATACAGACAGTATTAAGTAACAGGTTTGCCCAGGTTACAGGGCCAGATGGTTCCCCAAAGTTTAATATTCCAGTGAATTCATATTATTACAAAACCTCACAGGCCTCACATTGCTCACCCAAACCAGTAAATAACTTCTCAAGTCTAGGCAACATGTGGCTATAAAGATTATTTCCTTTCCTCTTTGCAACTAATGCTTTGTATGTCTGAGCAAATCTGTTCTTTGGAGTCGTAGTGAGCACTGTTAAAGATGATGGGCCTCTGCTGGACCAAAGTCAGCATCCAGAAAACACACTGGGCCAGAGACCTTCACACCAAAACCTCATCTGTCAGTGAGGGAAGGTAGAGCAGGTGGAGAAGGAGCAATACAAGTGTAGATTAGAAATGGAGCTGCCTCGGTGAAAAAGGGAAAATAAACCACATAAACAGCTGAAGTATTTCAACAAAGATGGGAAAACCAAATGCTTCAGTCTTGATACTTATGCTGCTTGGAGTGCTCCTAGATCACATCCATCATGAAGATCTTGGCCCCCCTATTACTGAAATGTTGAGCTGGTTGAAAATGAATCTGAAGAAGTAACAAAAGACATGACAAACACCACCATTTTTAAACCAACACTTAAGATGATCGCTGTTTAAATCACAGATGTATACTTGTTACAATTCAAAATAATCACATCATTGTTAAAACAGCAATGAGATGACACCTTTGCACAGCTTACAATGTCAGCCTAAGTAAGACTCCTGTTTTAGAATTTAATCTTTCAGGTGAGGAAACCTCTGACCTGTAAGAGCTTAAGGTCTTTTAAAATAGCCAATGTATTTGGTGCTTCTTCAGTTCTTTCGTAACTCATGAAGCAGTAGATCTTAAGAGGGCAATTCTGAAGCTGAACTCATTCTTCATAATAGCAAACAGTTATTCTGAACACAGAACAGTTACTGGAGATGTGCTTTCAGAAGTCTAGGACAGCTGAACATTTTTAAATCCTTAATTGTGTTAGTATAGCTTCAAAACAAAGTTCAGAAGGAATTTTTTAAAATACAATCATTAAAACCATTAAAATAGTGTGGTTTTCTGAATTAGTCACTTATACGAGTGTGAGAGATTTTTCATGAGGTGCTCAACATTATGGAGACATGAACTGAACACTCTAAAAAGGCTTTAGAAACTTGTGTTACAGTGAACTGTCCATTAAAAAAGTTAACTCATTTTTCTTCAACCCTGTTTTACACTGTATTGTTCTAATTTTTTTTCCACTTTACAGCAGTTTGTCTTTAGTTTTCCCATTAATAAACTAGTAAGTCAAGTGTTCACACTACGTTTTTTGAAGATTAATTACAGTATTAGTAACATATCTTTGCCCAAATTTTGTACATTCCATGATAATCTGCACATACAATTTCATATATAAAGTAGTTCAAACTCCTATTTCTGGAAAATTTTGCCTCAAACATGAATTCTTCACTGCAATGTTGAAGTCAGGCTTCATTTTTTTAATAGCATAGCCTTGCACAGTGGCAATTTAGACATTGAACAGCATTTGAGATAGTCAGAAGATTCAGAATCACCTGGTTAGCAGATAAGCACAAGCTAGTTGGGCATTTCCACTAGACCCAGTTTCCAATGCCACTGAGTTAAATGTAATGTACTATGCCCCTTTACAAAATTACTACAGCAGAATCCAAAATACTGGTTTAAATTATTTTTCCCAGATTCTGTTTTTGAGTATTGATAGTTTACAGCTGTGTAGAACTTCCTTGAAAACATTTTCCTGAAAAACTGCAGGCAGCTTGAGTGATCAAAATTTTCTCCCTCAGCATGTTTATTACTGATTGGTGAGGGGGACACACAAATACACTCCCAAATAATATTGCAAAGATAAAATGCTAATAAACTAATGTACATTGGAATGGTACCTAAATGCCTATACATTCTGTACGAATTCCAGTTTGGATGTTGGGGTATACTCTCTTGTAAAACCAGTTTGAGATAACATTTTATGCAAACTCTACAGACACCATCTTCAAAACCTATTTTTACTTAGACATGTCAACAATGCCTAAGCAAAACCTTTTTCTGAATGCAGCCACCTATGAAAAGCAGCATCAGTAACACATCCAGTAATTTGATTCACAGAATTAAAGTAACTGAAGTAATATCTCCCCTGCAAGATAGAAGTTCTCAGACTAGGCAGCTTCGAAAGACTTGGAAGAAAGCAATCAGCTTCCAACCCTAACTGAAACGGATGAAGCTGTATCTGCTTCCATAAAATGCTTACAGAGAAAGTAAACACTTCCCAACCTTCATTAGCACCAGCACATAGGTTTTAATTCAACATCATGCTAGTAAGAGACCATGCAGGCTCTCCCCATCTCCTCTCCCTTTTCATAACCACATCTATTTTGCATTTCTAAAATGAAAAACTATCAGAACAGTTCCATAGTGGTGATCGAGCAGACAAGAAGGCAAGAAGTGCTAAGGTGGGCTCGGAGTACTTTGCACACAGCAGCTGTAGGTACAGAAACACAGCCTGGCTCAAAGAGAAGCACTGCTAAGAGTAACTGGACTGGTGTAATTACTTCAACTTACCTCACCAGCAAGAGCTGTTAACGCCCCACCACAATATCACACTGTGCAACCTGGGCACAGCCAAGGTTTAAAAAAAAGTCAGGCTGGTTGCATGTAGTTGATTTTATTATTACATACTGATAATACATTTCAACACTTTTGATATCAGAGTAAACAATTATGGGACAAGTAAGTGCCATAATGCAAGTTATGGAACAGAACATCAGTGTAAAGTGTGGAGCAGCACAGCACCTGATTAAAAAAAACAAAACTCACAAAAAACCTCCCTAAAACACACAAAAAAAAAAAACCAAACCAAACCAAAAAAACACCAGTGCTGTGAAAACTCATGGTGTTAAACTTCACTTAAAAAAATTAAATCTTAGGAGAAGCCTAAAGGTCACAAACTTCTGAAAACACAGAAAAAGCCATGTGCATTCCCTCACTGAATCCATCAGGACTTAGTTCCATAAAGACCTTTTGCAAATTCAGTGTTTAAATCTTTTACATATTTTGTATTCTTCTTTACTGTAAGAGAGCACAGTAAGCTGATTCTATTCTACACACATTGTTTCAGTCTTTTGGGGCAAATGACAAATCACAGTTCCCTCTAGCTTTAAACAGCTGCTTCAACCAATATATATATACACGTGTAAACAAAATGTTATGTAAGGGCTTAAAGCGATTCCACAGAAGTATCCCAATTCAGCTAATTTGTGCTCTACTTCAAAATCCAAAGTGCCAAATGCAAGCAGGAAAAGTTTTCACTGTTGCAGTCTAAAATAACCCCATTTACTTGTGTGAATTTGTAAAAATCCTTTCAAGCCACAATTCCAATTAAATCAAAAGGGCTGAGAATAGGAATAATATGTTTACAGTAACTGCACAGCTTGCATGGCCAAAAGAAGTCTCAAAACTCATTTTTAAACTGTTGTTAACAGGCAATGGAATGTACACATTTTGACAATCAACCATATAACTCAAAAATAGACAACTACTGCACAGATCCAAATTTGTTAATACATAAACATATTTGAAAATATACAAAATCTGAAGTTATTACACGAAATCAAAACCTGGTTTTAAAAAGTGCACAGTAAAAACTGAAGGTAATTACTATATAAATTATCCACAGAGTGCGTATTTCCTGATTTAGAGCCAGCATTAAGTTCTGTTTTATCTGTTACAAGTTCTAAATATTTTAAAGCCATTTACAGCACCAATTCTGTTTTTACTAGACCCAATACCACCCTCTGCTTCCTGGAACAAACAGGAACTGGATAATGAATGGTCACTATTTGCATCCTGTGCAGCAGCAGCTTCCAAAGACTTAGTTGTAAACTATCGACTTTTGTTCTTTTTAGAATTTCCCTGCAACAAGAAACAAATGAACAGAACATGTAATTCAAGTAAGAAAACTTAGAGAGGTAACATACAAACCCTAATGTCTGATAATTTATGCCTACAGAAAACAAAGTACAATCAAAGTGAAAATAAACAGTCCACAGACTTAACATTGGCAGCTCGTAGCTGCTTGCTCAGAACATCCCACTACTACTATAAGCATAACAGAGGCAAATACCAGATATTTCAAATGAAGGAAGGTACTTCAACTGAAACCTGTGAAAGAGACATTTGAGGTACATCCCAAGACATTCCATTGTATTAACATCAATATTGTAAGGGCAGTGAAGGCAAGTCAAATCACAATTCAACTTTATTTCAAATATATCCTTATAGGATATTGCCTCAAAAAAGAAAAAAAAACAATTCCCCATCTTATGATTTTTGATTTTAATTTGGTCTGTACAGGTTATTCCTAGCTTAGAAAAGAAATTGTTCCACAGCTAACAAATTCATATAAGACTTGCAATAATTCCACAAAGAAAACATATAGCTTAAAATAAACTTTACTGCAATAGTTACTTGCTGGCAATTCTGCATCTGCCTATTTCCTTAAGAAACTTTTGTTTTTAATCTAACCAACAACTCTCTCCAAGTGATAAAGGCTTTAACTGCATCACTTTGATTTCAACTGAATTGCCTTCTACATTTGGTAACATTTGAAAACCTGTGTGGCTTCTGTTGTGAGATTCTGAGGTACTTCCTTACAGACAGAGGACCACTTCAAGTCCTAAAAGTATGGCAAGTGAAAAATTCCAGAAAATGTTTTATAAAAACATAAAGTGCTATGGTGAGTCTGCAGCCAAAACCTTCCTTCCAAAAACATCAGAGCTTATACACCAAAAAGTAATTTTAAAGAACACAATGCCAAGTTAAAACAGTCAGATATCTGAAGAAAATCATTTCTATAAAAGCAGGAAAGATTTTACTCCGAAAAAACCAAAAATTGCCATCATGGGACCTTTAACCAAACATGGATTTTCTAATTTATTTTTTTAACCCTTCAGTAAAACCTGCTTCCATGCATTCCATGATTAAGGAGAATAATGCTAATTTATTCATTTCACAGCCAGATGAGTGAAGGATAAAGGCCTTCACAACACCTGTTTGTCCCTAGAAGCACCAGAGTAAGATATGGTTTAATCACTGACTGCTCAAAACAGCAGACTTGTGTATTTTTCATCATTAAGTCAGAAACTTCTTTCTGGTAAGTGGGTAGACTCCTTGCTTGGAAAAGGATTTAAGTCTGGCCTTCAAACTCACAGAAGAATTCAAGTGGCAACTTTTTCATTTCTACATAAGAGACAGACAAGCTGGAATATGGAAATAAAACAGAGAAAGAGACTAGCTGCCAAGAACAGGGTATGCTGCAACCAACAGGAGTGCAGAAGGGACACTCCTACACAGAAGTTAATCATAACCATCTGCTATCACTAACAGGATCTTCAAATAGTTCTATTTTCACTACCTTTAAACAAAAAAAGGTGCTGATCTGCCATCAGAGGGTTCACTTTGAAAGTCTAACGTGGAGCAGTGACACAAAGAGTTTGTTCTTTTTCACATGTATGTTTTGCAAGAATTTTTTCTTCACTGAAATGTGCTGGAGGAGCAGGCTTGGAGCTTCCTTTCCAGTTGGCTGACTGTAAGAACTATAGCTCGGGAACTGGTTAGTTAAATGGCAGTACTGTAGGAACACCAAATGTAACCCACAAATCTCCAAACTACAGCCAGTGCCTAATGCCAGCACCTGCCAACTTACCTTACTAGCCATCTTTAGAGTATCAATTTCTTCCCTTTGTTTAGTTAAGGTTTCATTCATACTGCAGAGATGGTCACTCATCATACTTAACTGATCTTCATAACTTCTCTTTGTCGTCATCAATTCATCCTAAGGGAAAAATAAAATAACCAGAAGCCTCTGCTCAGTATTTGTGACAACTGGCAAAGCAGCCAACTTCTACCTCTGCTCGGGAAGCTACACTTGTGATGCTCAATGTGTGTAATCCAGCTAAAAAAATTGCTTTATGAAAGAAAGCCAACAGCTATTTCTATTTAACCTGAAGTCTCATGCATGGTTTGTTCCCCTTATTTCTGTGCTGTTTCCTTTAGATTCCCATCCCCCACCACCTTTTATGGCTTACATGAAAGAGTAACAGCCAAGTTTTCCAACACTGCCTCCAGCCAGGAAACAAGTAACATTTATAGGGTTAAAGCACAGCCTCTACATAAACACACATGGCATACAATGCTGAAGGAATCAAAACTCCATATGCAGTTACAGAGCTATGATCTCCCTCGGATTAGAGAGACATGAGGGGATAGCATGGAACATAACAACAAAGGGATATGCACACTTTAGGAAGGACAGAATAGAAGGGAAGAAATCATGTGTTATGTGAAGGAGTGTCTTGAAAACAATTAAGATCTCCTAAGTAGGGATCACAAGAGAACACCAGGGGGATATTGCAGGCATCTGCTATGAGCAGATAAAAACATCTCATCCACAGACCCTGATTGTCATTAGGGATTTTAACTACTCTGACATCTAGAAGGGCAGCAAGGTGGAACACAAGCAACTCAGGAGTTGTCTTGAGCGTGGCAGAGAACTTCTTGATACTAATGATCAGTAGGACTAAGAGATGCTCTCTGCTGGACCTGTTACTCACAAATAAGGAAAAGCTGGTCAGGGATGTGAAAGTCAATGGTAGCCTTGGCGGCAGCAACCATGATTTAGTGGAATTTAAGATCCTGAGGGAAGCAAGCAAGATGAATGGCAGAATTACAGCAACCCCAGATTGAAGAAGAGTAGATTTTTGCTTGGTAAGGTCCCAGGAAAAACTGCCCTGGAAGTTACAGGGGTCCAGAAAAGCTGAACGATGAAGCTCAAAGCTCAGTCCAATGCTTAAGAAGTGGAATGACTGTGGCAGGAGACCAGCATGGCTGTACAGGAAATAGTGCATTCAACAGCTTGGTCTGAACTCCCTTTGCTCTGACCAAAGAAGGGGACCAAATGACCTTCAGAGGACCCTTCCAACTTAAACAGGTCTACCATTCAATATAATACAGACTACTAAACATACAATGTTCCTGCTATCTTTTCTTAGGAAGTTTAATATGTAGTTAGAGATTATCATCTTGTGCTGAGTTGGATATTGATTGTGGAATTACTAAGAGGAACAAACCAGAAGAGTGTTCAGAACAACTGTTTATGGGCATAACTGTTCAAAGTTTATAACATTATGTTCACTGCCTGTATGGAGCAATTTCAGTATTCACCATCACAGACAGGTGAGCAATAAAGATATCAACTAAATGTAAAGAAAATATGAAAGAATTTAGGAACTGAGTATTTATATATACTTTATTTAATATTGGTTCCTTTCTCAGCTGTGTGGAAGGACAAAGCAAAAAGACATTCACAAGACCTGGCACAAAAGGCAACTGTTATTAACAACAGCTTCTTAAAACTTAGCCCAAAGTTATCGTTGCTGAATACTCAGGTATCTATCTCAAAAAGTCAACCTGGCATTTTTAAACCTTTCAGGCCCAGGTGCAAGAAGGGATTAAGAATTCCTTATATCATCTGCAAGCAGCCATACAACCACACCTTTTTTACATTAAAACCCCCTCATTTTCATGAGAATCCTTGAGATCAAATGTGCTAAAACAGAGGTTTGGCTCCTATAGCCTTTTCCTTGCAAGAATGTTCCACTTCAACTTTATTATACCTAGGATTTAAAATGTATTACCTAAGGCTCTTCTCTACATACCTTTAGAGATTTTACATCCCATAACTAAGGGCCTAGTAATGGCATGACAATGCTAGATGGTTGTAATTTTTCTCTTCTAAGTTCACCTTACACATGATTACAAAATGTATCCACTACTTGCCTGTAATCTACTGATGTTTTGACTGGCTAGCTTCAACTCTTCCGTGAGAGACTCCTTGGACTTCTCTGCTAAGGACAGTCTTTTGGCAAGTGCTCGACACTATCAAGAGGAACAGGATAGGGAGGGTAGAAGGGAGGAAAGTTAGTTCCAGAGTATTGCCTTGTATCATCTTTAAGTGACTACTTTGATTCTTCCATCTTTCTGTAACAGATTTCAAGAAACTTGGAGTTTCTGCACAATTCTAAACACAAAGGCAATGTAATAATTAACAATAAATATTTCACTTTACAGAACCAAACCTCTAAATACTGTATTTTTCACGTAATTGCTAGGAAATTTTTCATACGTAAAAAGCAGCACAAACAACTCACTTCATACACTGCTCAAATATCAGAGAAAAGACAGTTCTTCCATACTATGTTGTCTACCATTAAAAGAATATTTAAGAAGATTTATTCTAGTAACCTGGAGTTTTGGTATATTGCACATCAGTTAATTACACAAATCAAAATGGCCACTACTTTCAAGAAAGTTACCTCATGAAACCATAGATACAATTAATCATTTTGTTAATTCTTGAAGCATAACTTACACCTAAGAACTCACTTTTCTCAGAAGAGAGCTGTTTTCATCACTTCATGATACACTCATACATTTTTGAATATCTGCATCACTTTAAAATTAAGTCCAAACTATCTAGGTAATTAAAGCCAGCTACTTCAGCTTACATGAACAATGATAATAATGGCCAACTTTCGCAAATGAAGATTTGGGAAGGGCTCTCCCCACGTGGGTGTGCCCTCCCAGCCTGCACAGTGGATTTTTTAGGTGAGGCTCAGCGTGCGCAGAACTGGCCCCACCATTTAAGACCTGAGGTTCATTTGCCACGGCCGAACGAGCTTGGACAGTGACAGTGAAGTCCTCGGGACCGTCACAGCACCCGGTACTAACCAGGGCTGACCCTGCTGAGCATCCGAGATGTGACGGGATGGGATGGCAGGGAGGCATTGAACTGCCTGGGGACGGTCCCCACTGAGACTCGAACTCGGGGCCTTGGGATTCAGAGACCGGAGTGCTCTCCATTACACCACATACTTACATGAACAAATCCATACATAATACACATTATACTTCTTAATACACTCAAGACCAGGTTACTAAAGAATTTGTTTTAAAAAAAAGTTCTTCTACAGTATCCATTTTTATGCACACTAGAACACAGTCACAAAATAAAATATTCCACGAATAGATTTTTATAAAACATTATGCTCCATGTATTTAAACTCACTGTGGAAAGTTGAAGAAGAGATTTACTGTTTTCAGCATAGCCACTGCCTGCATGCTCACCTCAGCATGAAAGTGCACTGATTTGCTGTCAGCAAGCTGCAGATGAGAGGTAAGGTCTGCTATCCTTGCCATATAGTGGTTTTTTATCAGGTCTTCACGAGACTCAACATCGGGAGGCTAGCAAGGCAAAAATTTAAGTAGATAGTATTTATGTTAATAGATTGAATACTTGCATCACAACATTGCCCCTATACAGACTTCTCTTCTTCCCTCCTGAGGTCTGGCTGCTCTACCCAAAAGTATTAAATTCCTCAAACATAACAGACAAATAACAGCAGGTCACACTGCAAGTTGTCACTGGTGGTGACTCTTAATGTCAGACTTCCTGAAAGGATAAAGAGCTGACTGAAGAGGTAGTAATTTAGCTTAATTTAACATATCAAGTGTCTGATGAAGATGAGACTCCACTGCAGAAGTGGATTGCTTTCACCTACAAAAACTTACTATCTTTTCCCAACAAGGAAGAATCCTTCACAGAAGGTCACAAAAGTCAAAACTATTTCTACTGTTGTATGTTCCAGAAGTTTCTTTAGACATTAGAACTTAAAGAAAATAAAAAAGCCAAACAAAAGTTGCTAGTTAACTGTAAGTTACAGTAACCAACTGGAAGCAGCTTTCACATGAGCTGTCATTACCTTCAAATCCAGAAGAGCTTGTCTGAGCTACTCCCTGCCCCCCTAACTCTTTTTAATCATACCTTCAGAATAAAAGAGGACTAAACTGAAAGACACATCATTTCATTCAGTACCAGAAAAGGGAAAGCACTGACTTATTCTGCCAAATTCCCACTGAGGCAAGTGTTACATTATGGCAGTGCTAAATAAAGTGGCAGCTGGTTCAAAGTTTGTTTCAGTATGACCTCTGCTTTGGGATAGCCTGTACGCCAGCCACTACAGTCTGGGACTTTTTAGCAGCTTGAGCCCTTCCTTAAGAGTTAAGACTTGAGGCTTGCAATGCAGAGTGGACTACTGAAGCACAAACAGACTAAATTACAGAGAATAGACCTGGATCACAGCTCACTGCTCCAGAATGCTTAAATGGATAAAATAACAGTTCACTAACAGAAAAAGAAAATTAAGACATGTGGATTTCAGAAATTTGACCATATCGTATACAGAGACTACACGGGTGACTCGCATTATATGACAATATTCTTGGTAATTAGACCTCTGGAATAAGTGTAACAGCATCAGAATTGAAGTATTTAGAAGATATTTTTTGATAATGTTTAAAACAGATTACCTTTTCGTTATCAGTAGTTATAGTCAACATTCCAATCTAGAACAAGGAAGAAAATACACTTAATGACAAGTACAAAAACAGACACCATAGCTGCAAGTTATTATGGTTTCAGCCACAGAACTTTAAACTTAAAAAGTCTTGCAACAGTTCAAACTAAAATCAAATTTAAGTACTTCCACCTGTTACATAAACAAGAGTGATCATATGGATGCCTTGAACACAATTAAAGCTGATACCAACTCTCCAAATATATTCCCTGCCTTACTATGCACTGAGGGAAAAGGCAATAAAAACAAGATGCAGCTGGGCTTATATGATTATGCAACTGCTTGATCGTATGAAACTAATCCAGAGGTACATGAGTCAATTGAAACACTACTTATGTTTAAGAGCAAGGAAAGACATTTTGGATTTATTGTGTACCTTCTGAATTCCTTCCTTTCCACTTCGACAAAACTCTCCAGGAGGGGTGTGTGCCAGTAATTACTTTCATGGAAGAATATCTTCACAGAGAATCAAAGGGGTTTTTTTCCCCCCCGATCTCAACAGGACTAAAGATTGAGGTTCATGGGAAATAGTTATACAATATGTTGACCCATGAGTTACATTAAGCATTGTGCCTGGATAAAACAATTCTCCTCAAACTTCTAAGGATTCAAATAGAGGATCAAAAACTTAAGGTGCCAGTTTACTTCAAAACAGAGGACTTCAAAACAATCCACTGGTTATTTTTATCCTAGAGCAGGACAGTGGGGAGGAAAAAAAAGAATTCCATTGAATGCTGAGCTGAGTAGATTGATTATTTCTTAGAGATGACATTGCTGTTAACACCATTTCAGAAGTGGTAATTCAGGGGAATAGCCAACCCATTTTAAATACATGTAGTAAACAAGAAAAAGCCACTGACAAACACAGAAGAGCGAGGACAGAATCCATGCTACATCCAAAAGCAATTGCTGAACCCAAACTGACATACAAGTCTTATAACCCATTTACAAATACTAGTTACCTACTTCCATTTGCTTTAACGTACCTAGAAATGAATAAAAGTATTGGAAACTCAGAGGCAACCCAACATATATACCAATAGCAAGGTTTCCTAACTACTGAGTCAGAAAAACCTAGAGGATAAGCCCCTAATAATTCCCCTTCACTCACATGAGTACAGAGCTACAAAAATATCTCCAAGATACTTAAGACAGCGAACAAAGTCTCAAAGCACAGACAGTATTCGCAAGCAGCTTTGCAAATACAAGGACCCCAAGTGTGAATGCTTTCAACACTGTCAAAAGGCTTTCATTATTAGTGTTCCACTGATCAAACAGCACTGCTCCTACAGAAAGTAGATTTTTCTCTACTGAAGTAAAAAGGTCACTCACCAGACTAGTACTCTTAATGGGTTCCCTCAGACTCTTTTCTGTGGTTTCCTTCTTTTGTTCTGTTACATTTGGCAAAATGGAATGCTCCTGTATAGTTTCAGTTAAATGTCCACTAAGAGAGTTCTTCAGTTTTTTGTTTTCTTTCTCTAGCTTTATTTTAGCTAGCTGGGCCTCTAACATCCAGTGTTCCTTTTCTTGTTCAAGTTTTGCAATTTTCTCCAAACTCTGCTGGACCTTTAGGAGGGAAAGTTTACAGTCGAGGTTATTAAACTCAAGGAGAAAAAAGCCACACAGAGGAAATGTTTGAGAACAATCTTATTTTAAACCATTACATAAGTGAGCTAACAAATAGAGCAGCAGGTAAACAACTACTGAATGAGTAACTCAAGCTGAATGAGTAATTTCAAGCTGAATGAGTAACTGCAATCCACTGTCAAAAATAACCACATTTTTTAATTAGTTTGAAATTTGCACCACAAAGTTACAGCAGCATAGTGTTAGATGAAAAATCAAAGCGAGGAAGAATTCTATAAAAATCTGAAAGATGTGTACCTGGCATCAGCATTATCCTTTTCTACGCTAGAAAGATAAACTCTCCTCTCCCAGCTGTGTCACCTGACACAGACAGAACCACCCACTTTGTCCAGATAAGAAAACGACTATGGAACAGAACACATACAATCACTCCACACATTTCTGCTGAAGTTCATGTCACCCCTACTAATACACTTTCAATACTGTACAAAAGAAAAACCAAAACGAAAAACACACACCAAAGTATTTTCTTTGTAAAAGTTCAATGACAATGAGTCAAGCACAGTCTGAGTATTCAGGCTAATAAAGAAGTTTCAGTATTAATCAGTTAGTCTCATTCATATGAGGAGACGGGTAAACTGTGTAGGCCTTTTAAATACCATGTATCCTCCCCCTGCTTCACCTTCCAGAAAAAAAATATAAATATGCACAGTGGAAGACAGAAACTGTATTCTATTACTCTAAACTGAAAAGAAAAATCATTGATCTTAGCCAGTGGTAATAAATCCTGCATAGTCAAAAAAAGGAGTCAAAACAGTACATAAGATTAGAAATCAATCATTCAGTATGCCTTATTCTTATCTTTACTTTGCATTTATTTGAATGATTAAAGATTACCTGACTTCCTGTACCTACAAATAAAGGTATCAATGGCATAATCCTGTCTTTTATAACTACATGTACGTTCTGCAAGTACAGGAGAAAATCCAGTCTGACAAGGATAAGTTTTACTTTCAAAACTCTACAAGACATCTACAGTCTCATTTTAAGCTTCACTATATGCATTAATACCTACAAATGACCACAGGCATAAGTATGTGGAGGCTATTTGATATTACTTTACTTTTACAAAATACACTACCGTATGTTAGTAAAATTTATAACAATACCTGTTGTGCAAGCCCTTCTCTACTTTCTGTAGAACTCAGGAGAACTCTGCGATTGGCTAAAGCCTCTTCATAAGGCACTGAATCTGCACAAGGCTGCAGAAAAATAAAAAAAAACTCAACATGTTACACAGTAGATCAGAATATGCATTCTACAGTTACTTTCTTACTGCCCTCCTTCCTGTATAGTAAAGGGAAGAAAAACTATGTTCCAAGTGCTTACCAGTGAGTAGGGAAAACTAGTTTGAGCTCACAAGGAACACTGCCCCAAAAGGTGCAGTTGTTTAAAGTGCTCAGAAAACTCACAAGTGTCAATGAATCATCAAATACATCTTAAGGTCCACTTTACAGACACTAAAGTGATTTAGTAACAACTGTTAATCACACCATCACTTAATTGTTAATTTTAATGGAGACAACAGGGAGATCTGGCAGCATTCAACCCTTTGGTTCAGCATACTTTTTCCAGCATACTTCCTTTTCAGCTGCCTTTTTTCCCCGTTGCCCTCCACTGCGTTCCTGTGAATGCAAGTGTACGAGTATGATATCATTTGCTCGATATTCCTGGTGAATAGGGAGGAAAATTAAATAAGCAGCTACCCTCTTCTCCTTGGAGCCTTGGCACAGAAATAATTAGTGGAAATGGGTGATGGCAGAATTGGCACATAGTCTCAGTTGTGAGGGCAACTATGCTCCCTAGTTTTCAATAGCATTATTGATCTAAGGGTTCCATTTCCTCAGCCAAAAATTCTCATTCAGAGAATATAATCCGTTCCAAATACTGAAAATCCTTAGTTTGTATTCTCGTTGGTGTAACCAACTCAACAGAACTGCACTTCCTCTGTACAAGCATGGTAGCTGAACAAACCTTCTTCAAAGACTTCATGTAAGCAGCTGCCTTTTTCTTGTACTGCAGCATACACTCAGCTGAGAGAGGGCTGATGAACTCTGTTCCTCCTTTAGGGCCATAGCTCAATGAAGTAGTGAAGTGATCCAAGTTGTTACTGAAGAACGAGGCGATCTAGACATATCAAGAGAAGTCACTTTTTCAATTAAGTTGACCAGAAAGATGCATCAGAGCAATTACTCCTTCAAAAGACAAGTATTCAGTGAAAGTGAACTTGGTAATAAGAATTTGAAATGAGCTACAGGCTCTTCCACATAACCCAGACCTTACTAACACGAAGCATCCTCTTCACAGTACCTATTTTTATCACTCATTTATGAGTTGTTTTTTTAACTTGTAGCCTGAAAATAACTTAAGAACAAACCTGATACTATAGACTATTAGTATCACAGGCACACTCAGATTTTCCAAATCATTCAACTAAAGATTACTTCTTTTTCTTAAAACTCTGCATGAGTTAAGGAATTACATAGAAAGAAAAGTATCCATTACCTTGCCTGCTCCATTTGTTAAAGCCGCAACAGAGGATAAAATACAGTCATTTGTAGTTACGAGTTTCTGTGTGGCTGTTGGAACATCCTGCTCTAAAGTAGCTTTCTGACTGTAGTGCTTGGAAATATCTAGAAAAGGAAAAAGACACATTTATGTCAAATTCTGATTTTGGTTGATTTCAGTAACCGTTTTCAAATTTAGCTTTTGACCTCAGGCTTCAAATGCTACTCCCATCTCTAAGTTGTATAAAAGTTTAGTCTGAATACTCTTACTTCTTCAGTACAGTGCCTTAGACAACTGCCTGTGACCACAAGGAACAAACATTATGCCTGTTACACAAGGCAGAATAAAGGTGTATATTTAAGTGTACCCTGTGTCCCAAAACTCAGAGCTATATAGGGGATCCAAGCTCACACTGAACTAGTGTTTAATGTCACAAATATACTTTTCATTTTCAAGTATTTACAGTCGGACACTCAAAAGTAGAATTTTTTGTCACATTCAATATCCCGGTGTTAAGTCCACAAGACTTCTAAGGGAGAAGTATTTTAATTCTGTCAGGCAAAGCTAAAAGACTATCTGAAGTTTAGAACGTTACTTCCAATATTCTGAATTTTTTTCAGGTAAAATTAATAGAATTTACGGTTTACTAACTAAGAGAATTTACTAAAATTTACAGAACTCCCCTTCAAGGAGAAGCTGGGTGGGGGGAACATAAATAGGAACACATAGAACTTTTTCAAAGTCATTGCCAAAACCATCTTAGCCTAGATATGTTGATTGATTTGAACAGCATCAAAATTTAAAAAGAATCAAATCTTTATCAAGTAAGAACAAACACGCTCAACTTGGCCTAATTAAAAAAAAAAAAAAAGCAACTGTTTGACAAGTGAATATTTTGCACCTATTTTCCAATAAAGTACTATTGCTACAGCATGGAGAAGTCCCAGCTCATCAACACCACAACTCACAATCTGAGGCAAGCTTAAGCAGTTAGAAATTAGTTTGGATTGAGAAAGAAGAGAGAATTGACAAATCAAGCATTCTGGAGCATGGGAGTGTGAAATGTTAAGCACATTTCTGTTAATAGCTAATGAATTCTACTGACAGTTTTCTTCAGTACTTCTATTTTACTTCCTTTAAAGTGTAAGTTGGGTTGATTGTACACTGCAGTAACCATATTAAGAAGTAGAAAGTATTTATCAATAAACTTATATTTTCTACAAAACTTTTGGTTTCAGGTCTCATTTTGTTTGAGGTACAACCTTTAATATAATTTTTCAAAAAAAATAGGGACTCTGCAGAATGGGACCATGCTATAGATCCTATTATTGAAAAAAAAAGCTTTTATAATTTTAAACAAAATGTTTGAACAGCTGACTAGCATAAAACAACTCATCTATATGGATCACTTTCTCCCTGGGAACAGCTACACAGTACAGAAATTCTAGGACATATGGAAACATCAGTTTTTTAAAAAGTTTTAACCAAAAATCACTTCACTGAAAACATAACACATCCATGTTCTTCTGATAAAAGGAAGGTAAACCATTTTCCAGGAGGACATTAAATTTCAAAAAGAACCCAGACTTCTTTGTAAGCTTTGGTATCATATTCATGTTAAAAATAGTAACCAACCTGAAAATAGTAAGGAAAAATTCTACTTTGAAGGCAGGTACTAGGTCAACAGTATATATGCAGGGGAAAATATGTACATTTAATAGCATTCCCATCTGTATGCCAGTTTCAATAGAGCAATGAAGTTGAGAAAGTAAAGTGATACTGCTCAGGAAGATCTGGTGAGCCATGATTAAATAATCCCACAACTGCAAAAACCAAAGCTAACAGAATAATGAAAACCATGCACGAACATCCAAAGCAAGTGGTTGGTAGCTTTAGTTTCTCATCTTTGCTTGTAAAGGCAAAACAAACCACATCTATCACATACTATATGCTCAACATTGTTACAAAGAGAGTATATGTGTAGCATGTTAAACAGGAAGCAGAGCTGAAACACAGCAACATTCCTGTATTCTCACCTTTTAAAACGTCATGAAATCCACGAAGACTTGCAGCAATGTTTGTGAACACAAAGTTGTAATTTGTCCTAAGTAGTCCTTCTGGGTTTGTACCTAAGAGTACCACATAAAAAGGAAAATAAAACCACAACACTAAGATTTGTCCATGAATAAGAAGAGGTAGCTTTGAAAATAATTCAATTTCCACCTACTAGAACCATTTGCAAGGAGTGTGAGTCACAATAGATTCATTTACTTAAATTTCTCCTTCGACATCAAATGTATATGTATCAAATTTTGCCAGAGCAGGCAGGTAAAAGACTTCGAAGTTCCCTAAATTTTATTCAGATTTTACAAATGTCAACTATTTTGGTCTCAAAACCCACTTACACATGCAGAAATACTTACATGGTCACTGCTGTACAAAGGAGCATCTGGGCCCTTCTAAAAGAGTGAAAACTGAAATAACCTGAAGCTCTACAATAACCATTTCCAGGTTACAATAACCGTCTTGTTCCAGGATGCATTTGGAGATAGTTTCCCCATGCACAAACACACACACAGGTTTTACCTGATTTATTTAGTCATTATCATGACAGTTATAATAATCTTATGAACAGAAGAGGTTGGAAGTGATAATTAGTAATAAAATGTAGTTTATTAACAATTTCATAATTAAAGGATGACAAAAGACACACTGTCAATCAAACTATAAAAACCTACAGTCATTTCTTCTCCTCTATGGTTAACTATGACTATCTAAAATCTGGTACATGTGACTGCTCGGTAATTTCCAGGCCTGCACTATGTCCATGTCTATCCAGAAGGAGCAGTGTGGAACATTAAACACTCTACAGCACACTCTGTGTCCCAGCAAGGATAAAAGAGGGTCCAGCAAGACTGAGCACACTGCAGAACTTACTCATCCAGAATGCAGAATGCACCTAATGAGCAACGTTCATGTTGTTTTCTTCTATCACAGAAGTGGCATTTGGGGTGTGTGTGTGCATGGCTTAAAAAACCCCAAACCAAACAAGAAAAAATAAAACAAAACAAAAAACCCCATTCAACATTGATCCAAAAAGAAAACCAGTACTTTCCAGTCACAGTGTAACCAACCAATCCAAAACTGACACTTACTTGGTAAGGCCAGAAGACTGACATATGTATGTAGCTTCTCAAAGACTGAAGTCAACCTTTTCATGTCTCTGTGTAGCTCCATATTTCTAGCTCTTAAAGCAGCTGTGCAAAGAGAAGACTCACACTCTTCTTCCAAACTAGGAATACATGAATTATTTTTTTTAAAAATGAGCAATTATCTTTAATAAACAAGTTCATGAGTTTTGGAGTAGGTAAGTGTTCTCTACATCCCCAGTCCAAGGCAACAAGAGACTAGAAATTTATTTAGAAAGGTTAACAAAGGTTAACGTAGCAGAGTGACTTAGCAATACATGAAAATTACTGTGTGCATCTCCACTCTCATGCATTTCAGTCACAAGCCAGAACAGTTTACGCTCAGGGCAAGGAACTGATTGCATCAGTTTAAAGACTTTTTTCTCCACTACATAAATTATTTTATCTTTTGCTTCCTAAGGAGCATGAGAACAGGTATAAAGGAGCAATAAATCAAGTTTTTTCTTCTCCCTTAGTCCAAGTTAAGCATTTCTTTACATCTATAATTCCTTCAACCAAGTCAGGAACAAGTATTTTCACAGCAGAAGGGATGTGCATCTGGCCAGGTTTTACTATATTTACTGAATGATAAATAATCCTCAGATATGCTCAAGGCATTAACAGTTTCAGTATATCATACCTGAATAGTATCAATGCTATTGCATAACATTAAGAAACACTAATGAATAAAATACATGGATTTAGCTCTAATGCCTTAAAAGAAATATGCCTAATCTCAAGGCTCAGAAACCATCATGAAAAAAAAAAGCAGCTCTGCCTTTTTTTAAGCCAAAGTGTATTTTAAGGGTTGACTTAATATTTGAGGTTTTGGTGTTGACAAAACTGCATGCCTGCCACTTACTGCGCCTTTAAATTTGATCTATCAAGTAAAAAGTACCTTTTTAACTGATAAGGAAGAATCTTTCTTAAAAAGCACAAGTAGGAAGCTAAATGTTCTGAGAAGGCCCTCAATTTCACTGTTGTTTCCTGAAAGGAAAAACAACACATGAGTGGTTTTGCGCTGTAAAAATCTTCTTCGATACTAAAGGCAAGAAATCTTTACCAAGACTGTCACAGTATCCTCCGTGATGCTCTCGAACAAGTGCAGCATTCCTTCCTCCAGAGGGCGAACATACGAAGCGTTTTCATGGAGATACTGTGAGAACTGAGGACAGAGAGGTTTTAAGATGGTGCTTGCTGATAGCTCTTAAAAAATCTTTCAAGTTAACAACTCAACAGTCCATTTTAGCAAACTACCTGTCTTCTGAAACGATGGCTAAGATGTCATTAATAAGATATCAAGTGAGGTCCAGCAACCACTCCTACAGCACACACAAACACACCTTGAGGGAAAGGGAGAAATAGTGGAAGTCCAGGCAAAATCACATCTAGAGCTTTGCCACTGCACCCTATCCCATTTTAAGTGCCATGCACAGCACACCAAGCCCTTGCTTTTTAAGTTTAAACATTGTTGCATTCCTTTCTCAGCTCCATCAAATTAAGGCTAGATCCGTGCACCATTAAGCCACCAGAATAAACTATCCCACCTTCCTCCCAGCTGTTCTTTGCCCCTCAGCCCTGTGTAAAGTACTGAAGAACTAAACCAAGATAAAACGGAGAGCAAGAGATGTGTTTTTAGCTTTCTCGGTGTCCAGTCCCGTTTTCAACATGCCTCAATGCATGCTTAATCCACTGCAAAGGATGGAGCACTAACTAATCAAAGGAGAATTCTTACTTCCAAACTCTATGACAAGGTCTGGGCAATAATGAAACTTAAGTTTCACGAAACTGCCTGACTTTCCTGAAAACTGCTTAAGTAAATTCTATGGCTAATTTTGCCCTCAAAAAAGCATACCTGACAACAAAGGTGTGTACTCTTATACACAACCAAAATATAACAGCACCATTGCCTTTCCATTTTGATACCTCAGTATCTCAAAAAGCTTCTTCCACAGATTGATGTAAGCAATGAAAAGCAATCTTGGTTTTTATTTAACTCCACAGAAACACACCTTCACCTTTGATTATTTCAACCACAACAAGCAGCTAAAGATCCCAGGCAAATAAGGCACAAGAGATTTTAATTATTTCTTGTATTATTACAGTGCAGTAACACAGTGTTAAGAGAAAGAGTGAGATGCCAAGCTCTCATTCATGCATGCACAAATCTGGATGGAATTAGGGAAAATTCCTAAATCTACGGGGGAAGAAATAACACATGCAGAATGCTCCTGGCTTGTGCTGCAAGAGAGAGGACTTGAGTTATCTGGCATGATGCTGAAGACCCAGCAGAACCCAGCAATACAATACTTAAAGAGAAAAGGAATACTTAAACCTGGAAGGGAATTGTCCACATCTATTTTGAGTGTTTGGTGGGGAAAATAGCTCGAAAGCACCAGACAAGACCTGGAGTTGGGGAAAAATAAATCAGTGCAAATCTGCTAAGACACTACCTGACACTCATTTTCTCTGCCATTAAGGGGAGGCTTTGACCCATTCAGTGGAGGAGCTAAAAATCACACTGAGAACACTTGCCAAGCAAATTGGCAAATCAGTAAAAAATATAGGAGCAACTATAGGTCCAGTGAGTGACAAAAGATGCTTCACTGCCGGAAAGTCCCAGCAAAAGCCCTGAGATGTAGCATGCACTGAGGGAATTAGGTCCTGAATACACAGTAGGGCAGACTACAAGACATAATTATGAAAACAAATCCTGAACTACTAAATCAGAGTCAATTATCAGAAGAGTCAAATTACAGCTCTGATTAAGTTGTATATTTCAGCTGTGCTGAAAAGCAACAAAGAAATGTTAACTAGAGTGTTGGGGGCAGCGGGGGGGAATCCATGACATGTGATATCTAAGAAACCTGATTTTCTTCTCTTAGTGTAAACTGCATAGTGTCTCTAGAATCCAGCCACCGCACTGGGCCACATAAACAGAGACACAATTCCTGCCCCAAAGAATTTGCAAGATAACAAAGCCGCATAGTTTTCCCAGGAAGGACATGCCATTTTGAGTGCTAATATCTATGCTGAACCTCTGTAAAAGTGTATTCTTGACTGACATAGTTGAAACAACTAAGAAGGCAAATACAAGGGGGTTTCTTTAGTGGATAAACACCTTCACAAGCAGATTTGTTACCTGCAAAGATATTAAAGGTGGTTTTCCCAAGAACAAGAAAGTTTTGTGATAGTTAACATTGACAATACATGCATTGCAGCCACTTGATCAATGCAAACCACATCAATCTCAATAGCTTAAGTGTGAGCCCTACCAACTACTAAACTGAAATTAATGTCTGAATCACAAAATACTTTAATCCAGCAACTTAAATGCACATAGATCCACTCGCGCTATGAAGTCAACTCTGATGTTAATGCATGCCCATACAAATCCTTGTGCACAAAGTTCTTCATGGCACAGAAAGTCAAAATATGCAGCTTAATAGCTTTGAATGACTCTCAGAAAGTCGTCCCATGGAAGTGTACTGAAAGAGATGGGTCAGATTTCTTGTACTAATTTCAACACGCTTTACAGACTTGAAGCTTCAGAACATTTATAGGGAAGGTCTTTACACAAGGAGCCCTGAATCTATTTATAACGTTATTTTTTTGATAAAGGAACAGAGTCTAGGTTCTCTCCTTCGTAAGACTACCTTCCATCCAGTTTATTTAACATCACAGTTAAACACTTTAAATACAAAACCAGATTCTGTCTCAACATCTCCCATGCCCCAGTGCATCGATTAAATCAAGCTCTATTTAGCAGTGCAGTATTTGTGTACTATTAATTTAAAAAAAGTTGGCTGAAGTTTTAAAAAATGCACTTCAATTTAGCAATTAAAAAGCAAAGCTTTGATTTGATTATCATATTGCTCTTGTAGCAGAGGCACAAAGGAGAAGGAGTTCTCTGCAGCTACACCTCTGCCCACATTCACAGAATTCACCCCAGAAGACTTCTCGTGCAGGCTCTCAGGAACACACTCACAACATTCCAGTAAAGTGCAGAAGTTTGCATGACTATAATTACTCACTCATTAAAGTCTGCCTAATGTAATATACTTATAGCTGAAATTTGTAAGATTTACCTTCTGATTTAACGGTGATATAGTGTCTGTTGCAGAATCAATGGGAAAGATCTGTACCTTCTGCTCAGTGTACGTGTGGAAGTTCAAGAGAGCTGTTACAAGTTCTTGAACAAAAGCCAGTGCCTTGCCAGCAAGGTCTCGCAACTTCAGCTGTAAAGACAGTTATAAAATGATTGTATTTGAAATGTAGCTACTTAAATATGAACAAACCCCCCCACAACTATGTTTGGATACAAAAAATTGTTATCGGTGATTGCTTTCTTTTTAGTATTTCAGCCTAAAATACATAGCAGCAATTAACTTAAATTTTAAAATTTATTCATAAACTCGAACGCCACACAGAAGGGCACATTGTTGTATGATGACAAAGTATGTTTCAATTTCACAAAACTGGTGATACTTTACCTCTACCTCATTTTTCAAATCACAGGCCACAAGAACACTCAGAGGTCAATATAGTTACAGAATCTATCTCTGAAATTTCTGAAGACTAATAGACTAATTACTGACAACAGCTCAACACCTGGTTGCAATGAAACCTAAATTTAATTAGTAACAACCAGTGAGGTTTTCTCCCAGAATTAAAAGTGTTTGCTTCTCTAACCAGTAACATTCAATTCTTATTCTCCAACCTGGACAGAACTGAGCTGCTGCTTATGAATAAGGTGGTTCTGTGGCTTTAGTACAGTAGGAAGGCACCCCAGAATTTAATCCAAAATGGAATATAGTCAAGAGAGAAGAAAACCACACCCTGTTGTGAGTTATGGAGGAGATAGTAAGGTTAGAGTGACATTTCAGCCAAGAATTACTTATCCTTTGGAGATGTATTCCTAATGCTTCAATGAACTGTTAAAACAAGTCAAGTCTTGATTATGGATCTGAAATTGTGGTGAGTAATTAATTTAGTCATTAAACTCAGTTTGTGTATGTTAATTAGCTATTCAAACAATGAAAACAGACACTATTACTGTTTTGCTGTCCTTTACACAGCACTCTGTGCTAATGCACCAGCATTTTGTCTCCACTGGCAAAGCCAGTCATAAAAATCTGTCTTGAAACATTTTCAAGTCCTCAGATTTTGAAGTATGAGGCTGCCTGACACAGTTCTAGCAGAAAACAGTAATGGGAGAAACACTCCATGTGGTTATTCAGATTTTTCTTGAAACTCAGCAGCAGCGACCTGAAACTTAAGGCTTCTTTCATCACAAAACTGAACAGCAGGACACCTGTTCTCACAGCAGATATATTGGGAACAAGGTCTCTTCATAGGCACTTCTGAAGAATGGATAAAGTAACTATTTGAAATTCTTCTGCAGTGGCATCTGAATACACTAACTTGAAGGTTCAAGACATCTCATAGAAGCAAAGAAAAAAACCACAGTGCTGTGGAGCCCATCCTCAGTGGAAGCAACACAGGAAAATTTTGACTGCATCCAGGTATCTGATTTGCTGCTGTAAAAACCCTCAATATATTTATCTATTCACAGAAAACTAATGCTCATTTTCAATACTGAATAAGTAACATTCCCAAGGAAACTCATGAAATTATAGTAGTGCACAGAAACTGTTTACTTTTTTTTAAATATTTAAATTTATAAGGGTTATTTTGCTGCAAGTAAGAGGTGTTTTGGCAAGATGTATCCCATAAAATGTAAATGAATTATGCAGAGATTTCAGAGAGACATGATTTATTCCTCAAAAGGATTATGGCTAGTGACAAGTAATGTTAACTACTATGATATTCTAGTGTACACACCGAAGTGTAGTTTACAAATGGAAACATTCTTTGGAGCTCAAGCAATGTGACTGAAGAAGCTCCATTTGAGGGAAAAGGAATTTGATGCCAAACCTACATTTTTTTAACAAGAGGTTCTAAACAAATGTAGTTTTAATCAAGTTTAAAAATTAAATGTTTGAGTTGTAGCTTACTGCAGTTTGACATAGTAAAAGAATATTTCATATAACCTTAGAAAGACACAAGTATTAAACCTTTTGTTGTTCTTTTTAGAAAGGGATATCTGAGTTAATACCAACAGTGATCATCAGACAGAAGTCAATGGATTAGCTATAGTGAGGTAAGCAGACAACTTGACTCCTTGACATAAGAACAATATACACTACTTTTGCAAAAGGGCAGAGGCTCTGTGGACAGAAATGCCTCTAGAACATCATTACAGCAGCAAGGCGGGCTACCTTCTGCTGTTTCAGGTCACCAAAATGACTGGTTTTATCTCAGTATCTGTGTAGAAAGTTGCATGTGAAACCACAAAAAGTGCTTACCTGGTATCTTCTATTGTGCAACGGTACATTCAGAGCATTGTATCGATTAGATCCTACAGGACAAAAATTGAGTTTGCAGTTATTAAATTCTGGGGGTTTTTACAAGACACTGGTAAATAGTGATTTAAAAAAGAAATTAAATTTCATTGCAATAATCTTAAGCAATGAAGCATGTAAGCAGTATTAACTAAAGAAATACAAACAATTGACTTCAATAAGGTAGGCCTAACTATCCCCACTTAAGAACTGTTCCTGTGACTAAGTGGAGAAAAAAGCAGTTCCATACTTGCCAAATTTAATCTTCTGAACTCCCTGAATTTGACAGCTAAGAGCAGAATCCTCTTGCCCACAGAACAGCAGTCATCACAAACAAGAGTAGAAAGAATCTTTTAAAAGAAATCACACTTAAAGAATTCAAGATTATCTTCACATTTCAAATACACTCCAGGGAGTGCCAAGTAAAACTAATCTATTTTTTAATGGTTTGAACATTTTTTAAAAAAAAAAGCTCCTGTATATACTTGATGTGCTGATAATTTATACTAAAGTGTACTCTCCACGTATTTCAGCATTTTACTCCAGTCATGAAGTAACTAGACTGATGACTACAAGCAGGCACAATTTTTACAGAGGCAGAGGGATAGCTGTACGTAGAGAAAAGCTTATAGTCTTACAGATTTAAAGAGGATCAGATCCATCTTCAATTAAATTGAACAACCACTTCAGTCTAAAACTTGCACTCAAAGGAAACTTAGAGCTTTTTATTCCTTTCGTGTCATTCACATTTGGCTATTAACACATGGGAAGAGGTAGTTGTATTCAGAGGGAAAAAAAACTCCATCCAAAACTACCAAATCTTTCTACTCTGGAAATCATGATTAGCAGTCAAGATTGTTACTGAAACTAGTCAGCTGGTAGTTACACTTAAAGACAACTACAGAGCCTATAGGAAGACAGCTGGAATCCATAGCAAACAAACATCTGACTTCTCTCATTCTTCTATCACTAAAGATGTGTCCACTATTTCCAGTGTTTTATACACAAGCAAAACCATTATGCTGTGGTAGCTCAGTGAGCAGATAAATTATTTGCATTAAAGTTATTATTTGCTACAATGACACAACATACTAATAAAAAAAAAAGAGCTAAAGAAGACAGAGAAATAGAAACAGGCCAGGCAAAGTTATCTTTCTGAGAGGAAAGAAGTGAAAAGAGTATCAATTAAAGGCACCAACACCTAAGCAACATGTGCTGTATAGGAGTCAACATTTCCTAAAGAAAAGATGCTCTGGTGTTCCTAAGCCAAGACTCACTGGATTGCCAACCCAGTGGAGAACTTGGAAGGCTCACCCTTGCAGCACCTGCCAGATCAGCTATTAAAGGCTTTTAAAATACCATCATCAAGTTTTACATTGAATGAAAAATTCAAAAGCTACTAATGAAATATACCGGAAACTCAAAAGCCCATTTTCACTTTCTGCTCCTTCTTCACTGCTTTCAGCTTTTCACTATTCCAAGTCCTCCTGGTCTCACTGTCGGAGGAGTGCAGGCAGTGCCTACCCAGCCTTGTGTTCAGCTACTTAGGAAAGCACATAGTACACAGTACTGATCTGGCACATACTAAGCCATCCTTTCACCAAAGCAATGCCAAGGCTGAGCACTCCTAAATTCACGGTATCCTCTGCACTTTAGTTTTTCTAGTAGCTGTTGGAAAGGAAACACAAAAAACCCCATTGCTTCAGGTAAAAGTTCCCAAATTTAAAGGGTTTTTTAATCTTGAAAAGACAAACAAGTCTGAGACAAACTACATATAAGAACTAGTCTGAGTGTCCTCTGATTAGACATGAGACACACTGATAAAATCCTCTGTAAGTACAGGCCATTATACCTCTAAGTCAGCATCTCTGCAGCCACTGGTTTATCCCCACCTTAACTGACTCTAGCTCATGAATATACCCTGCCAAAACCAATATTCTTTAATGTAACTAATTTTTACAAAGAAACCTTTAAATTGACAGTATTCCTTTATCTTTTACAATATTCTGTCAACACCAAGCAAGACAAGTGACAAATTACTCAAAAGCCTTTAAAAGTTTTAATTCTCATTATACATATGTAAAAGTTGAATATTTTAGGATTACCAAGCAAGACTATGACAAGTATTGTGAATATTTACTACAGTTACCTCCAAGTGTCTGTTCAGATGTCCAACATTTGTTACAGCTAATACATTTTAATTCATTAGGTGTACTTCCTCCACAGGGATACCCAAAAACAAACAAGAAACCCAGACCAAGGCAATACGTACTTGTGTCATTAAAAGGTACTTTTTCATTAATTATGCATAGTGATTCTTCCAGTCTACTGCCCAAAGCTGCTTGAAGATTCTTTAGCTGTTGCTGGCTAAATAACAAAGAGACAAACGAAAAACCACACACACACACACACATTGTAAACCTTTAAAATTTAATCTGTTCACCAACACCATATCTCACCATAAGCATTCCTTGAGTCTATAAGTATCTGTCTCCTTCTAGAAGTTAGACAAAAATAATACAGTGGGAGTCATTTGTTCTCCTTTATGTCATATTTAATAAATGACATTGTATTCTAATCCCCAATAAATGCAGTGAAAGATGCAACAACCTTGTAAATCAAGTTTCATTCTTGAGAAACTCAACTTATTTCAGAGTTAAATTTTTTTTCCTATTCTGCAACTATTATATAAACTATATGAGGGCATTCTTTTCTACTAGAATTCAAGTGGGAATGTAAAAGGGCCTTCAAATTAGTTACTATGTATCTGATGTGGTATTCCAATATGCAGATGACAAGTTGCCAATAATTCACTTAACTATGTCACATCACTATTTGAAATACATCTTTAAAATCCCATATTTAAACACTGTAATGATACAGACTGTTCTGACAAGACCTGGCAATTATGTTTCTGATACATTCTCTAGATCCGCTTCACTTGCATTTAGTTGTGTATATAGATATGAACCTAAGTAATTAAGATCACTAATATAATTAGAATAGATTCCTGAGAGAAATAGTAATATATCCCAGCATTATATACATAAATCAACAAAGGTCACTGCATATTGATTCAGACCAAATTCCACACCTTACCCAACTTAGGGCCTCAAATTCTTCACTGTTTTGCTTCCCTTTTGACACCTAGAACTTCTGCACATATAGTGGAGTGGGGGGAAGGTGTCGAAGTGACAGTTTTTTCCTTTTTTTTTAAAACATTTGATACACGGAAACTTATCAGGACTAACAAGGTAAAATAATCCAAAATCGACAGGCAAGATATGAAGAAACTGGCCAATAAGTAGCTTATGCACATTAACAAACATTTTTCTTGGAAAGCAGCACCAAAACTGTGTACAAATGGTACAGCATGTACTGCAGTAGCACTGGGCATGATGGAAAATAAAGGCAAATGCAATGTACGGATGTTTCCTCTTTGTACTATAAAGGAAAGATAAACAAGTAGTTTGATATGTTCTGTTCTACATTCTGCCCTTAAATTTTAAAGGCATGCAGGCTGTCAAGTCTCATATCCCCTGGCTTTTCTGAAGAAAGTGTGAGTATCAGAGGCAAATGGATCCCTTCCCCTGAAAAAGTGGTGAAAATGAAGAGCAGTATTCTTAGAGATATATTCTGTCATTCAATAAATACTCAATTGGTGTTTAAAGTAAAGAAGTTTGGAGCTTTATTATTTTTAAAAGCCTCCCTTCTTTAATAGTAGGGGCAATTTTTTACAATGACATTAATGACCCAGTCATCATAGAACATGACAGACGAGGTCTGAGCTGAATAGAAACAGATTAAGACTAGTTTTTCAAACACCACAAAAAAGCAATCAGCAGCAAAACACAGCTTTCATCCTCTTTCACAAGTCATTTTTAGTGAAACCCTGACCTGTTTTAGAGGAGACTTATTGGATTCAAGTATCTTCACATCTATCAAAATAATTAAAAACACATACTTCGAGGTTACCACACAAAAGAAGGAATGCTGCATCTGAAAATTCACTATGCATCTTATTCATTAAAGAACTATACTGTACATATAAAATGCACCTTAAAAATTAACTTCAGAGAAATGCACCCTAACTTGATTTGGCCCACTTCCCACTTTCTACAACTTGTCTTCAAGACACCAAAAGCATTCCAAAAATAACAATGCAATTTTTCAACAAAAGCTTTCAAATATTGCAGCTGAGCATGTTATACCTGAAGTAAAAACAATTGTTCAAGAAGCTTTTGCAGTGGAGGGGGATTTTTGAAACTCTTTTCAGTTAGTTGTCTTAGTGTACCTTACCCAAGCTTGGTTTTCAGAAGCAGTTTTTACAATCTCAGATAACTTTGTTTCATACAAGTTCTTTACTTTCTATAGTTTTCTATTACACATAAATTCTTCAAACTTACATCAAAAACGCTGCTACTTAAAACGGCTTGGAGACAAAACCACTACCCAAAAGCAAAATCTGTGGAATTCCACAGTTCCATACACTGCAAAAGAAAAAGGGGGTTGACCTGCACAGGTCAGACTTGTGTTCATACTATACTTTGAGTTTTATCAAAGTCTTTTTTCTCCCCTTTTTTAAAAGGTCTTATTCTTTAAAAATAATCCCGTTAATGTATTACAGCAGTTATTTCTTTCAATCAAATTTTCATTATATTAAATAAAAACACTTACCATTCTTCAGTTCGAAGCCTACAGTCCTTAGCTTCTCTTTCTAGTGTCTGAGACTTGATCTTTAGGCAAGAAGATAATCCCACAATGTAAGTACTGACAGAGCAAGACATTGCATTTCAAAATTTTTCAAACGTACTTGCAGGTAAGAGAAAACTCCTTACTTCTAATTTGGCTTTATCACTCTGCAGCTTTTCTATGACATCCGTGTATTTCTTCGTTAAACTGTCCACCACAGCTTGGTGCTGGGCAGCATCAGTCTCCAAAACCTCAAGTTTAGTTCTCAGCTCCGCTTCCAAACGTTTGTGCTGCTCATCTGCTTCAAAGAACTAACGGAAGAAAAGCAAAGCTCTTAAAGCTTCATTTTACTACTGAACACAGCCCTGCGAGTTACACCAATTTCATTAGCCAGTTCAGGTTAATAATAATTGCTAGTTCTCAGAAAAAACGAACTTTCGTTTACACAGAAAAGATTCAGGAACCGAGTATTCATTAAATATATTGCTGACTAATAGCAGACACCTGAAAAACTGAACTTGAGCCACAAGGATTTTTTCAAGTTTTCTAAAGTGAAATGCATTCCATTTTGGTAAAGTAATTCCTGACTTAATTACAGTAACATGCAGAAAATATTTTCAACTTTAAATAATTCTGAACAGTTAGTGAATTAATAATAAGTTTCCATGCTTTCCAGGCTATTTTCAGTACAGTAGCTGTCACCAGAAGTTAAAAAACTAAAACAGAAAATATGCATTATATGAATGATTCCATTCTTAAGAATCTGAAGTCAAAAGACTTTCTTATTTGCCCAGTGAATATCTTTATAAACAAGCTGATCTAATCTACAGTTTTGCATACAACCAAGCCTCTAAACCCACTAGTTTTCAGACAGCATTTTATTTACCCTATCTTTGTTTGTGTGACTGCTTTTCTGAACCAAACATAAAAGCTAAAAAAGTTTAACTCACAAGTATATGCAGTCGTTCATTCTCCTCGATTTTCTTCTGAAGATCTTCATTGAAGACACTTTTCTGTTCTTGACTCAACTGAGATGAGGATTCTGTACTTTTCTGGAAGAAAATGCAGTCATTATCTCCAGGTCTCTGGGGGCATTCTGAAGCCCAACCCCAGGACTGTGAGAACACTTCCTGTTGCTAATTCCCAAAAGAGGCACATGAGCACATTCACTGATGTATCAAATGGTAGGCATATGGGAAACAGCATGAGCCTAAAAGCAGCATTCTTTCCTTCACACCCTTGTTCCTGTTCAGTGGTAGAACACTTGACTGCTGAAAGCCTCTACTCAGATGTCACATTCACACAACCAAACCACTTCCATGGGCAGCTGCCCATCTGAACTCATTTGAATCCTGCACATGTAAGACATGACATGCAGTCAGGCAGTAATACACAACCCTATGCACACAGGCTTGCTGTGTAAAGCACATCTGCCCTCAGGTGTGAGCCAGACTGCTCTCAGCAGGCTGTAGCACAAGGTGGCACCGGAAAGCACAGGGTGTTCCCTGCCTACCAAATATCCTGAGAATACAGACATCTCTCTTACAACTGTTTCTTCATTTTTCATCCATTTAATCCAAAACACTCAAGAGACCACCAGTGAATCCCATACAGCTGCTCTGCTCTACTAGACTGATGAAGAAAGGTAGTACCATCACAATAAAAAAGGGAGACTCTTTGCATTTAAAACTTAACACCAAACTTCAAGTGCTTAGGACAGATGGGGCAGCTGAGCCACATCTGCATTTGATGCCAGCCTGTGAACTACACCTGAGATATGGACACACATTCTCCTCCTCCTACAAGCAGTGTAGTCTGACACAGATCATCTATCCGAATTTTAATCTAATCAATTTCAGATGTGATTTAGATGGTCTCTTGATGACAAGTCACTGAAGTAAGGGTGACATGGAATTTAGTATGTACATACTCAGTGAGACCCTATAGGTAAAACTAAAGGGAACATATTTAAAAGGCAGTACACTTCTTAAAAAAAGGGGAAATAAAGCTGTGAATTCTGCCAGTTGATCAGGAAGGAAACTCAGTGGCAATGGTTTGCAAAGCTACTCAAGACAGGCTGACGTCTTTCAAAATTTGGAAACACATCTAGTGAAACACTGATTTATATAATATGAAACAAAAGAACTGAAGGGTAAAACTGCATTTTGAAGAACAATCTACTATAGTGCATGAATAATGCAGTCAGAAGTACTATGCCTGTCAAGGGATTGGAGAGCAGAAATATTGACAAGAGTTTAGTGAAAAAGGAATATGACTGTATTACTACTAAGTTGAACAATTTCTTTAATGTCAGGCTTGAAGCTACAGCATATTGAGAGCTAACCAAACAGAAAAGACAACAGTAATTGAGGGGTTTCCTCACAAGGAAGGTAGCGAGAGATGCTTGAGAATTAGTTAAGTCCAAGCACAGCACCCCTGGAATTGTGATGTTACCTCCAGAAGGCACAGCTGATCTTAGGATATGGGATTACCAGGTTTAATCAGCAAACATTTTGGCAGAGAAAGAGCACAGTACTGAAATTGTTCTGTCATTTTGAAATAATACAAGGAATACTAGCTAAAAATTTAGATTACAGAGCATTTGACAAGATTCACAAGCTACAATCACAGACTGAAGAGTTAACCATCAACATCAAAATTACAAAGCAAGGAGGTGGGAAAAGGAAATGAGGAATGATCAGCTTTCTTCATAGCAGTTCACTAATCACAGAGCTCCAATATACTTCCCATATCTAAATGTCTAAAAAGGGATATAGCAATTCAGTATCAGCCAGGTGACAGATCAGAAGAACAGAGAACTACTCAGCATGTATTCTATGTATCAATACCTGTTTTATGGGTATTTTTCACTAAAGGATAAGGCATTGACAGGTGAGGAGCAGACATCTGCTAAGCAAGTTTTTTTTGCCTTTAGCACATACCTTGCTTTTTTTGCCCCTAGCTTCACTTAATGCAAGTTCATCTTGAAGTAACTCCACCCGTTTGGCAAGCTGCTGATTTCTAAAGGTCAAGCTGTCCATTTCTTGTTGTAGTTTTCTCAATGATTGATCCTTCATTTTCAGTTGCTCCTAAATGACAAAAAAATTTAAGACTTTTACACTTATTTTTATGCATGCTTTTAATAAGCAGTAACACATTAGGAAAGCGAACAAACTAGAAAAAGAGGCAAAAAGTATCATTTTTAAACTAAAAGACAGATATCACTTCCTTGAGCTGCCCACAGGTCACACTCAAGTAGCTACTTCATTCTGTATCCATCATCAAGAAGCAACCTTCCACCTTCACAAAGTCAGCACGTAGGGAGAACAATTAAGACTAGTTGCTAAACAGAAGTTCTTCTAGTAAATGAACTGCCTTCTTTATTCCCTTCATCACAATACTTTTGAGTAAAAAGTACCCTGTTTACCTATTTTGTCACAGCTTCATACATCTGACATGAGCAGTTTTCAGAGATTACCTTCAGTGAAGCAGAGTTTGCTTGCTCATCTACGACTCCTTTTTTCAGAACTTGGTTCTGAGCTCGAAGCTGAAAAATAAAAGATGCCAATAACTATGCAAGACAACAGAGTAAATAAAAGCCATTTATCAGAATGTGCATAAATCATCGTATTCTCTCAGGAAAGCACTAGATACAAATGCTTTTTCAAGTATTCTTTACAGGTAGATAGCAGTGATATCTGGTTGGGAAAAAGGTATCCAATGCCAAGAATCAAGAAGTTACCTTATCACCTGAATATTTTGGTGAAATAGAACCTTATTCTTACTCAATAAATACTTTTGAAGATTAGTTACTTAAATACAGTTAAGGCTTGAAGAACAGTGAATAAATATGGAAAAGTTGCAACTTCTTCCTTGACTACTCAAGTTCTTAGTCATATTCAGTGCTATTCCTGTCACCCCCCTCTTCTCCCCAAAACTGTTCCTAACTGGTTCTGGAACATAAGCAGGGCTCAAAACTCAACACCTGTATCTACTCAAGAGGACGTTAACAATACTTTGATGCAAAAGTACTTACTACCTGTGGAAGGAGATGATCCAGAGAGAACAGCTTGACATGAAAATGCATGGAAAGCATAGAAGGAAAAGCCCTCTAAGACTTACTTATATAGTTCACAAATCTGAGCTAAAATCACTCCAGTGAAAAGTGATACTCAAGAAATCTATTGCCCAGTGACTTCACAGAGTACCTCTACCCTGCAGCAATGAAGATACCCACAGCTCCATCTTCCCATTCCTTGATAATTGCTTGAATCTTGGTTTCTTCAATGGCAGTTTGCATTCATTTGACATGTCTGAGTCCAGCTGTTGCAGATATAAATTAAAAGGGTTTGTACAGTGTTTGGGAATACCCGTCAGATGCATAATAGGTAAAATTCAATGTAAAACAGCAATAGTGGTGTCAGTGATGACTGAGTGTATTTGAAAGGTCAGAAGTCAGCTGGCATTGCCAAGTACAGGCCTTTCCCTCCAGCATTCCCACCGTGCTGCTCAGGCATCACAAAGGCAAGAGAAGAAACTTCCAAGAGCACCACGGAAAGACTTCCAAGCACAGGGTTTCCCTAGCAGGAAAAAGCAGTGCAGTAGTTTTCCACACCTGTTTTTCTGCCACAGTTGCTAATGCAGAAACACCTGAGGTGCAGTGACTGAAGCAGCTCAGCTGTGCTGCACCAAGACACCCAAGCTGAAGAGGCTGCCACAAACTGAAAGCTGCAACTTGTGTGTTTTCAGAGTCTCTTCCTCTTCTCATCCATCTTCTGGACTGCTCTGTGAACCAGGAGGAAAAGCAATCCATTGGCAGGTACTTTCCCTGGCACTCCTTGAGACTTGCCAAGGTCTTTTCAAGTGAAGAGGCGAACTGCTTCCCAGGGCTACTCCCTGTTTCCACCTGCACACAACAAGCAGCCCACTGAACAAGTGACCACATGCACAAAGAGAAGTGTCTGCAAAGGGACTCCCACAATGACCTGTGCTGCACAAGAAACGGGATGAGATGAAAAAAGTAGTTCCCGCAAAGAACCAGTGAAACATCCCAGGCTGAGAAGTGCACGATGAAGTTCCAAGAAAGCTCTCGGAAACCACAGTACTGAAGGAAAGAGGATCCAGCAGCTGGAACTTTTATACAGTCAAGTTCACATTTCAAAGTTTCATTCAGAACTCAAGCAGCAAAATCCCTCAATTACCTTATCCTCAGCCACTATTAATTTCCAAGGTATAGCAGAGCCACTGTATAAAGCAGCAAGATACAGGAACTGTGACCTACAAAGTCTCACAGTGAATTCAGTTTTCTTTAAATGATTCTGTGGTAACATTAGAAAAGTAAGTATCTGTGAACAATTCAGAGTGAACACAGGGGTTTTTAACAGCATTTTCAAGAAGAATAAAGACACAGAGTTCTGTAAGCCAGGGAAAGGTATCACATACAGTCAAGTATCACTCTGATGCTGGACTACACAATGATGCTTTCTTCCCCAAGGAAAAGCTTTCCTCCCCGGGCCCCGCGGGGGACCATGCCATTCAAAACCAACTGTCTCCTCTTCCTTTTAGTGAAGAAGAAAGAACGAAGAGCTCTGTGTTAAGCAAGGCTCTGCTACTTTAGAAAGCATCTCAGGCACCTTGGAAAGGAAAGACATTGTTCATTATGGGATATAAGTCTGGGTAAACACTGTGATAAGCAGCACCAGAAACAGGATGCAGTCACCTAGGGCAGAAGAAAAAAGACAGGAGGCAACTGTGGGATCCAGAGCCTTCACTTCCAAGCCCCTGCACACAGGGCTGAACTGCCACACCCCTCATAGAAAACTCACACATGTGAGATGCAAGACCAAGACCTCAGCAAGTGTTCGTACAACGGATAACGAAGTCTCGCGCCAGACCGCGAAGCGAACAAGGGAAAACACCGGCAGTGTCACTACCCTGGCACAGCTGAGCCCGCTATTTCTATTCCGGGATGTTTTGCAGCTGAGGCCGTTCCACTCCTCTCCGTGTACTCTCGGCACCTGAAACGCCAAACCCGCACTTGCCTTGTCCGGGCCCGCCCCCGCCTCATCCCCAGGAGGCACGTCCGGGCCCCCGCGCCGCCGCAGGAACCAGCCCCGAGCGCTGCGGGCCCCGCGGGGGCGGCTCCACCAGCGGAGCGCCGGGCCGGGCTGCGGTGCCTCGTACCTTGGAGTACTCCTGGGCCAGCTTCTGGTACTTGCCCTGCAGCTCCGCCGCGGCCGCCGCCATCTCCGCCCGGGTGGGGTGAGGCGGGGTGGGACGGGATGGGCCGCTCCCGCCAGCCCCGCACGCCGCGAATGGGCAGACGCACTTCCTGGTTCAGGCGGCGGGAACGCGATTACGTCACCGCGTCGAGAGGGCGGGGCTTTTTCCCGCCGGCGCCGCCATCTTGACGCACTTCCAAGATGGCGGCGCGGAGGAGGGTGGGGCCGCGTGAGGCTGAGTCACGTGACACCGGCGGGCAGCGCGCGCGCGCCCCTGTTGCCGTGGCAACGGCCGGGGGTTATGTCGCGATAGTCGCGACGCGGAGAGCGCGGGCGGTGCTCCTGGCCGCGGCCACATCCCTGCCTGGGCACCGTGCCCGGGCCGGTCGCGTGGCTCCCCGGCCATGGCTGCGCTGTCGCCAGGGGGAGCCCCGGGCTGGGCACAGCGGAAACGGGACCTGCGGGGCCGGGGGGGAAGACACGGAACAAAGGGCGGTGGAGGCACCGCTGCCGGCTTGCAGCGGGTGTCAGTGCCGGCGCTTTGCTGCTCCGCACCGCTCGGCGCTGCCCCTGTGCCCGGAGGAGACTCCTGGTGTCCCAGCGAGGGCAGCACGGGCGGGCCGTGGCACTGCAGTGCCCGCACTGTGCTCTCAAGCTACAGGAACTCAATTCCGCACTCTCGGGGATCTCAACAACACATACCGATACCTCAAAGGCCGGTGCCAAGGGGGTGGTGCCAGACTCTTTTAAGTGGTGCACAGCGACAGGACGAGGAGCAATGGCCATAAACAAAAACGCAGGAAGTTTCTCCTCAACACGAGGAAAAACTTATTTATGTTGAGGGTGGCAGAGCACTGGAACAGCTGCCCAGGGAGGTCG
Organism: Sakesphorus luctuosus; assembly: GCA_013396695.1. Classification (NCBI taxonomy): domain Eukaryota; kingdom Metazoa; phylum Chordata; class Aves; order Passeriformes; family Thamnophilidae; genus Sakesphorus; species Sakesphorus luctuosus. The sequence goes on from VWZD01005949.1 coordinate 694,089, forward strand.
GGGAGTCTTTGGAGACATTCCAAACGCACCTGGATGTATTCCTGTGTCACCTGGTCCAGGTGTCCTCGCCTTGGCGGGGAGGTTGGACTGAATGGTCTACAGAGGCCCTTTCTAACCCTAAAAATTCCATGATTTGGAGTATCTGCACCCTGTGTTTCCCGGGGGAAGGCCCTTCTCTGATGCCTCCAGTGTGCAGGTCTTTGTTTCAGAGGCGCCTTTGAGCTGCCCCGGCATTCAGCCATCCTCTTTTAAAGCATTGCTGAGGCTCTGCTAATTATCTCCTATTTGCTTCTTCTTTATCCTCAGATTTGCCAAACATTTAAGCGGGTATAAGCCATCAGCACTCCTCAAGCAGAAACTGAAAATGTCATAATAAGGGTATCTGATCCTGCCAGATACTCAGTCAGTGCAGGATTTCATTTCTGAAAATGCCTGGAAACAGATGTGTAAGGAAAAGAATAATAAGGCAAAAATTTGATGAGATTTCACCAGTATATGCTGAGCATCTGGTGATTTGCAGGTTAAGGGCTTCCCGGTTTAAGATAGAGATGTAACAGCAGATTATTATTTTTGTTCCGTTTCCATGGTATCATTTTTTTTCTCCTTGATTTGAGCACAGTGTCTTCATAGCTCTTCCTCAGTAGTGGGTAGTGCTAGAGGTGCTAAATCATCATTTTCTTACTTCCTTTTGTCTTTGTTCCCCTTAAGTAGGAGTAGAGAGTCGGTGCCTATAATGGAAGCTAATCTTTTTCCTTAGTCTTGAGGCTTTGATGGTGTGTGCTATTCTTTTGCTTATCACAGCAGTGGAGTTGGCAAGCCCTAAATATGATATGGTGGCCAGATTGATAAATATGTTTGTGTCTTCACAGAAGTCTTACTGTTGAGGGACATGTCACTGATCCATATTGTCAACAACAGCACTGCACGTTTTTAGGAGGTCTAAAAGGGGCAATAAGCAAAACACATATTGTCATTATTCATCTGATTGACCCAAAGAGTGTAAATAGCAATACTGGAATAAGAAATAAAGAAGTTCTAGTTTTTAACAATTAGAGCCATGATATACTACTCCTTCCATTCCATTTTGCATTCCCTACAGAAGTTCTTAGCAAAGTAAATGGAGTTTGCCATTGTAGTCCAGCACATGAGGATTGAAAGCAGCGTGCCTTGTATGGGATGTCCTTACATGTCAGTGCAGTAAAATTTATACTAGAAAATTGTTAAAAGCCTTTACAATGGATTCCAACCTTTAGTTTTAGGTTTGTATTTTCTAGACTGTGTCATGAAATGTTCCATTGAAATACTTTGAACACACTTTGCTAGATACTGTAATCCTGGTTGTGCTGCATTCAGAGATGCTTTTGTGATACAATTTTATCTTTCTATCTGGTGCAGTGAATGCTGGCAGGGAGGTTTCACAGCTGAAAGCTGGGAAAGGGAGCTCAGAGAATTACAGTGTCTCATTGTAGCGGAATGAATTGCTTTCCCACTGACAACTGGAACTGTTTCTGTCAGTGTTTCTGACTGGGCAGCAAGCAGAGTGGAGGAACAGAGAATTTATTTGCCTGCATCCATCCAGAGTGGCAAGATCTAAGTGTACATTATATAGGCCATTTATCTTAGAAAGTAGTGCCAGTTTCTTAAAACACAAGTGAATGAAGTGAATGAGAAGCTGGGTGCTTCCACTGCTTTAAGGCTGAGAGCTGACTGTGGGATTTTTAAGCTCACCAGAACAGCTCTACTTCAGTGCATTTAAGCATCAGGCCAGCCTCCTGTATTTTAAAGTGGTACTGCCTCTTGCCCAGTTTCTTATGGATCCCAGAGTTCCCATATAATGCTAGGAACATGCAGTGCTGTAAGTTACCACTGTTCCATGGTGTATTTGGTGAACAGCTTCAAAGTTCCCCAAGCATTCGGGAGACAGAAGTTATGTGGCTTGTTTGTTGGGTTTTTTGTTTGTTTTGTTTTGTTTTGTTTTACTTTCTCGTAGGCAATTCTGATTCATTGTTTTGATTTTCCATTGCAGCTGCAGTGCTGCTTCCCCAAACTTCAGCTGTAAAAAATGTCTTTGCTGTTCTGTTTCCTCTCGAGCACGTTCTTAATTCTCCTCTCTCCCTGGAGATCAAGGTTGCCCAGCCACTGCCCCCCAGAGCCGCACGGTGCGTTTTGCAGCAGCTGGAGCCGTGTGGCTTCCACGGCAGTGACTCACGAATTGCCAGGGATTGATTCTGTTGGCAGAAGTTTGGAGAGAGAGAGGTCATGGGAGTGGAATGCCAGGCAGTGTCGGGTGGTGGCCACAGGACCCCCAAACCACTGCCTTCTGCAAATCCACCCACGTGAATATAAGTACAGGTTATGGCAGCAGAACTTAATGCAAGCTAAAACATGACGTGTTGAGTGAAGAAAAGGGTTGTGGCATTTTTGTTTGTCTTGTTGGTTTTCATGGGGGAGAACAGAGAGCAAAGAATAGGCAGTGTAACAGAGGCTGTCCTTTCCTTCTGTCCATGCTCAGCAGCTAATACAATGGGTGGTGAATTTTAGATGCTGTCTCAAGACAACTAATTTATTGGAGAATTACAGTGATTGTTTTAAAATGTCCTATTTTCAAGCCTGTTTGTCCTCCCTTCCCTGCTCAAACAGTGCCTTCCCCTCTGTCTGATTAGTCAGAACTTGTACTCACAGACCCTGTGAACAGGTGCAGGTAAAGAAATAAACAAAGAATACATTTCAAATTACCCAGAATGTTGTCTGTACTTTGGGAAAATAAACTCCATTGTCATCACTTACATACTGACAACTATTCACCACAAAAGGGTTTCTAAGATACAGAAAAAAATTCAAAAATATTGGAAGGGAGCCATCTTCAGTCATCAGACTGTCACAGGCAGTACATAAACCACATCCTCGGAAGCTGCAAACACCCTAAACTGGTGTTTTGTTTCTGTTATCGTAGCAACAGCAAGTCGGAACAGCAGGATATGTGCTCACAATACGCTCGTTATTTCTCATGGTGACTCTGTAACAAACTGCTTGTTACATATAACCTTTCACCTCTTCAAAACCTGATGGTGCAGATAAAATTTAGAGAAAGCGCCAAGTACTAAAAAAAAAAAAAAGAAATGCATGTACAGATATGCACTCCACATGAGTTTATTTTAATTATTATATTCATTATCATAATTTCAGTGTTTCCATAGCATTTAAAAAATACAAATGAGAACAAGTCTCTCTCTCTCTCACGTACCTTCCCAGCCCATAGGATAAATAAGTTGAGTCATCTATAGGGTGTGTGCATGGGCAGGGGAGAGGTGCCTTTGTACAAAAAAAAATTGCTGAGAACAAGAAGATGGAAAAACTGAGCAGGCAGCTGCCTGTGATAAGTAAGAGTTCAACTTTGCAGCTCACGTTCCTCTTGGGTACAACAAATACCAGTCCTGGGTGCAACAGCAGTAGCTATACCTCGCCAGCAAATCCTTACTGAAACTCACTCCATAAAACAGCAGAAGTTAGTATCAGCTGAAGTTTGTTTCTTACTTTTTTTTTTGTTTTAAATGTGGAATTCCCCCTCTTCCAGGGAAATGAAACCTCTTCCCTAGCTCCACCATCTTTTATTGAAGGTCTACACAACTTCCACAGTCTTGTTCCTTGATTTCCTTTACACTTTCAGGAGCCATAGCTGAGAAGCCTTGGCCCAGCTCAAACTGCCTGCACTCAGTTTCCACAGTCTTGCACATTTTCTGGAGAAAGAAAAATAAAAGCCATGTACATGAAATCCTGAGAGAGAGAGTGCCTGAATTCATAGAGAAAGATAAAAGAATGAATTGAGGACCATTGTGAAGATTGTACAATGAGACTTTCACGGAACACAATTCCAGACACAGACCTGCAGGTCTCGGAAAGAAGTCCCAACTCACCCATGTGAGTAACATCCACAAAAGCCAGGAGCTGTTTCCTGCAGCAAAGATGGCGTGGGTTTGTCTTGATTCCCTCATCTCCAGAGACAGACACGTGAGAAGAGAAAGGAGAGAGATCTGAAAGATTTACCAGTAGTTTAGGAAGCATTTTTATCAGAACTATTCACGCTTATGATTTTCCTGACTTTCGGAAAGAGCTCAAGCCAGGTCTTTGATATGTAAAGACTGTCACAGAAAAAGAAGAGGGATGGAAGAGATGTGGGCAGGATTCCTCACGAAGAAAGCAGAGAAGGAAGGCACAATATCACACAGAAGGAGAAAGCAAGAAACAGTTATTTGTACAGCACAAGCCCAGCAATGGGAAAGGGAGCTTGAAGCAGTGGAAAGGGACATACCTCAGGAGGAATGAGAGGCAGCAGGGGAGTGTTCCCATCAAATCGACTGCTGAAATAGTGCCTTGTTGGGGACAGGTTTGTCTTTGTGGATTAGTAGGAACTGGGAAGGAGAAATAGCATAAGGAGCAACACAGTGTTGGTTTTGAATCCTAACAATGGGAGGAGGAAGAATCTTAGAGGGGATTATGAGGCTGAGATGACCTATATTAACATTTTTTTTTAAATTACAAATAATCTAATTTGGGTTTGGATTTTTGGTGGGTTTTTNAACAAACACCAAAAACCTCCTCCCTCCAAAAAACCCACACCAACAAAAACCCCTCTGTAGGACTTCATCATTATCTATAAATATTCTGTGCAATAATTTAAACATTTTCTGGTATTAAAAACCTCTTACATTTCAAAATTACGTCAGGGTTTTTTTGGTTTTTTTTTTGAATGGCCATAGATAAGATGGCAAGCTTCCTGAAAGAAGAAATTCAGCAAGAAACAAAAGGACACATAGAATTACTAAAAATTGAAGCCTACTGCCTGCTTCCCATCCATAAGCATTCATTCACTTGAAATCCAGAGTCCCTTAAAAGCAGGAGTGATCCACTTGCACAAGCCAGCAA
>VWZD01005949.1:699114-765181 GCA_013396695.1 Sakesphorus luctuosus
ATATGAATAAATATAAATTACTAAAAAATATAAAACTTCAAAAATTGTAGATAACTATTAAAAAGTCATCACCACCAAACAAAACAACAAACAAGCAAAAAACCCCACAAAACAAACACCAAAAACCTCCTCCCTCCAAAAAACCCACACCAACAAAAACCCCTCTGTAGGACTTCATCATTATCTATAAATATTCTGTGCAATAATTTAAACATTTTCTGGTATTAAAAACCTCTTACATTTCAAAATTACGTCAGGGTTTTTTTGGTTTTTTTTTTGAATGGCCATAGATAAGATGGCAAGCTTCCTNGTGGGTTTTTTTTCTTATTGCATTTGGAGGGGTGCCATGCAATTCTTAGTGTTTTTTCTTTTTTGTGGTTATGATCCTGACCAGTAAAAGCAGAGTTACTTCAGCTGAGTGAGATATCACATACCTTGAATACACTTACAGGGGTGTGTGTAGTAATTAATCACAAAGTGTCACAGTTGGTCAGAAATATTTTTTTCTTTTTTTTTGTAAAATGCAGGAGTAGGCTTCTAGGCCTCTACATTTTAGAAAGAAATAAAATAGTAGATAACTATTAAAAATGTAAATATGAATAAATAAATACTAAANTGGCCATAGATAAGATGGCAAGCTTCCTGAAAGAAGAAATTCAGCAAGAAACAAAAGGACACATAGTATTACTAAAAATTGAAGCCTACTGCCTGCTTCCCATCCATAAGCATTCATTCACTTGAAATCCAGAGTCCCTTAAAAGCAGGAGTGATCCACTTGCACAAGCCAGCAAAGAAAGGAAGAGTCACAGAACAATGCACGATTTTCATCTCTAATTGCACCCTTTATTTCTGTGTACGGATCAGCGCTAAAATGAAATTTGGTATCAAGCTCTACCTGGGGCACTTGAGCTTCTCCTCTTTATGAGACATTATGTATGATGAATAAAACAGCAACACTGTGAGAACATGAGTATTTGTGAAGTTGGACACCAACAAGTAGGGATTAACAACCATATCGGAAATAATGAACCTTGACAGATCTAGGGTTAAATACTTTAAAATTAGATCCTGCTGAAAGCCAAATCTTGTCGCTTAGCAACGGCTGCATGGGATGCTGCTGTCACTCAGCGAATGCTTCTCTGGGGAGTTAACGTTATGCTCACAGAAACTGGGTTATGATTGGGTCAAGGTGACATCATGCAGCATGGCACCATTTTTTTAAGGTAGTATCCAACACAATCGCACTCAATCTAACACCCAGATTTCTGTAGCCACTCAAGAGATTTAAGGAAACATCTCTTCTTTTGGAAGTGCTCAGCTCTGCCTGCACCTTACCTGGCCCAGAGAAAGGCTCGCAGAGTCTGCACCAAAAGGCAAGTCATGTCAGCCAGCACAACATAGCCAAACCCAACAGGTGGATTTTTAATCTTTTCAAATTACTCAGTGCCAAAAGAAAAGCGAAATGCCTGCTCTTTGGGGAGGTCTGACTGTATTCAGAGCATTGAAACCTCCACCAGCTGTTTGGAAAACACTCATGAAGCTTTGCTTATGAGAGAGAATAAAATGTACCCTTAACTGAAAATTTAGTTTGCTAATTTCAGCATTTAAAACAACTGGGAACCTACTGGATCTTAGTAAGAAACCAAGATACGAAGTTAATTAAATTTTAAAAAAAAGCCTTTGAGGCAAAAATATCTGTTTTTCAAAGTGATCCTCTGTTAAATTTGAGACAGACACATACAGAGATTATTCTGAATGCCTGCCTGCCAACTGCAAAGCACATAAGCACATCAGTGCTTCTGAGGTTGGTCTGATGGAAACCAACCTGCATTTCTAGGCTGGATACAGAAATTTGGTCTTCAGTGCAATGCTGCCCATTAGGGCTTGAAAAGTCAAGATACCATGGAAATGGACATTATGGCAATCAGCATAAAAGCAACACTAGGTAGACATACCTAGTTTTAAGAAGCTGGATGTACTTCTCTGATCATTGAAAGAGCATAGACAGGTCCTTCTTCTCTTATTTGGGCAGGCTGCATCAAAAATGAACTTCTGGTGAGCAGGAAGGTAACCAGAAGGGATCACAAAGAGTCAGGATCATGACAGACCTCATTAAATCAACATCCAGTTCATGAACTACCAACTTTTTCTGCTGACTGTGGCCTCATCATTTGGCAGTGATGGAGGAGAACAAAGATAAGGATGTATTAGTTGATAATAAGATTAGTCAACTGCATGTGACAGGGTAAAGGCCATGCCAGGCCTAGGACATACAGGCACAAGTGCTGCAACAGCAGAGAATTACTAAGGCCAGGTTTCAAAGGAAAACACTCCAGAAGAGCAGTTTTCACTCGTCTCGTGTATGTGCCAGCAGACTAACTTCAAACTGGAACTGATGTACAGAAAAGTGGTTAAGAGGAATGAACATCGTGTCTTCCAAACGGAAAACAAATAATCTTGGTTTGTTTAATAAGTCAAGAGTCTAAGGAGGGAAATGATTGCTTTTGTACTGATGCAATAGAAAAACAAACACACCAACATTTAACGAAGAGCTGTTTAAACTAATATTGGCAGAGGGCAGTTAATAATTTTATGTTAGTGCTAAGTAGTTTATCATGGTAAGAGTAGACAGCTTTCCTAAGGAAAAGAGAGGAAAAGAAACGCAGCTGATCTGAAGACTGAAAATCAAGCAGAGGTGATATTGCTCTGCCATCTCAGATGCAAGAATGACTCTCATGGGTAAAAACAGGGAAGACTTTTTACATCTAAATATGCTGGGAAAGTTCACAGTACCAACACTGCTGGACTACTGTGTGATTACTTCTAAGCACATCAGATGTTCACAGATACATTTATTTACTCAGACTGCTCAAACTCAGAACACTTACAGGTAACTGTAAGCTTAAAATCTGTGAAAAACTAATCATTCTGTGTCAAATTTAGACAGCCATTTAAATCTAATCCATGAAGTATTTCCTCAACAACAGTCCCTAAAATGCAGCTGATGTAAGTACCTAATTTCTTCAGTTAATGCTTTGAAAGTTGTGGCTTCATACAGAGGGTAGTTTCCAGCAAAGTCATAACAGAGGAAAAGTCTTGGGAAATTTAACAACGAGCAAGGTTTTCAGCATAATATAGTTAATACCAAATAGAAACATATCATTAACATACATAGCTGTGATTTTGTCCAAACTAATTAGAGCAGTCATTTTCTTGTATTAAGATGGATAGTAAAACAATGTGTAATGTGTGATTTTATTTGATACAGCAATGAAAGTCTTTGTTAACATCTTCTCTATCAATTCAATTATTGAGAAAGTTGCATTGTCATCAGATCCTACAGAGCAAGCTTAACTCTGGGATACAAGTAGGTTAAACAACTAAAAATAGAAGAGATGGACCAATGTCTGCTTTCAACAGAGATAAGCATCATGTCACATCTTGTTTCCCTTCTCTGGTCCTTCTGCCTCTCAGACACGGGGAGGGCACATGCCACATGTGTACATTTGATGGGAAATCTGGCTCAGGAGCAGCAAGCTGAGGCACGTATGAAGTGGGATGGGGAGTGTTTCATTCTGGCTAGTGAAGAGGGGGCATTCCCTCTTGTGTGCATTCCAAAATTCTCTGTATAGAGAACCAACAGACATCAAAAATCCTATCTAGAAAAAGTAAACACTGAAAAAAAACTAAAACAAGACCGATGTAGCTTTATCCAGGGACACATTTTTTAAATTACCTGTCCTGTATTAGGCTGTTGATCTTTAGAGTATCATCCAAGCAACTTGGCCACAGCAACAGACACAGAGGAGTAAATAATCACAGCTGTTGCATCAGCAAAAGACACAAGTTATTTCAATTTAAACAAATGAATTGCACAGCAGGGCAAATATTACACAGTAGCATTTCAGCAATTTCCAAGATGTCAAAACATTCCTTAAGTTCCAGGTTAAAGGGTGAAATCTTTGCCTTAATAAGATGCTCTTCAAATATTATGGGCCAGCTAGGGATGAAGCTGACTGTAAGCAAATCCTGCCATGGACTGGCAGGTATTTTACAGATGAATTCCACACACACGCAACCATCTTAACCAACCTACAATGCATCACACATTTGGCTTTTCACACTGGTCCAGTCTCATGGAAGAAGTTTAAATTGGAAGGTGGAATACTCAGCACCATCTGAGACCAGAACCAGGGTCTGCAGATAAAGAGAGAACACAGCACTTTCTGTTTGCAATGCTGTTTATTTTAGAAAAGACCCTTTGATCATCTGAATGAAAAATGTGGTCAGAAAAGTCACAAATGTTATAAAACAAACTTTATTCTGCAATATTTTGTCATAATGAATTGCATCTCTTTGGTAAAAATAAAATTTATAAACATTTTAATTAACAGAGATTAGTATACAAAAAACTAAACTTCTGTAAATTGTCTTTAAAACAGGTAAAGGACTAAACTGGAGGAAAAAGGGTTAGAATTGGTCACCTACTGGCAAAATTATTCTAAACAAACCCAAGGACATTGCTTATGCTACATTGGAAACAATCTAACGGGAATGGTTTCAAACCAACTCTGGTTCATTTGATCAGAAAGCATTCTTACAATTCACTTTTAAATAAATAATAGTTACAATGAATTGGCAATTATAAAATGTTTTATATCACTATATGGCAGTAACATAATACTTTGTAATTATGCACTTTTAGTTTGAAGAAATGTACACTTAAAAAACAGACTTGATAATGGCACTGGCAGTTAGGTGTGATGAATGTGCTTTAAGATAAAATAACAGGTGCAACATTTAAAATATTCTTTTTTTTCCAATAAATATTATGACCACATCATTATTAATGTGTATGAATATACTTTGCTTTAATTAAAGCTTGTACTTCTCAGATTGACGAAAAGCTGCAAATCACACAACTTCCATTTCACAGTTGGATTTTAAAACACTTGATGTGACTTCTGCAGATCAGTAATTGAGGACTTGAATCTGAAAGGCCAATGTAGGTTTGTACAGTATTCACATCAGATTTACCCTGAACAGAGCAATCTCCCATGTACAAAAGTCTCATACACTTCTTCACTGCATTTAAAGAATTGAATGTGGTTCATTAATACTTTTCTTGCCAAAATGTGTCCAAGTCAACCATTGGCATCAACATTTTACATATGTCACTAAAAGAACCCAAAGCCCAACAATCAAAATAACTTTCAATTATACTCCATTTATACTATATACACCAGGGTCTCTAACTGAGGTGGCAAACAAACCCAAACCCAATAGATATGTAAAAGAAAGGAAGGGCAGCTTTTATCCCACTCCCAGCGGGGTGGCTCCACATCCGAGCTGTCGGCCTTTGCCTGTTGAATGTGCCAGCAGAGATTTGGGACAAAACCGTGGAATGGGTCAGGGGCACAGATCGTCTGCCTTCTCCTTCAGACGGGGAGAGATAAAATAGCAAAGCATGAAAAGCTTTGCTATGAGTCCCAGGGAAAGGCTTCAATTGCTTCCCCACTTCCACAATTCCAGTTCTCCCAGGCTGAAAACTGTAAGGATGGATGCAGCTTTTGCTGCTAACTTTTGGTTAGTAATTGGTTTTTACTGGTCATTGCATATGGTAATTAACTGCACTGTTACCATCCCAACCCCATTGCTTCAGATATGCTGAAGTCATTATCACCAGCTTTCAGGGTTAAGAGCAGCACAGCCACACTCCAAGTACGTATTAACCTTCTCCACTTCTATTTGAGGCATGAAATAATTCAGAACCAAATCAAAGTGCAGAGTCGACTGTGACCGCCAAATTTACAGAATACTTGGACTTTGATCCAGCTTTCACTGGAAGCTACAGAAAAGCTGCAACCACCTTCAGCAGGAGTCAGGCAGCACCCCCTCTTCAACAGTGCAACTGAAATCATGGCACTGAGCAAAATCCCAGGCTGCTAACAGTATTTAGGTGAATCTGAATCCTTGTTTTCACATTGACACAAACTCTGCCCTTTGCAGTTTTCCATCAAAGTTCAAAAGCAACCGATGAGCAAAAAGCAGTTCCACCAAGATTCACATCTTCACATTCTGAAATTCTAAGAACCACTGTTGGTACTTAATTTTCCTTTAAATAGCAAGTTTTACCCCTACCATACATCAGTAACACATCCAAAATCAGATCTATTTGGCTAATGCAGCACTTGTGACAGCCTGAAGACGTACACATCTGCACACGTTGCCCTGTTACAGGCACAGGCTAACAGGTGTTCACACAAAGCAGGAATAAAGCAGAGTATTTTCCTTCCCTTTCAAGAAATAAAACAAATAATTCTTAAAACTTAAGTAACTGGAAAAACAAAAAAACCCAAAACACTTTTTTTTCTCTCCTAGTGTTTGTGCTTTAAATTCTAAAACACAAAGAACCTCAAATATTTCAGGCTTGATCCAACAGCCATTGAGTCAGCAGGAGCACCACCGTTGTCTTCAAGAGGCACTGGCATGGGCCCTCAGAGCAACAGACCTTCAGCAGCATGGCTGTGTGTGTATTTAAAGTAGACAGTTTATGACAGTATTTATGAAGAGACTGACAAATATGAAAAAAAAAGGGGAAAAAACCCCACACTAGTCTAAGAAAGGCATCCAAATAGCCAGGAAAATACCCCCTAAGGGAAAAGTTAACTTTTGGCTGAATCCAGCACTGTTCTTAACAGTGGACATTGGTTTCCCAGGTGGCTCTGCTCCTAATTTTTAACCAGCTTGCCCAACACCTGCTGGTAACATTGGTGAGAATGTTTATGGCACATCATGCTACCTTTCAGCAACAGGAAAGATGACCTCGGATAGCTGTATACAATTCTGCAACATACTTAAGGCATCCTTGTATGTACAGTACCATTAAAACTCACTTCAAAAGAACTGCCCACCCATTTTTAAACAGAAAATTAAAAAAAAAGGCCATTATCTACAGGAAGACATAAGCAATCACCACTGACTTTAAAAGAAAAAAGAAGTAGGGATACAGTTCAACATACCACAAAACATTTTTGGCTGAAGGACATCTAGAACTATTAAGAGATTCTCTTATTGCAAAATAAATTGTGAAGGAATTTATTCCCAAAACAGAGGTCCTCCTAAGCCTCAATGCACATCCAAAGGCAAAAGCCTTGCCTGTTAGATGCCCCATATGCAGCAGGAGGCTGATGGGGTTCACACAGCACAAGGCACAGTGATCTGGCATACAAAAGGTATGGATGGACAGTCCACGTGACAAGAACAGCAAACACTGGGGGAAGGGGCAAAAACCCTCAACAACACTAAATTGGGAGGAGCTGTCAACTCCCTTGAGGGCAGAGAGGCCTGGCAGAGAGACCTTGACAAATCAGAGAGATGAGCAATCACCAACTGCATGAATTTTAACAAGGGGCAAGTGTTGGATTCTGCACCTGGAACAGGCAACCCTGGGTGTGTCTATGGACTGAGGAACAACAGGCTGGAGAGCAGTGCTGTGAAAAAGGACCTAGGGGTCCTGCACAGGGCCAGGAGTTGGACTCGGTGACTCCAATGAGTCCCTTCTTACTCAGCATATTCTATGATTCTATTAATTCAGGGTTCAGAGATCCAAAATGAAGCAATTCTATTTTGTCTCAGGTTAAGGTGGCAAGATGTTCCCTTTAACAGCAGCTGTTTGCCAACTAAACCCTCCACCTCATCTGTGTTGGCACCACCATCAACTGCTGGGCTCTTTTTTCCTCTCCCAAATGGGTATAAGGGAGCAGAAGGGTAGATGGAGCATGACCATGTAGTACTACATAATCAACAGTGGTGGTAACATGAAGACAACATGTGATTTGGGAAGCAGCAGCTGTCACTGTTGGCCACATTCAAGGCATGTGTAAGCATGCATGTATCTGCATGAAAAGGACAACTCCCCACCCCAAAAAAGCCCACAATGTCTTAGGATAAAACAACCAACCAGGTTCCTTCAGGAATCTGAGCTGCACACAGCAGATCTGGGGGAAGGAGGGGGAAAAAAGAAAACTGTGGGTGGTACCCACCTCAGCTACCTCTTATCCCACTCCTCCAGGGGTATTTAGTATCTTGCTGAAAGCAGCTCCTGTGGTGCTACAGGTTTTCAGCCACTGTGTCAGATAGGCCAAAAATGCAGCGACTCAGAGTTGCTTTACCTGTGTTTCCACTAGCACCTGTCTAAAAAAATGAAGAGAAGATGGGTGGGAGGAGGCAACCAAGGCCAGGACCTTTTCTTTCTCCCTTTCTTTTTCTCCTCTTTTTTAATCCTTTACATGGAAGTCATAGCCCTTAGACAGAACAAAATTCACCTCTGCAGATGGGGCCAGCAGAGATGTAAATATGATCCACAGTGTGCATCTGAACAAACATATTTCTGAAAAAAATAAAGTCAACTATTAAAAAAAAAAATAAACGTGATCATTAAGAAGTATGCTTTCAGGTTTTCATAAGTCATGCATCTCTAATTTGAGAAGATTAAATATTCTATTATTTTAGGTGGTGATTTAAAAATTAAAAGCTAAATTATAGTTTGCGCCAAAAATAAAAAAAGCGGTGAGTCCTCTTATGGCTTTGATCTCCCTTGTGAAGGGTAAAAGTAGAAGAGTATTGCCACAATTAAAAAAAATATATGTATATATTCAACACTGACAAACATATTATTTTTTCCTTTGCTTGTGACAGTGGGTCTTTGCAGTACTTATTAAGGAACTCAAGCACGTCTGGATGCCAGCAAGGTGGAGCAGAGACCCTGCTGCTTCTTTCAACTCCTCATCGATTTCTTGACATAACTCCTCCAGTGCTTTCTTGCTAGACTCACATTCCTTAGAGATATCTACACAAGGTTGTGATGCATAGCCACTGTCTCCAAGAGGATCATCTTCATAGTCAACGTCTGTATCCACTTCGCTGTGAAATCCTTCACTGCCGTCGCTTCCGTCATGGCTGGTCTTGGAAATGAATTCATACACCTCGTCAAGGGAGGACAAGGAAGACACGCTGGACCTGGATGCACAGCGCTGGGAACCCATACTGCTGGCACTGTAGTTGTGATCCTCATTCGGATCAATATTGGTGGCCGCAGAATCATTTTCCTGCAAATTTATGGAAGTAGGAGGATTGAAAGCACTGCCATAACTCCTCTTCTTGGGGGTCTTCAGAGGCTGAGGTTTCTCACCTATTAAAAACAAGATGTGTCAGTAAGCAAATACTCCAATGAGATCACCTGCACAATGAGCAAGGTGAGCTGAACGTCAGCAGTTAAGAGTCACAGTATTTCATGCACATTTACTGTCACCCACAGAGGACAACAGTCCTCAGCTGATTGCAACTAAGAGCTACAGAAACAGAGAAGTAGCCAAGAAACCCTTCTTACCATTTAGTATAGAGAGGGCAGGGGAAAAACTTTGCAGAAAAAACCCCCCAGAATTAACTGGGAAAAGAAAAAGAAGGTGGTTCTAATAAAACTGTTGCAATGGTAGCTGAAAGAACAATCAAACCAGAATTACTTCTTGACTGCTCTTACTATTCGGAAACTAGACCATACTTGTTTCCTGAAATTTTATAGAGAAAGCCTTTAGCTACTGAGCAGAGAAGAAAAACAGAGTAAAATGGCTTATGCTTACAGTCCAACATCCCTTGCTGAATGGAAGTATTTAACAGCATCATTGCAGTAGCAGCATCAATATCAGATTCTGTGAAGCAGAAGCAGCAAAACATTAGATCTCAGGTAAGCCTGACAAGATGAAGTCCCTAAAACATACAAAGAACATATATATCTGCCTACACTGGCCTACAATAAAAGTGGAGGCTGGGGGAATATACAAACTCAGACCAAGCATGACTTGTACATCACAACACTGTTACAGATCAGTGTCATACCTTAACTAGGATATTCAAAAGCTGAATTCTCATGTTGCACTTACCAAAGCCAAGAATCAGTGACATAATTAGACATTCATGTGACAATGCTGTTGCTATACTTAACAAGTGCCCTTTTTTTGTACCAGTTGAGAGAGAAAGATTAGACACATGGCACAGCAAGGCATCTCAGCAGCTTCATATCCTGGTTATATGAATGTGCAAGGCTGAGAACAACTGTGCCTGTTAATGCAGCACTAATTCAGCACACCTCCTTCCCCCAGCAGTATTTTTCACACTAATAAGTCAAATGGAAGAAATTGAGAATACGAGATGGGGAAAGGGCACTGAACTGCTTGATCTAGAAAGCATTGAGATCTAAATAATAAATAGGCATGTAAAAAAAGGCTTAGGTGAACTGCAGCACTGTCACCTGGGGTGACAAGTGCTGCTGCAAACTGCCATCCTTTGCTGCCCAAAGTGGATTGCTTATATCTCTGAAAGGCACCTTGAGGATATTTCAAGGTGTCAAGAATGACATTTCTAACCAGAATTAGGTGAAAAGGAAAAGAAACAAGCATGCTTTTCCCATTCATTTCAGGATATACTCATGCACTTTACAGGAGAGGAAATCCAAGGTCTTCCTTGGCTCACTTCAGCAATGGATAATGAATACTCCTTATACAGGACAGAAATACATATGGTGGACTAATCAGGCAAAAGAAGAGCAGATCTCTCACAAGAACCTTGGTGTCTGAGAACAAAAGATCACATCTGAGGTTTGTACATATGTATGAGCAGTGAGTGGAAAAGAGAGGCTGGAAGACAATTTGCTGGAAGGGACCAGCAGCAAGCAGAACAGGCTCTCAGTTCTGCTGAACTGGAATTGGGGTGGGAACTGTTGAAGTGAAACATCAGCAACGTAATTTTTGATGGCATCTGTTTTCTCCACTACATTACAGGTACTAACTATACTACTGAATTTGAAGGGAGCATTAGTACTGGGAGAGGGACTGCAGAGTTGCCAGTGTGCCTTCCTTATCTTGACAACTGTCCCTACCTTCACTCCTGGTCAAGAACAAAAACATGACACCTTGGAAATATTGTATCAACATGGGAAGGGGACTGACCTGCTGTTTCCAACACACGGTATAAGACATAGACATTCTCACCTTGTTTCCAATGTCTTTTATTTTAAACCCACTATACTTTAAGGTCTATCCCATTGTACTAATGAGATTTTTTTTTTTAATTTCTTTGGCAGAAATAGAGCCCCTGGATTTATAGGTCACATGTATCCAATTGACAACTGACTATCGATGGAGAGTTACTTTGTTCCACTGGTGTAATCAGAAAGTGAAATACTCCTATTCCCAATGTTGGCATGTAAGCATCACCTTGTTAAAATGGCAAATAATTGGAGGCATTAAAGCAACATGGGATTATTACCTGCAAAGAGTATTTCTGCACCTTAAGACTCCCAAAGAAATAGAGACACTTCTGCACTGACTTCTCAGCAGTAGTCTGTGTCACTGTTAAGGTGCCTTGGCTTCATTTGTGACTGGTCTCCTCAACAGAGCAGTATTTCCCAAATTTATGCTTTCCCAGCAGAATGGCTGAGGAAGAACCTTATTACAAGGGATTCTTTCATCTGCACAAGAGCTGTCCCATGCAACCCCAGGAACATTAATGGCTCCCCTCTAATGCCAGAGATGTGCTGAGCAGGATCCCTGAGATGCAGAAATTAAGTGAAAACAGATACGCATCATTATTTCGGCACCTCTGGTGTGGGTAATTGGAACAGTTAGCATCAGACTGGAAATCTCCACACCTGTCACAAGACACACTAGCAAATCATTAAGAGGAGGGGGATTTCTTATATTCTCTAGCGAGCCCTAAGAATCCCCGATCTAGCGGCCCTGCAGCAGCCAGCCAGCCAAGGATGCTTCCTTGCCACTTATGTACAACCATAAAACCTCCACCTGGCTGCATGGTGGTTATCATCTGTGGGCCAGGTACCTGCTTGGTCTGTAAAAGCCTTGGATTTGCTGCCTAACTAAAGCTGCTGGTTTGTGGCCAGAACTAAAGGCAATCTTCTCCACTCTAAGCCCACAGCAGTATCAAAACCAGGGAGCTGTGTATCTGCTGTGCTGCTCAGGACCCACTTGGTCAAGTGGCCTTTCATTGTCCTTTTCAAAGAGCTTTAGCAACACTCCTCTACAACACATGCTCACTTTCTGTTATGTTCAACTTTTGTGGCTACTTCCCACAACTTTTATACATTAAAATTTGCTGCCTTTGGTTGTCAGTTCTTGGCCTCCAATAAAACTAGTACAGAGATGTGTAGCTTTCAGATTTGTTTTCTACTGAACTATTCATTCTTTAAGTAGGTCCTATTTGGGAGTGATATGTGTGCTAAATAGTTTGCTGTCAGAACAAGATGGCCCCAATTACACCTTGAAATTCACCTTATGGATTTATAATTAACACATAAATGACTAATATAATACACATACGTTGTATTACATCTGGGGTTTTTATCATCTAGCAGACCCTTCAAAGCAGACAACACCAGCTGGGCTGCAGTACATGCTTGTGACTAAAACCAGGGGAGCAGAGTGAAAGAACATGAAATGTTTACCTTTGAGCGATCGGCCATGATTCTGCTGAAGGACTGAAGTTAGGTAGTGAGGGGACGATGACCTACTGAAAAGAAATTCAACAGCTCAAAGCCAAGACCTAATTAGGCAAATGATTTGTGCAAAGTACAGTAGACACAATACTTATGATCATAGAAGGGTAAAAACAAACCCAACCTTAATGCCAGAGGTGGACCAGCAATTTGTGTTGCCCTTGGTAGATGGTTTGACATTTTGGTTGACATTTTGTGTAGCACTATTTAAGCCATCATCAGCATTTGGAATCACCTCCAAACACACATACTAAACAAAAATCTTTGTTGGCAAGAGATACTGACTTCCACAGATTTTATGTAGTTGCCTAAAGGATGGATTTTAAACAAAGATATGTATTTTTTAGTACATAAAAACCTATGTATGAACAAAACTTTAGCTTACACAGGGATGCTTAGAGCATGGGAGCAACAGAACAGGTCAAGAGCAGTTGTGCCTGTCTGCTCTTCCAAACGGTGGTGAGCAATTAACAAAAAGGTACTGTGCAAGAGCTGAGGAAGAACAAAAAAAACTCCAAACCAAGATACCAGCTGATTTTACAGTTACCTGAAGCTCAGCTGTTCTGGTGATGCTATCCCAGTTTTTTATCATAATCAGATCAGCTTTGCACCTGGCAAAGCACCACTAAATCCATTATAGAATAAAGGGCAAGTTAAAGCTTTCACATGGCTTTTGTTGCTACACACCCAGCTCTAATTATTCAGTTCATTATAAATACACTAGAGAAAGCAGTTGGAAATAAATACAACAAAAATAGGACACACTATTAAAATTGCATGAAATGTAGTAACATGCATCTTTTATAGTGTTGCTGGAAGAATTTGAAGGGTGATAAGTACAATTTTCAAGCCCAACCTATAACAGAAACCTCACAGGATTAATGGGGTGATTTTCATCCTTAAAGTGTGTTTTACCTTTTATATTTATTGTATTTACACAGCTTTATTTTCCAAAATAAGGTACAGCCACAAAACCCTTCAAAACCATAAAGCTGTTAAATGTTTAACATTTTAATTACTCATCTAGTCCACTCATTAAGCCCCAAATAATTACTTCAGTTTTAAAAATACCTTTTTAAAACTAAAATCTTTAAGATGAATTTTGAAGAAAATACATTCACTGGTGACTGGCTGGTGCTGAGGCCGCACACATCTCAGCCACCCTGAGATCAGCTACCTCGCATGGATGTTATAAGGGATGCCCATTGAATACCCTCTCTGCTCCAACTTGCCATCATATTATCCAAACTCAGCTGGCCACTTGCAACAGCTCTAGTGGTTGCTGCAGTGTAGGAGGGAAAAAATCAAAGCAAAGTGGCTTGAAATGCATCACCCAAGCTACATAAAAAGGTCTTGCTGCACCACAGCCTGCCTAGCACTGGTAACCAAAGTTACGGAAAAGGAGCATCGCCCAGTGTGGTAACCAAAGGGAAAAAGTTCCAGCACAGCTGAATGGGAACAAGTGGAAAACTAACACCAACTGGTACGTTTTTCCAGCAGCAGCTAGGGAGAACAAAGGGAACAGCTCCTAAAATGTGTTGAAAAAATAAAAAATAATTAAAAATAAAAGGAAAGTAATGATCGAATCCCAACATGGCTGGCTGTGCAGCCCACAGGTCCATTGAACAAAGAGATGCCAAACATCTTCGTCCTTTTATCTAAGCTGAGATGCTTCAAAAATCATATCCACAGAGACCCTTCCCAGAACAAATTATTGCCTAGGTCTATGCAAGATGAGGACTGTGTCCATCCCCAGAATCCAGCACTATAATACATGTAGTACTAGAAACAAAATGCAGCCAAGAGCTTCACAGCAACTTGTTGAACAAGCTGTGCAGAACTAAAATGCATCAGGGATGCCAATCATCTATGTTAACACAAATTTCAGTGTCACTAGACACAGATTACAGTTTTGCTAAGCGTCTGCTCAAAGTAACGGCTTAATTTTATTTTAAAATCCTGCTGAATGACAGGCATATTCCCCACAAACAAAGTGTAAAATAATTATGAACACTAGCCTTCCCACACAAAAATTCAGAGACTCTTACAGTCAAATTTTAGGATCACCCTGTAGATAAATTTGGACAGTACTTCCAGCCGCTCTCCAGCTATACCTCTGGGCTTTCTCTCTCTCTTCAACAAGGCAGACCTCAGGTGCCCTTCCCCCAAATTGGGCCAGAATTTAAATCAAATCCAAGAATTTTTAAACATGGGAGAAGAAAAAAAAATCCGTTTTTCTGTGTGTGATGGAAAGTCATGTAAATGTTTTTTATTATTAAAGGAAAATATTAATTTGGGAGAAGTTTGGTATCTTAAAATGTTGGGTTTTATTTTCTTGCACTCAATTATAAGCACTGCAAAAGCCTTCCTGTATTGAAGTCAGTGGGAATTTTGCCATGTGGCTTCATTAGAACCAGGATTTCCCTGTAATTGTGATTGTTGGCAAGTGTGACTAGTCCTTCAGCAAAGGGAAAAAAAGTTACCAAAAACAATAGCTTCAAATAAAGTCATGATCTTCCAAGTGCTTCAGTATTCAGATAAAATCTCTCCTTCCCTACACCTAATTTCAGTATGTTGTATTTATACAAGCTAAGTAAACCACACTTCAACATAACTTCAGCTGGACTAATCTTGAAGACCTTGGAGATACTAAAAGCGTAACTTGTCAAGGCTCTGAAAGCCCTGTCCTAGGCTGAGTCTGTCTTGATCCTCTGTGCCTCTGGCTGGGCAGACAACACCTGGAAGTCCCATTCCATCTGCATTATTTGCCATGCTTTGAAGTTTGTGCTAACACAGACACGGTATTAAAGCTTTCAAGGACCAAACCTTCACTTGAGTGGTACAAAAAACCCCAGAAGTCTATGCCCTTACATAGAAACATTAAAGCCTGTAAAAGCATTATCCTCTAGATCCCAATTACAGTCATTTCAATAATCTTGATTCCCATAAAACCAAGCAATACCACCAGTCATCTCATACTTTCCAATCTGACTATTTCTTAATACTTAAATGCTTCAGGGTTATTTTAACAATGCTCCCATTCCAGCAGAAAGCTGGAAAACAGGATACTTCTGCCTGCCTTGTTCCAACCCAAGATGGCCCTAGGTTGGAGACCAGAGACTGCAAGTTGTATCTTGTAGGTTACAAGCCCAACTGGAAAAGCCTATGCCACACAAAGATCTTCAGCCACTGGCAGACAGCTAAGGCTTGCACAGGGGTGCCAGCTCTCAGGGTCAATTCCTGTTGGACCTTGAGAAACGCCTGCTCAATGTTACCAGTCCAGTAATCCCAGTTCCTCCTGTTTGTTAAGAAAACTCCTTGCAGTAAAGTTAAGGCATAGGTCAATGTACAGAGACCTTAATTATCTCTTATCTCACCCAAACTCTTTGCTGAACTAGACAAACCGGCCACATGCCTACCTAGGAACTGAGCTCACCAAATGCATTCCTCCGCTTTGCACTCCTCCTCTCTGCCCCACCTCTTTAGGCTGACACAGCTCCTCTTCCTCTACTGAGGATGCATGAGATTGACTTCAAATTCCCCCAGATCTGCTGCCTCATCTTAAAATTTGCTGGTAAGGAAGCCTGGCTTCAGAACTCTTGCATGCTCCACCTCAGAGTATATTTATGGCAAAGGCTGTTTTTTTCCATCCCTGCTGCAAAATCCCGTTAACAGCCCCGGAGGAATAAAACCAACCCTCTCAGACCAGCCTCTCTAATCACTTCAGACTGTAGAAAAGTTGATTGTTTTTGACAACAGCATAGAATATATACATTTTGCATCCAGACAAATGGCTTACAGGAGAAGACACACCTTCAAAGCCAACAGCACCAGGCACACTGTATCAGTTCTGCTGAACTGTGCTTGAAAGAGGATTTTGCCCTGTACCCAGGACTGCTTGCCTCCTGGAGAAACTGGGCTAACCATAAGCACTCAGCACACCCCTAACCTTCTTCTTTTAAACTCTCCCACAGTTAAGGGGATGACTTGGACACACACTCAGATGTGGGAAGCCTACACTGACTACATCTCCCTGCCTCATCTAGCTGGTCTCACCTAAGCCCCACTCAAATTCTTCTCTCAGGTGGCAGACTGTAACCACAGATCAACACCTGTGTGGGCATTTCTTCTGCCAGGTGGAATAACATGACCATGTGCTGTACTTGGATGAGAAAATTCACCTACCTTGGTGGTGATGCCGGCGGAGTATAAAATGCAAGTGCTGAGGAAAAAGGCTGTTTTTTCAGTGCTTGGACAAGATTAGGTTTGTATTTTGGGTCAACACACCACAACGACCCTTTTCCATTCACCTGCAAGAAAGAAGCATGGCAAATTAGAAAACCCAGGGCAAGACTGTTACAGTCCTTTCTAATTTAGTATTCCCAAACTGTAGCACAGTGCAATGACTGTACATATGCATACACCCCTGTACAACTGACAAACAACAGCCACAGGCAGTTCCACCACCTGCATGGAAAGTGAATGCTCCCAAATTAAGAAAATGGTTGCTATACACTATGGAAACATCCCATGTTGGAGCTTGGGATAGCATCTCCAAAGCCCCATTTCCATTCACATTTGTGCCCTGAAAGCCATAAACCCCATTTTAAGACTTGGTAAACACACCTGGGAGTTTAAGGATCTGTCCAAGCACTGGCAAATTGATCAGCAGCTTTTTCATCAACAGGTTTCTAAAAAACCTAAGCACTGCTCCTTTTGCTTAAATATGGCCACATACTCATTTAACCTTACAGCATCCTATAAAAGGAGCTTGCAGGATGTCCAGCATTTTCCCTCTTTTTCAAAATCTAAAAGCCTAATTAACATATTTTTGACACACCTAACAACATAAGCACCACTATGCTAGCCATTCTTGATACTAAATTTGCTATATTGAAACTTAAGCAAGATAAAGTACCTCTTGCTCGTCTCAAAGATTTCCTCCAAAATTTACCAAATAAAGAAAAAACCTGCTTTTTTGAGCCTGCTAGTTCTTGCAAAATAAAGAAGAAAATTAAATAGGAAAGTTAAAACCTGATAGATCTGATATCTGCAGATAGTGGCACCAGATTTTTTTTTGAAAAACAGGTATTACCACATTTTTTGGGAAAACAGGTATTACAGAAATAGTAATGTACATGGCTGAAGTATGGGGCAGCTCTACACATTTTCAGAACCTTTTAGAGGATTTGGGGGGGCTGATTCTCAGAGCAGACGCTAAAGCTGCTTGGAGCACCTCCTGAAAGCCCACATGAGGCTGTATCACAGGGGGCAATAATACCCTTTTATGGATGGATGCTCCATGACCTACTCAAGGCTGAAGAGTACTCCAAAAGCATGTAAGTCTGTGGTTCTGTTTATGTAATTTTTTTTTTCTGGAGAAAAGGAGATACTTTGCTGTCAACAGAGAAAAGTGCCCCAGCTGAGAAAGAGAGATGCCACTCCATAATTTTAGTTGAAGTCACTCTCTGAGCTGACACATCTCTCCAAGTTATGTATTTTTTAACCTGAATCCTTCTTACACTCATCTTCTCATGCTAAAACTGAGCACAGCCTTTAAGATACTTATCAACAAGCTTACCTTCAATTATTCAACAGCCATGGTAGCTGGCAGGATGATGCAGACACTTAGGTACTAACAGGGGGTATCCTCCCAAACTGGTTCAATTCATCATCTCAGTGATAGCCTTACACCCTGATTCCTTTCTTGCACATCTCTCAGATCCCTTTCTCCAGCATTCCAACCCTACCCAACTGGTTTTTAGTTTTTTTCCTCTCCCTTTGGTAGCTTTGAGGCAGTAGCCCCCAGGAAGCAGCAGGAACCCCCCTGACCAACAAACCAGTGCTCTTGAAATATTTTATCTGCTACTTCAGGTGAGAACTTTTGCATCCCTCTTTCATTTTCCCAGCCAGGTATTCCCACCAGCTTGCTGCCCTGACAAGGTAAAACAAGGATTTTGGGTGGGTATTGCAACAGCAAGCTGAATCCAGGTACACCCTGAAGCCCTACAGACACTGACAGACCCAATGCAAGAGGCAGTAAACAGGGTGACTTCTTCTTTGGGTTATGTGTAATGCGAAACCACATTTCCACCCACCGCTATAGATACTAAAAGCAGACATTGAGCAAAAGAGGTGATGCCTATGGGGCTGCTCCTGTGCACTGCTCTGCTTGCACCCTCTGCTTAGCAAAGACATGGTAGAAAATACTCTCTGTGTGTATGGAGGTACATGATATATTGACAAAGAGGTTTATCAGATAATAGACATCTCTCTCCTACCTGTACAGCCTTGTGGATGGGACCTGCCCTGCTCTTTGCCCAAATATTTGAAGAGCTACACAGACTGTTTACCACCATCTCTTGTCAAAGAAGAAAAAAACCAAGACAAACACTACAAGAAAAAACCCCTAAGCCACGTATTTACCATGAAGGCAGAGAGATCTGTTGAAGACATTCAAGCCCTGTACCACACAGCCTTCAGAGGAAACCGTGGCAGGGCAACATCCATGGAAGCAGTGGCCTGCCAAATTGATGACTGATGCAGATGCCACTCCTGCCTCCTCACACCTTTTCTTCCCAGTGGTATCAATTAACAAATAATCCCTAATGACACAATTGTAAAAACAAGTCTAGAAAAGAGCAGGGAGGCTCTTCAGGGCTTCCAGTTCTAAACTGCTTTTCACATCAGCCACTCCGATACAGCAGCGTCTTGCTATGTGCATTCAGAAAGGTAACATGTATCTGAGCAGAGATGTGACATACATACATCCTGTTTCCATGTCCTGAAAAGTTCCTCCTCTCGACTGCAATGCTGGTTCACAAAGCATCTCAAGGCAGTTACTTTCCCTTCAGTACCTTTCAACTCATCAAAAGAAAACCGTAACATAAAATTTTTTCCAGCAGTCCAAGTAAGGACAGCCTTCTCAGCAGGGAAGCTCCAGCAGTGTCTTATGGACGACGTCCAGAGCCATCAGGGCACAGTAAGCATGCTACTGCAGCAAGTTCTCCAGGTCAGCACCAGCACAAACGAAACCAGTTCAAGCATCCTGAAACTGCCCAGCAGTGCCAGCTCAGTGGGTAAGTGGAAAAAAAAATTAGGAGATTCACTTCAATATGCACTCCCAATCCAAACCAATATATTAGCATTACAGCAAAGATGAGGACAGACTCTTCCTACTTTTGCTGCCAGACCTCCAAGAGATGATTTCATAGCTGACAGCCAGCTGCAATAGCCAGGGAGGTGTCAGACAGCAGCCTGCCCAGGGATGCAGGGGCACAGATCGTCCCCTCCTGTCAGACATTCACGCTCTTCCAACACAAGAGCCCAGATTCACTTGAAAAGCTTTGAAACCCTTCTTACCCTGACATTACAAAAAACCCCATGCTCCTCTGACACATGCCATGGACCTCTCTGCTTCCACAGGCACTTGGGATAAAAGAAAGCTGACTGCATGCTCCCTTCCTTTGAGATACAAAATGCCATTAACAAAGAAAAAATGGAAAAAATTACAAAATTATCCTGCTGTCTCAGGGAAGCACCCAGAGGCACAGTCAGCACACGGTTACTGACAACAGGCTCAACAAAATAAGCCACTGCTGCTTGCTCAAAGAAGTGACACCCGAGAAGCTTATCCAAAGGGGCCTGCAGCATGAAATCATCATCTACCACATCAACTCCCATGGAGTCTGTGTATAATGCTGTGTGTCACAGATTTATTTTGCAGGAAGAAACTGGAGCAGTACCCTCATCTGGTCCTTCACTAAGCAGGGCAGAGGGTAAAGATTTAACTACTGTTTGTCAGAAATGAGGAAGTTCCAGCAAAGTTTCAGGAGGGGCTGTTCTGTTTTTTGGGGTTTTTTTTTGTAAATTCAGTTTCTGTTCTTTAGAATTAGAGAGCTGTGCAGCCTCTGGAGCCCTGGAAAAACACTGACAGAACACATCAGCATCACCTTGCTGGTAGCAGTGGTAGCTGTTCCGCATTTTGCTCTTCCTACCAGAGATGTCACATCGAGCAGCAAGCATCTTCTGAGCCCAGCAACACTGGTGGAGACACCAGAGCAAGCAGGGGACCAGGCAGTCTCAAGCTCCTGCCACACAAATGCCAAGACAAGTGGTTTGACCCCTGTGAGTTTCCAGGCTGGGAACAGATGAGCATTAAAGGGCAGATCCACAGACTGCAAGACATCATATACCAACTTAGATTTCCCTTTCCTGCTCTAATTCTTCTGAAACTCATGTCAACCTTCCTGGACAGAGCCACACAGTCCTTTAAGGGCACCTGTGCCACCTGCAGCAGGCATGTGGTCCCTGCTCAGATCCAGTCCTCCATACAGGCACAGCTTTGCAGCATCTCAGTGACTCCATTACAGCACCTGGAGCCACACTAAGAACCTGTCCCAACACTCAGAACGACTCAGTGGTGGGGGAGTTATTGGACTTGTCATACTGCAGCAAAAAGTCACTTCTTCAGGGCAAAGCTGCTGCTTGGACAAACAGCACCCTATCAATTTAACATAAAAGCAGGAATACTGAGAAGCAGTGATGTTCAGTCTTATCAGTACAAGGCAGTCCTTCCCGATGCCCACTCAGCTCCAGGACCACTATCTACAGCAACAGGCTGTCAAGCACGCCAGGCATAACAGGCATTTCTGATAACAAGAGTGTTACCACTGAGGCTGACCTCCAAACATAGGGCTCCAGGATTTGTTTGTGGACTTTTAGTATGTGGTTTGTTAGTTTATTTAAGTCAGAGCCAGCTCTCGGACGAACAGGATGGGAAATGAGAGAGGGAGGAAGACAATCACTAGTAAACTCATAAAAGAAGAAAGAACTGGTACAGAAAATACACTGTTATGTTACAATAGACTAAAGCATTGAAGTACATTACATGCAGGAATTGAGATGGTTACTGGAAAGCCACAGCTGTGCTAAGTGTACCAGGAGATCACAAGTGAAGGAGTCAGTTTAATATTTAAGAAAGCTGTTGGACTGAGAAACACTCAGCCACGTACTTAACACCTACTTTGCCTCAGTTTTCACCAACAAGACAGGTGGCCCTCTGGACAACTGGCCTCTGGAGCTGATAGAAAATGACAGGAAACTGAATACCCACCCCTAAATTCCAGGAAGATACAGTTAGTGATATACTAAAACACCTGGATCCTCAGAAGTCTATGGGACCAGATGGGATCCACCCCAGGATGATGAGGGAGCTGGCAGAAGAGCTTGCCAAGCCACTCTCCATCATATTCCAACAGTCCTGGCTCTCTGGGGAGGTCCCAAATGATTGGAAATTGGCGAATGTCACCCCAATCCACAAAAAGGGGTGCAAGGACGATCTGGGCAGCTACAGACGTGTCAGCCTGACCTTGGTGCCTGGTAAGGTTATGGAGCAGATCATCCTGAGTGCAATCACACAGCACCTTCAGGATGGACAAGGGCTCAGACCCAGCCAGCACAGATTTAGGAAGGGCAGGTCTTGTCTGACCAACCTGATCTCCTTTTATGATCAGGTCACCCACTGGTGGATGAGGGAAAGGCTTTGGATGTGAGCTATCTAGACTTCAGCAAGGCCTTTGACACTGTCCTCCACAGCATACTCCTGGAAAAACTGGCAGCTCATGGCTTGGACAGGGGCACTCTCTGCTGGGTTAAGAGCTGGCTGGATTGCAGGGCCCAGAGAATGCTGGTGAACGGAGCTGTGTCCAGCTGGCAGCCACTCACCAGTGGTGTCCCCCAGGGATCAGTGTTGGGCCCAGCTTTGTTTAACATCTTTACTGATGATTTAGATGAGGGGATTGAGTCCATCATTAGCAAGTTTGCAGATGACACCAAGTTGGGAGGGAGTGTCGAGCTGCTGGAAGGCAGGAGGGCTCTGCAGAGGGACCTTGATAGGCTGGAGTGATGGGCTGATTCCAATGGGATGAGGTTTAACAAGGCCAAGTGCCAGGTCCTGCACTTTGTCCACAATAACCCCATGCAGTGCTACAGGCTGGACACAGAGTGGTTGGAGAGCAGCCAAGTGGAAAGAGACCTGGGGGTTTGGATTGACAGGAGGCTGAACATGAGCCAGCAGTGTGCCCAGGTGGCCAAGGAGGCCAATGGGATCCTGGCCTGTATCAAGAATAGTGTGGCCAGCAGGATCAGGGCAGTGATCCTTCCCCTGTACTCAGAGCTGGTGAGGCCACACCTTGAGTATTGTGTTCAGTTCTGGATCCTCAGTTCAGGAAAGATATTGAGGCTCTAGATCCAGAGAAGGGCAGTGAGGCTGGTGAAGGGGCTTGAGCACAAGTCCTGTGAGGAAAGGCTGAGGGACCTGGGGTTGTTTGGCCTGGAGAAGAGAAGGCTCAGGGGAGATGTTATTACTCTCTACAACTACCTGAATGGATGTTGTAGCCACGTGGGGATTGGTCTCTCCTTTCAGGCAACCAACAGTAGGACAAGAGGGCATGGGCTTAAGTTCTGCCAGGGGAAGTTCAGGTTGGATATCAGAAAGAAATTCTTCACATAGAGAGTAGTCAGGCATTGGAATGGCCTGCCCAGGGAGGTGGTGGATTCTCCAACCCTGGAGGTATTTAAGATGAGACTGGACATGGCACTTAGTACCATGATCTGATAATCAAAGTGGGGTTGGATTAAGGGTTGGACTTGATGATCTCAGAGGTCTCTTCCAACTCAACTGATTCTATGATTCTGTGATTCTATATAGTGTGCCTCTAAGAAAGAGGACCTTCCAGAGGACCACATCTGCACCCAGAGGGGCGACACCTGTGCTAGCCAAGCAGAGAAGCTGGCTGGCATCCCCCAATCTCTTCCACTTGCCAGTGTGATTGCAGACATGGCCATGCTGAAAGAGTAGGGATGGAGGAACGTAAACCAAAGGTGCAGCACTGGAAAATAAAGAAAGCATTTATTTAAGAAGCTTCATCAGAAAGACAGCCTAAAAGAGACATCTGAAATTTCAGTCTGGCTGTTGCAAGCCAACAAAACTCTAAGTGGAAACAGAGTCCTTTACTATTGCATATTTGCCACATTTAAAAATGATGCACCACAGCTAGCTCTACCCAGGTTAGCAGTAAATAACAAAACCAAGTGATGACTTTTGTCATCCTGTGATTTGCCACAAACCATCTCCAGCTGCAAATAAAGTGTTAGAGGACATGGAGGGAGAAAAAAAAAACAAACAAAAAACATCCTTGAGAACAACAGAATCTTTTCCATTTCCCCCTGAATTTCAAATTCACTCCACCTCCCTCCTGCCAGGTCTCACCTTGCCATGGCTTTTCTCCACCTTTCGGAAACATTTGTTCAGGGAGAGGTTGTGTCGAACCGAGTTCTTCCAGCCAGTGGGGGCTGTAGCGAAGTATGGGAAGCGGTCCAGGATCCAGCTGTAGATTTCTTTGACTGGCAAGCTTTTATTGGGGGACTGCTCGATTGCCATGTAAATGAGAAGGCTGAAAGAGTAAGGGGGTTTGGAAGTGGAGGATTTTTTTTCAGGGTTCTGGTAACAGGACGGTGAGAAGGATGGCACGCTGTCACCCTCGATGTCATATAAGGGGCTAACGATCGGAAGGCCCTCAGTTCCAAGGCTGAAGTTTGTTAGAAGGTTAGTACTTTCGTGCAGCCAGTTCAAATTTGTGAGCTCATCATCTGCTGAATCTCTGTCCACCACGGTGGCCTTTGGCTTGCCAGCGTCGCCTGCATCAGGCAAGCTGCCCATCCCATGACACTGCCGTAGTCCTGCAGCTTTTTCTGCTCCTGCCGTTTCAGCTTTCTTATCCGGAGTCATTCCAGTGACTGGACCCATTTAGCTTTATTGGTCTGCAACAAAGGAGATGGTCAGAAATCATTGCAAATCGTCAAAATCACATTCAGCCCACCAAACCCAAACAAAGGGCAGCACCATCCCCATGCTGTGGAAGAATACTGCCAGTTCCTGATGAGAGCCAGAGTCCAATGGGAGCCTCCCAGCAATCTCATGAGCCATGTGTTACTTCTCCTCAGTTTGTGATCAGAGCTCATAGTAAGCATTTGGAAACTGCTGTATCCACCTTAAACACCAAATCAGATACAGAAAGAACAGCTATTTTCACGTCAGCATTTGAAATGTGGAAAAGACCTTAACAGGTAGGATCTAATCCATTCAGCTCTCACATTAAAACTTTAGTTATACTCAGTATATTGTAAATTGACCCTGTTTAGAAGTGTTTGCCTTTGGTACCCAAAGAGTGAAAAAGTTAAAAAACTTAAATTGACATAAAGTCCATTTGTGGTCTCAGTGCAAATGAAGTCTTTACAAGCCCCTACAAGTTCATCAGCTGGGTTGCACATTGCTGCCTGGGCCCAAAATATCTTCTTCCCCTCCTGCAGGGGCTTGCTGCCCTACCCTGGGCTCCCCTGCAGAACAGAGGGTGGTGGGACCAGCTCTCAACAGGAAGAGACAATCCACTGGGGTGGCAGCTCAGACCTGGTGCAAGAATTATGGTTGACCATACAGATTAAAAAAACATTAAAAACCTAACCATGAAATTATTATCTATAAAAACCTGTCACCCAGAACGCATGATCTAACAGGCTACTCATGCTTTAGAGGCATTACACTAACAAAAACTACTTTGCCTGTAGAGTTTTAAACAGGATCCTCTAGCAAACTATGTTATGGGAACAGCTAGTTTTCTCCTGCTGATGTGACCATGTTAGAGCTTCACTGTCACCACAGCTTTGGTCAAAACAGCCATACCAGAAGAACAGACCAACAAAACCACTGCACAGATGTGGGTTGTGTACACCTACACACATAAACTGTAGACATAAGAGGCTCCAACTATGGATGCAGTTTACCAGCAAATCTGAGGTTCGTATTAACCATAAAAAAAATCCTCAAAACCAAGCATACAAAAACCCAAACCCCAATCCAGTTGCTTGTCTCAGCATGTGCTATCATTCTGGTCTCACGCTCCAACCCCCAGTGCAAGAGCTCAACTGCAAGACAAGGACAGTTTCCATATCATATCTCACCAGACAGCTCTGTGCAGTTACTGGATGTTTTCTTACAGCACTTTTCAGTAAACATGTAGCTCCAAGCACTTGCATCTTCTCCTACAAGCAGAGGCAAGGAGTTGGCCAGCCTGTGTACAACTCCTGGCTGTCCCACCTACAAAACCCGAGCTAACCAGCTCTAACCCAACAGCCTCACCACATCCATGGGAGTACCCTGCCCAGCCTCCTGCAGATGTACTTGCCCAGCCTCCTTACTTGGGAGAAGGGGAGTGATGTGCGTGATGGAGGAGTGACGTGGTGACCTAGAAAGGATACATCCATTTTACGCTCCCCAACAGGGCCCAGAGTCCTGTCAGCCCCTTCCTGGTGCCAGGCAGTCGTGGGTGCCGAATTTGTGCCTCCCCCAGAAAATAAACTGGGTTTCCCATCAGCAACTTTAGCTCCTCTCTTTATCTGTTTATATGCTCTTGTGCCAGCAATTATAAAGCTGTTTCAACAGTAGCACCTACATCTATGCCTACCAGTAGCAGTGCTGGAAACCATGCCCAAGCCCAAATTTTCTGTTTCCTATTTTTTTATTTCTATTAAATGCAGGGACAGGCACGATTAACTACCAGCTCAGTCATTAAAAAAAAATTAAAGCAAAGTGAGCTGCTCAAATAGCTGGTCAAAAATAGCTTTGCTCTCCCTACAATTTACTTCTCCCCAAGCCATCAGAGCAGATTTATATTGGCAGTCAGTGATGGCTGGTTTTAAACACAGCCATATATACATATGCTTATGTCACTTCTTCAATCCTTTCTTGAATTAAAAAAAAACCAAACCCAAACAAAGAGTTAGTGATAAAATTCATACAGAGAGACAAACTCCAACTCTGCTGCAAACTGAGTTGCACCGCTCTCCTTATAAACATTAACTCTACCTCCTTGTTCAGCACCTCTTCAGCCAGCTACATACTAAGCTTACACCTCACAGCCATGTGTTGGTAATTTTAGCTCTTGGTTCATGTTGCATGAAATACCCTTTGGAAATCTTCTGTCAGCACAGTAGTTCAAGAACGTGCACATGCACACATGCAAGTTTGAGGTCACTGTATTTATTTCTTAGGTAAAAGGGGGCAATGAAGTCTGTTTTCAACACAAACATGGCCTGGGCACACTCCAAAATATAGAAGGAAAAAAATATTCACTTATTAAACCAGCACTTCGTCTCACATATCATTGTTGTTTCAATGACTATTTGTTTGCATGCTGTTATGTTTTAGCAGAGAATCATTAGAATAATTAACAGCCTACTTTTTAAAAATATTATTTGCAACTAATATACTTACAGTGAATAATATAGGTTAGTGTCGTGTTTCTCTTAGCAGATGTGTTACAAAAATTCACGCATCTCATTACCTTCTTGGTGCCTAGTTCACCACCTTGCACATCTGCTACATGAACATGTTAGAAGTCAAAATATTTTTTCTAGAAAGCTATAAAGGCCATTATTAGATTATTATCAACTAATGGATAGGAAAAAAATAAAATCAGTTCCAAAACTGCTGTAGTTTTCAAAGGGCATTCTCCAGGGGTCTACATTGAATGCTGCATCAAGAATAACTGAAATACAGCGATAGCAAAGTATGCAACAGTGAAGTCTTTTTAATGAAGAGTTTAACTCCATTGTGATGACAGTAACAAGACTGGTGACATTGAGAACGATCAGCTGATCATTTTGACACTGCTTTTTTGGAGACAGCATCACCTCAGCATCAGAATATAGAATATAGCCTCAGAACCTCTAATTCTGTCTTGTTTACTCTGGCCTGCTGCTGCATCAGTATGAAGAAGAAATCAACATTGGCAACCTTCCCACTGCAAAGTCATCAAAAGCTGGCTCTTCCCCTAGACAAAGATCAACAACCACAACTCCAAGGAGTACCCCACAGAGGGGTCGTTAGCAAAAACATGTTAACATCTGTCTTGCCTCCCAGGCACCCAAGGACCATGTGGACCACAGGACCTCCTCCCTTCCCGAGTACCCAAGGGCCACACAGAACACAGGACCATCTGAGACAGCACTGCTTTCTGCCTGTAGCAGCCTGGTGGGGAGCAACACCAGTGCCACTGCAGCATATCTGAAGGCACACAAGCGGTCAGCCTGCACGCTCTCCAGAGCCTCCCTTCATTCACAGAAACACTTAATGACATCCAAATTCACAACTCTTTTCTCCGTTATGTGCTCTGCTTGGCCATAAGCAGATGGGATTGTGAGCATGCAGCTTCCAAGCTGTCATTTTCAAGATTACCACTTCCAGTATTTGGGGTTTCCTATTTTACATAAAGGTCGAGGGATTCACCAAAGCCATCGATGCTGTAAGATGGCAGGGTTTTGTTGACAGGGATGACCCAGCAGGAAAACCACAGTAAGAGCAAGGAGAGCAGTCTGTGAGAAGAAAAGAGCATAGAAGAATCACTCCAGTGCATGTGGTTTGATAAAACCATATATGCTTGGACCCTCAGACTTTTTTTCCTAATATTTCTCACTGTTACCAGCTCAAAGAGCTGATACAAACAAGGTTAGAGGTGGCCACTAGGACTTGCTCTCCACAGGGTTCCTGGATAAGCTGAATTAGCAGCATAAACATGAAAACAGGGAGGAAGGGAAGAGAGGAAAACCCAGCCAAAAGGTAAGGTTAAGGGTGTGCATGAGCACTGCCAGGCCACCCAGTGAAATTCACCTTCCATTCCTTTACTCCCTTACTGCCACCTTCCTTGCCTCTTCTGCTACTCCAGGAGCAGCAAGAAAACCATCTACAAATGATAGGCACCTCCTCAGCTGCTGAGACATGCTCCTCATCCCTCTACTATGGCTCTCCCAGATCCCCTTCTCACCGAAGGAAGATGGTAGATGGCAACCATCTAGCAAACCTCTGCGGTGAATGGCCAGAGACTTGCTGCAATTTCCATGGGGACAGCCCCAGCTCCTCAAGCAGAGCCAGAAAGCAAACTCCAGCCATGTAAATCCAAAAATAATACCCATCTGAAAAATGTGGAAGAGTTTGTGCTCTGACCCATGTGCTTTACCCTACCAATAAGTACAAAGTGACAGCAACTGAAAGCAGAACATGATGCATCCAAACCCTATGGAACTCAAGCATCTATCTCCTGTAAGCACCTTCAAAAGAAACACCAACCAAAACATCTGCTCTTCCAAGTATGGCAGTGGAGGTGCACATATTTTGCATGGTAATTACAGACAGAGGACTATGATTCTGGGGCAAGAAGATTAAAAAGGCCACAAAGTCAACTGAGGTTGCTCAAATAAAAGTTTGGATACATGACAAAAGTGGCAAGAGAGACAACCTTCTTTCCAGCAGTCTTAGTGATTTTTGGCATCACTTAAGAGAACACATAAAAGCCAGGAGCAGACCTCCCTGCTAATATGTGCCAGTCCAGCACTGAAATCCCAGAGAAGACCTGCTCTTCCAGGCCACTCACAACCCAGACAGCAGAGCCCAGGTCCAAAGGGGCCGATTAAGGCTGCAGGTGTATTCAGGCAGCAGTCTGGTTCAGAGAAGCACACAGATTGGAGAGGAATCAGTATCTCCATGCTGCAAGACAAGACAATATTTTCTGCAGTCTTCTCTAAAACTCACTGAAGAGCTGACTTTGGGAAAGGTTGCAGGGACTGCAAGATCTTCACCCTAGCAGAGCACACCTGGGGTGAAACCAGGTTTGCGCACCCCCGCGTACATCTCCAGCTACAACTTCATTTTGATTGGAAGACCTTGAGCACTGATATGTTCTGAGACAGGAACGAACATTTTATGTGAGCTTTTTGTGAAGACAAAGCTGCTTTAATGAAGGCCAACTGTTTAACAAAACTGGAAGTTCACTTGGGCTTATCTTCAGGCAAGCAGGGAAGCATGCTTGCTTTGCAGCACCCCTTCTCAAAGAGGCCTCAGCTCCTACAGAGTCCAGGTCCAATGGACAAAGCTGAAACAGATAACCACCATCACCAAAGGTGACCTCCAAATCAAGCAGCACTGCAGGTATAAGTGCACAGATGTCATTTTAGTACTGTGGCCACCATGCCTGGACTCACTGACCCGGCAAGAAAGAAAGAAGCCTTTTTGTTAAAAGATGCCACAGCCTTGTCCGTGCCAAGTTAGCATGAGAACAAAGCTGCTGTTGCTGCTTGATCCTTCTTTATTCTACAGTGGCAACAGATGAAAGGTGCCATTTGGCACCTGCACAAAATCAGAGCCTCCGGTTAGGACAACCTTCTCCACAACTAAATGCATCTATTTATTTCTGTATGAACCAAGTCACCTCTGCTAATAGTGGGAAGATCTGGAACCTGCCAACAGTACAGTGATTTCCCTCCAGGTTTAGAAAAATAGAAAAAACAAATCTTACCACGCATTGTCCAAGTCTGAGGAGTAGAATATAATTTTGATCCAGGAAAAAAGATTTTTAGCCCTATTACACTTAGGTTAATGACAGCAGCTCTGCACTCACACTCTCTGCAACAAGCTCAGGGCATGCAGCCTTGATTACAGAGCCAGGCACTTGTGTGTTTCATACACAACTTCTATACTAACACAAACAGGCTCTGTGAGACTATTTAAAATGATCAGTAGGTGCTTTTGCATGCAAGCATCTATACCAATAGCAGCCTCTTCTTTTGATTTTTCATATTCCCTTGTATATATGAGATTACTGACACCAGGGCTTGTCCGGACTTAAATGCATCAGTGTGTATATTGTGTTATTAAAACAGCCCAAGAGTTACACAAATAAATGACTGTCACTGCTCACCTACACAAGTTGGGGATAAATTTCCTAGCCAGCATTCAAACAGAACAGGACCAGCTACAAGTCTTTGCATGTTAGAGGGAAGAGCAACAACAAAAAAAAAAGATCCTGGTACAACTAGTGAAAAGCCATCAATAAAAAGCACCACATCTGCTTGACCAGGAGCATTAAAAGCATGACACCAGACCATTTCTTTCCATCTTTCTCCCTATTAATTCAACCTGTCCCCCCCACAACCCTCTCCTTTGTCTCAGGCTGCCCTGCTCTATACCCTACATACATATCTATACATACCTATCTCACACCCATGCTCAGTGGGCTGGAAGTCAGCTGAAATCCTCCCCCCACAGCCCTGAGAAAGGCCTATATTTGATTATAATGCTATATGAGGTCATGTATCCAAGACAACTAAAGGCATTACAGTCTCCTGACGACAAAACCATCTCTCATCCATAGATTTCAGCAAGCTGGGGCCCACTGTCTGCAGAGGAGACGAGCAGGCAGCTGCACCCCTGGGCAACAAAGGGCACCCAGAGATGCTCCCTGGGATAGCACCTACAACAGGCAGAGCCCTTCCTGCTCCTCCTGGCTTGCAAAGTGGAGGGAAATTAAAAAGAATTGCTTAAAAAAAACATTAAAATGGCAGTTATTGGCCTCTCAAATCCAGCCTGAAAATAAACCAACCACCCAAAGGATGGGATGAGCCACAAGCTCAGGGGTTTCGTTTTAAACTTGGCACTGGTGGGCTCAAAGGGGAAGAGAGGTTTTTTAGGGATTTGTTGAAATACTTCCAAGACTCTCTCATTTTAATGGCCCTTTAATGTCAATGTTCTCCTGTAGCCTGTGACATAATTAAAGGTGGAGGATGAGGAGGAAGGTAACTAAAACCAATTAAAAGGTCGAGTATTAGGAAAAGTTAAGAAATGCTGCAAAATTTAAAAAGGGAAGGGATTAAACCCTTATCATAGCCCAAGGAAGGGCAGAAAGCAAGAGAAAGATTTCACCTGATCTAACTTGGATGAAAAAAATTCTACTTTTTTTTATTAAGTACACACACACACACACACACACACACACACACAAGTGGATTTGTGTTTGAAACAAGTAACTGAAAGGGAAATGACAGGTGAACTCAAACATGCCCAGACCTCAAACCAGATCCTGTGCACAGCCCAAAGCCTCTGGGACATTTATTCCAGTACTGCCTTCAGAGACTTTGCAATCATGACACCTTTCCAAAGGCTGCAGTCACTGTTGGACGTGGTTCCCTGTGCCTCAGATTTAAAACATGCACATGAAAACAATCTAACAGAGAAATTGGGAAATGAAAAAAAAAATAAAAACCAAACCAGCAGTGAAATCTAAACTATTAAGAAAAACCCTTGGTGTCAGAGAAAGGGAGGAGTAGGGGTGGAATAAGTGCTTTTAAGAAAAATGCTTCTCTGCCAATAGTGGCTTTTCAAAAGATGCCTACAGGTCATGTTCTTTAAATTCAGTACTGTGCCTGCTAAATGGACTGACATGCAAAAAAATGTAAGCCATTGATATGTTTACAAGTGAGCCATTAGAGCAAATGCCTTGCAAAATAATTTTGATGCTAATTCCCTTTCCAGGGTAACCCATGTGTTTCTCTACCACCCTCCTGAAAGAGAAGTGAATATAGCTACATTGCAGCTGGTGTCAATACCAATCTACTAATGCTAGAAAACATACTATCTTTTACATCCAGCTTTTCTGCCTACTTCAGCTTTGAAGTACCAAAACTCCCAATTTTCAGCTGAAAACCAACAATTTGAAGCTTCACCCCAAGAGACCCTCCTGCAAGATTTAATTTGAAAGCAACATCAGAGCTGTTATCACAAAGCCACCGTCACATTACTGATACAACCTTGTGATTGTGAATTGCTGCTTCCCAACTCCTGCTCCGTAAGTGCAAGTTTTCCTCCACAGCTCCAGGAAAGGCAAACCGGTGCTCTTTGCCATACTGACCCCCTACCCCCGGTCAACTTGCTCTTAATTTTACTTTACAAGTGTTGAACTTGGTTGTTTAAAACTAAAAAAGATCCTACTTTTGACTACTCTACATCCCTAAACTAAAACCAAACTGGCTGATAAGTGGTCTGGTGATGGTCCAGAGGATGAGAGATGAGTGGCTGCTGCTTGGCTGCAAGCTTCCCAAACTCCTACTCCCTCAGCTCTACTTTGTGCCATTTCTCCAGACACTAAACTCTCTCCATATACAGTAACCAGGTTTTAGGCAACCATGTACTTGCCCCAGACCTAAGCACAATGGAATCCAGTGAGAGTTTAAAAGAAAACAAGCAGGGGACTGCACTCGAACCAGGAAACGAAAAGTGGCTACAAACTACAAGATAGGAATGCACTGAAAATAACGTGAGAGAAGAAAGGAGGACAGCGTGGCATCAAGATAAGCTGCTCCACTGCTCGAGGACATGCGCTTCGGCAATACATCCAGTCACACATCAGGAAGCCCACAATAAAAACATGATGGCAATTTGTACACACACACTGGTGGGACACTGGGATGCATAAGCAAAATAACACAAGGATGGAGCAGCATCACCCGCATACCACCCATCCAGCACTCAACAGATGGAAAATGCAGTCACGCTGATAAAGTCAAAGGTACCAACGATGCTGTTCAAAGGCCCATTGAGGTGTGTGGGTCTGTGGCTGTAGTCCAGAGACCAGGTTTGCTGCTGGCCAGAGGGGAAGGCCAGGAGACGCCAAAAGCATCAGCATCGCAGCTCGAGACTGTAGACCTGATCTCAGCCCAGCGCTGCATTTCAAACCGACACCATTAGCAAATTCAGTGAAACAGTGATAGCCACTTTTAGACCACAACCACCATCGTGCCAGGCAGTCAACATACACAGGTGCCACTAACCCGAGAAAATCGTGTTAGGATGTTCTGCCAGCAGGAACTGGGTAAAACATTTCCAAATTATAATCTAATCCTTACAGAATGTGTAGAAGGGCAGCGGTGGGGCATGATTTCTGCAGCAGCTGTAGTCACTTTAGTGGAGTCGCTAAGATACCCTAACCCTTGAGGAAAAAGTGGGGAGCTCCAAGTCTAGACTGAACATAATGGCAAAAAAAAGTGAATGCACTAGGAAAACCAAAAAAGGCAAAATCCACATTGTTGAGTTTTGGTATAAATATTCCAAGGTGCATAAATTCCAGACTTCTCCTAAAACAGTCCTGGTATCACTGAGCAATCATTCGGTAACACGGGTATTACTGTCCCAGACACAACATCCAGGTTTCCCGGTTGCAGGCCTGCAGGCACTCGGCACTCAGCACTGTTAAAATGGGAGAGTGACCCAACGCTCACATTTCCAAGCCATGATGTTTTACAGGCAGGAGGCAGAGTACCAGGGGTCATAAAGACTGGCTGGCATCAGACAGCACTTCTTCCATTTCATGTAATTTATTACCAAAGGACAGCTGAGCTGTCTCCCACTTGCTGACTTAAATTGTATTTTGGAAGCACCCTGGACCATCACTGCGTGCTTTTACCTTTCCTGGTGAGGATGGGATGTAGAACTCACCATCACACAATGTGCACTAAGTCAGAAGGCACAGGTAATATGACAGAGAACAAATATCCATATATCACACATAAAGGTCCAGCCAGAAAAAGTGCCAAGCAGCATCCCACAGTTTTCTTGTTTTACTTGTGTGTGTCTTCTCTGGGAGCCAAAGACAGCTGCTGATCTGAGAAGAGACACCCCACGTGCACCCACACTGAACCTCTAGGTGCTGCAACAGGACATGGACAGGGCTTGCAGCCTGCAAGTATGCACTTGTCAAGGCACAGCCGAGTGCTGACATGAGTCATCAACGCTGCTGACAGCAGTGCCTCAGCACAGGAAGTTGCCCAACATCATTTCAGTTGTCTCAAGTGGCAAGATACATTGGGATGAGGCACTCGCTGCCTCCACCTACTTCCCTCAAGGTTACCATCAGTGCAGTGACATCCTATACACAAGCTTAACAAAATACACTCATTTATCAGGAGGGGAGGAACAGCAACTGCTACAACAAGAAAACTCAGGTAGCCAAAAGAAATAAACCAGAAGTTACACCTGTGCTAAGAGGTAGTGAACATGCATCCAAACTGCTGACAGCCTTTACTCATGGGCACTAAAGGCTGCTTTTCATTTTTTTGCAGACAGGAAAGGAAACCTATGTTTCACATAGCTTGTTTTGCACCACAGTAGTGCAGTAAGACTACCCCACTGCAGGGGAACAGCAGTGGTGGCCATGGGCATGCCATCACTCCTCCCATCACCCATACTCTCTGCCACCTCCCTGTCTCTAATCCTGCTGTGCAGCTCATTCTGATAAGGTATCACAAACCTGCACATGGAAAATGTCTTCTGAGTGTTTGGGATATTTCCTCTAAAACACTACCTCCTTTTAACCCCAACAATGAGTAGTCGAGGAGTAACAGCAGGAGAGGAGGGTGGAATTACAACCCCAGCGAAATCAACATAAAAATTACCACTGGTCTTATGGGAATTAACACTTCTGCCCAAGAACTATGTGGCTTTTTACTAGTTTAAACTATATCCATACACAGCATCTTCAGATGCCAAACTATCTCATGCACCAAAAGTTTGCTTCTGCTCAACACGTCAGGTTTTCAAGTCTACTGCAGAGTGGACAGAGATGGTGGTTAATAAAGATGGTAAAGATCAGCTTGACATGTCCCTAAGCCTCCATCTTCTTTCCCAGGCACTACAATCACTTGTTAGGCAGCACTTCTCCTTCAATGGGACCATTACACATTCCTGTACCTCCTCCATAACTTCCTGGACTGGCATGTCCTGAGACCGGTAATTGCTGCCCATGCTGGAGCTCCCCAGAGGACACGGGAAGGCTCCTCAAGCAGAAAACTTGTGGTGGTTGGAGCTTACTTATGGGCTGAAAAACCCCTAAGCAGCTCCCTCAGCTCAGTCTCAGTGGCAGCACCCAAATCAAGTCACCACCTCATCCTCTGGTCTAGATGCTGCCAACAAAGACATCAACCAAGTTTTATTTCAACAAGGTCCCTAAGAGTGCTCAGGGCCACATGCCTGGACTGACATGGGGTCAGTGCCTCCAGCTCCCCTCAGGACGAGCAGAGCAACCAACGCAGCATCTCCCCCACAGTCCACAGGTGTAAACACCATGTACAGTGGCACTGCTCAGTTTAGGGGAGCATTCAATAAAAACATCTCTTCTCTATTGCTACAAAAGTCAAGTCACACCGCTGGACACAAATGAGTCCCCAGCAGAAGCTGAAGTGCTGTGGCAGCAAGCTCAGAGACAACATACCCTGGCATTTGGCTAAATTCATCCGCTCAAGCTCTGTGCCGCATTAATTGCTACTATAGAGCTTTCAATCCGGAGCTGTGTACCTTCTGTAGAGCTTGGGAAATGCTAGTTGGCACTTGCCAGAAAAACCAAACAACCTGCAAACTAGTTCAAGTTTTCTGACATAAGATAATGGCAGATTAATTTTTCTTGCTCGGATGTAGCATAACGCCAGAGTTCTAAGAGGGAAAAGAAACACAACAGAAGTTTGATCATTTGATTCACATGTCACTCACTATATTACAACCTAATGATTACTAAATGTGTTTAAATACAAATCCACCAATAATAAGAGTACGGAGAGTATATATACATGTACACAAAGTACACTATACATAGGTAGCTTGATTTCACACGTTAGCCACAAATCTAATCAAGTTACCTTCTCAGCACTGAAGTCCACCATAATTCAGCATTTTTAACTTCACCTTTTGCACACAGCATCCATCCCTAGGCAGGCACCACAGCAGGAAAGTGAGTTTACTGGGCCCCCCTCAAGGTTACCCCTTATTTTCTGGTTTTACTCTGTACTCTTTACTCTTTGTTTGGGCCTTGCCAGAATCCAAACCTTTACGAACAAAAGCCAGTTTCCACTCCCATCAAACGTGGGCAACCAAGCACGTTGGTGTGTCCAAGCAGGAATAAGGTGGGAGGGCAGTGAGATGCTGCCCCTCTACTGCCATCAACTCATTGCCCAACTTCACCAAAAAAACCACGAAAGAGATGGAGAACTCCAGGGCCACGTGCGGATCCCACCCTCACCTTGAGCCCCTCATCAGGCGTTTCCTGGATTTTAACCCAAAACGCGGGAACCCCGTGTCGCCTCTCCCACTGCAAACCACAGCCCCTCTACACANGAGGGGAGGGCCACGTCGGGGCCGCACTCCCGGGTCCCGACCCCGGGCTGGCCCC
This sequence comes from Sakesphorus luctuosus, assembly GCA_013396695.1. Classification (NCBI taxonomy): domain Eukaryota; kingdom Metazoa; phylum Chordata; class Aves; order Passeriformes; family Thamnophilidae; genus Sakesphorus; species Sakesphorus luctuosus. The sequence goes on from VWZD01005949.1 coordinate 735,784, forward strand.
GTTCTCCATCACCGCCGCTGGAAGCGCGGGATTGCCCTGCCGGGTGGATGGGGGTCACCCGCGTAAATCCCGCGTGCCGAAGCTCCAAGGAGCCGCGCCGGGAGGAGGAATCGCGAAGGGGGGTGCGGGAAGCGGGTCCTCGGGGAAGGGGAGTCCCCTCGAACCCGCTCCCCACGCGCCGCCACCGAGCGCGGCCGCAGCGGAAGCGCCGCCCCCGCGCTGTCCCCACGCGGGGCAAGGGGGCACCCGCCACCCGCCCCGGCGGGACCCGCGCCTTCCCCTTCCCCCACGGAAACCCGCCGGAGCGTCAAAACAAAAAAAAACCCCATCCCCCAAATCCACGAAAAACCCGAAAACTAAACCCAAAAAGGAGGGAGGAGCAACAAAATCAGGCGTGGGGGTGCTGGGGAGGGAGGGCAGCGGGGCCGAGCGGGCTGCACTCACCGCGGTCATGAAGCCGTGCGGCCGGCGGCGGACACAATATGGCAGCGGGGGGATGTGTCAGGGAGCAGCTGCTCCCTGCGCAGCGGCGGCGGCGCCGCCCTCCCCAGCTCCCCATGGCAACCGGGAACAAGCACGGCCCCCGCTCCCCCGGCGCCGGGGCCGCCTCTGGCACCACCGCCGCCGGCTGCCAGCCCGCCCCGAGCATCCTCGCCGGCTCGTAAAAGTTCCCCTTCCCTCCAAAATACAGAATTTCAAACATAAATCCTCCTTTTAATGTCGCTTCCCTTTCCTCGCCTTCTTTACACTTACTCTTATTCTCCTCTTAACAAAAATGAAGCCGCCGTCGTGTTTGCTCTGCCTTGTATCGCATTGTCCTCCACTCGTGCCCTCGGCTTTCAGCTTCCCAGGGCAAGCGCTCGCTGTTTGCTCAGGGGGCTGTGCAGACGACTCTGCGGGCACTTGCTGTTTTACAACATCGCATAGAGGACCTCGGGAAGTCGCTCACAGGGAGAAATTTTGTTTTGGATCTGATATTCGACTGCAAAAAAGTTTATTCACTTTTCCAAGGTTTCCTCACCTTCTGAAGGACATGGTGGATTACCACATGATGACTTACAGTAATTTTATTTATAAGAAGCAATGGGAATGTGTTTCAAGGAAATTCCCCTACTCCATGTTAGGAAGAACTGCTTGTTGTTTGGTTTGGTATTTTTTTTATTTGAAACAATTTCAGAGAACAACCTTTTGAGTTTTTAAGAGTGAGGGTGTATCAAGCTCAGGGTTATAGCAGGCAGAATATTTCCCCAAGGGCAGAGGAGGGAATCCAGGGGCAGGAAAGCGCCTTTAGCTGCACCATGAAGCATGACCAACTTCAGAAACAGAGCCCAACCATACAATTTTGATCAGAATAAATTATTCTCAGCAACTTTCGTTTAGCTCCTACCTAATTTCCACTGATTGAATGCATTATGATTCACTCAACCCTTCCTTTTATAGCTCAGAAGTTAGCCAGGGCCTTCCTACCCTCTCGGTGGACAACAGAAATGCACTTATATTAATTATGTATTAGTAAAGCCATCTAATGCTGAAAGCACCCTTCATTCCTAAATCATTAAAAACAGACTGCTGGTACTAGCAATGCTTCGCCCGTAAGAGGCTCTTTTGCCCAAAATCCTGTCCTTCAGAAAGTGCACATGAGTGTGCCTTCCACACCTCGGCTGCTTTGGCAGAGGGAGGAGCAGGTCTGAGCTGAGCCTTGTTTGCCCGTTGGGATCAGGGTGTGTTGCTTTGACTTTTGCCCAGCTGGGCGGCAACCTGAAAGAGAGACAGTTGGATTCAGGATCCCTTCGGCTTCAACTTATTATGTGAAAGGTTCAGCGTGGGCCACAGAAGGTGGTGTCTTGTTCTCAACCTTTGACTGCGCTTACACCCTGGCCTTTAAAGCAGGTCTGCTCACAGATTTTTTCCATTTACCCCTTAAAAATGCAATCTGGGCTCAGTAGGAACACACTCTCTCACCCTTTATACCTTAGTGGTAGGACAAAATGCACCACAAAACCAAACAGGAATTAAAAAGGTAAAAGCTGTAAGTGCCCTGAAGTCATCACCCTTCCCAACACTCCCCCTCCCCCTTCCCCCACAATCCAACTTGGACTTTGAATTGGCATTTTATTTAAAAGAAATTGTAGCACAACACTTCACGTGAAATAAAATGTTTCCACACCTCCTGAAAAACAGTCACCTTTATCTTCCTGGGTCCTGGCTATTCTCTACATACCCATGTTAGGTCTTTTTCGCTTTGAACTGTGCTACATTGTTCACAGTCCAGCAATTTTGCATCAATAAAGACAGTGACCAAGATTTGAGATTTTCTGGAGTGCCTCCTGCTTCTCCCCCTTACCTCCAAGTCCAACCGCAGTCACTTTCACTCAGCCTGTAAAGTCAGCAGTGGCTGCAGCAGTCCATCTGGGGACAGGGAACAAAAGAAAGTTCAGCACAACACCTAGAGAGGTTTAAACTTTTTGTCTTATGTTGTACTTACCTCCATAACATGCAGGAGCCAAAATTACGTCTCCCAGCAGTGCTCATATGGTTGTACTCCTGCACAGCTCGTCCATGCAGTGTTAGAGGACCTGTAGCCAACCGAATCCAGTTGGGCTGCAGACCATTTTGAGTGGGTATTGCCAGGACAGCTACCAGACAATGCCACAGATCCAGGATTCGAAATCCCTGGTATTGCAGAGATGGGAGTCACTCCTCAAGAGGGTTCCCTTTCCCACCATCCACAGCCCCCAGGAGCAGCTCAGCACATTCCTTCCCAAACACCACTTGTACCCCGGGGCAATGCTTCATTTCCACCCTGTTTTCAGCAGCAGCCCAGATCCATCCCTGCAGCTCACACAGGAGCCAGGGCAGGGCAGAGCTCCAGGCCTCCTGGTTCCACACAAAACACATAGCCAGAGAGAAGGGTATGCCTCTTTCATGAACAGGCAGGGACATTCTTCCACTACAGGCTTTCTGGGGTACACTAACACCTCTCCTGATGTTTGCCTGCTCTGCCTGGCCCAGCCTGTACTGACTCCTGACTACTGGCCTCAGGCATCATCAGGCAGCTGACAGATAATCCAGAGAACTATGTTTGCCTCTGTTGAGTGTCCACATCAAGTTTGCTCCCCACTTCTTTACTGTGATCCAGTTTGCCTGCTAGATCTTGCATGCCATTTCTGAGGGCAAGAGGGAGCAGGTGGTGGAGGGCTGGAAGCACTGGCATCAGGCAGAGCCAAGGCCACTGGTGTCATCCTGTTGTATATATGTTCACCCCCGAGGAGCTGGAGAGCCATGGAGTGGAGGGTGCCCTGCTAAGTTGCTTTGTGCAGAATCCCTGAAAGCTGCTTGCTCCCAAATTTCAGACTGAAGGCATTAAACAATTTTTTCCTGCAACATACCCTGTCCCACAATGGAGGCCTGCGGTTGCCAGCACTCTGAGCCCCCACACCACCTTGGTCTCCCTCTTGCTCCATGTCCATTTTCTACTGGAAACACCACAAGCACCAGAATTATAAGGGAGGCCTACATCAAAACAGCAACCAAGAAAATTAGAACTCATCCAATAAATATGACAAGGACATGGTGATATTTTGTAATACAGACCTTTAAAATAGGTGGGACAGATATTAGTCATGGTACTCATTACAGCTCTCCACACAGTTCCCCAGAATGTCCATGCAGCATCTCCTGCAGCTCCCCCACCATGCAGGAGGCATGGGGAAAATGGGCTGCAGAGGTGGAGGCAGGTGCTCAGGAGGTGGCAGGAGGTGCCCTCCACCCTACCCTTGCCACCTCCTGCTTTAAGCCAAGACAGACTTAGCAGAGGCTGCTGGTGCCTCCTGGCCTGGCTCCAGGCTGTCCTTGAATGTACTGCCCACTGAAGGACATGCAGTGCCAAGGCAGCTGTACATCACTGCAGCCCTTATTCCTGGCTCCTGCATGATTTCTGTAAGAGCCTGGCTGTCCTCTCCCCTTTGGGGCTCAGCTACAGCTCTGGGTGACTTGCCATTACCACACGTGGTGAAATGCAAGAAAACAAACAGAAAAATCTTGAGTGGTTTTGTTGGGGATTTTTTCTGCTCTGTGCAGAAAATAGGCTCTTCCACCTTTGTCATGTCAGAGTCAATATGCTCAGACCCTCTCTCTTGTTTCAATCCAAGGTGTTGATGATAAATAGCATTTATATGTGCATCCTGGGAGAAGACTTTCCCTGGGCACCAAGGACGGTCATCCAAACCTTTTATGTGGAGGACTAGCCCGCTGGGAAGATGACACGTGCTTCCTGGCAATTGCAATTTGCCTCATCTGAGAGGAGAGGGCACAGTGGGGACCCTCTGAGGGCTGCATTAGCTGAACATCTCCCATGCCATGAAAGCACTTCCTCACCCAACCTGTCATCTAAAGTTAGGTGCTGCTACAGAAAAATGAAAAGTGAGCAATTCAGATCTGTGTGGGATCCCATGAGACTGAAGCCAGCTACAAGCTGCAAGGAGCACAGCTACTGCTAGGTGGTAGGGAGGAGGTTACTCCCTAGGACTCTGCAGGTGCTTGAAAACATAGAGGATGAGATGATACAAACATTGGATTTGTGAGACATGGATTATTACCAATTAAAGTTTGTATCCTGGTGGTGTGAGGTTTTAACTTAGCCAATGGTGTGTAGCTTTAACCCTATATAAACCGTGTACGGTGTATAATAAATCAGCATTCACTCAGTCACATCACTGTGATGTCCAGTTCCTCCACTGTATATTTATTTAGTTAGTTAATTAGTTAAGTGCAACCTAAGAGCACTGAACATGCATCAAAGAGCATGGAGAGCAGAGAAGGGCAAGAGAGAAATGGCTAAAAAGCAGAGGGGTGAGTGCAGGAGGTTCAGTGGCCTTGATGTGTGGTATGAGAGCCAGTGAGTACCAGTTACTGTGTTGGGATTTCTGCCACAGTGTGAACAGTCAACTGGGTTTCATGGTGTCTTAGCACTGTTCATCATGAAACCAGAGGCCCTTTGATCCTGATGACCTACAACTGGTATATCACCCTGCACAAAGCTGGCATAAGAAAAGTTTGTCAGGTTTATCCATCCAGGAAAGGTACTGTCTCCTCCATAGGAGCAAATCAGGCAGCTGTTGACAGCTCTGGCTAACCTTTGTTTCTGCCCTTTGTTTCTGTGGGAGAAATGTTGCCCCAGCACTGGTTGAACACCTGCTTCTTCTAGGTCTTCTTGTTGCAAGCAGCATCTCTGATTTGCATTGACAACTCATTTGAATAACTTCAAAAGGGCTTCCTATTTCTCCGGGTTGGTGTGTCTACCTGCTCAGCTCCTACACCGCAACGTTCTGCTTGCAGTTTCTGTCTAGGAATGTCTCCTGCTTTCTCCTACCACCAGTCTAGTCTAGCATTTGATCTCTTCTCTCACGCTATGCCAAGCCAGGAGGGACACTGTGCAGCATGTGGTTCACAGCATTTCTTCTCCTGCCATCCTGCTGCCTGCCACATTTGCCCTCTCTCAACTCTTACTACATCCTGAATTGGAGTTGATCCTGAAGTTCTTCTTGTTGTTGTATCTATATACAGGCAGGTCCAAAGTCACTTATTTTAGGGATTGAAGTGCTCTCTGCTTTTCTCTTTTCTCCTTAACAGCTCCTCCTAAGACTGGGGGTCTGTTAACATCTCCTGAGACCCACTCTTCCATGGATATCTCTGCAGTATAGATCCAGATCTCAGACAAGCAGGTAACTATAAAGGAAGTTGTGGGGGTAATGTTACCTGGCAAAATTAATAATTAGATGATTTCTCAACCATACAACCACTGATTGGAAAAATATTCAGTGCTGGTTGCAGTATCCCTCCTACACCACATCTTGCATGTCCAAGAACTGAATTAAATGCACTGAGTTGCCATCAAAATATTAAGACTCTTCAATACTGGATATCCAAAAAACGTTTGCAGAGCTAAGAAGTTATTAGAAAGAGTTTGAGAATATTGCTACCCTGGCAAACACTTTGGGTGGTAATATCAATCCTAATTGCACCTGTTTGTAGGATATGCCTTAGACTAGCTCAGCAAATGATGTAATCCTAAACCTACATGAGATGGTTCCACCAAAAGAGAATAGTGAACATTTTGCCAGTTTAGCTGTGTCACTTGGAGATGAGGGATTGGGTTTTTTTCAGACTTCTGAATGATATAGCTAAATAATCACAAGGAGACCAGGCCAATTCAGCCTAGTTTGAAAGCTTGTGCAGAGGAACTTACTCAAGAATGGACAAATCAACCATGGAGTAAAGCGAATGCGATCTACCTTAGCAACACATTATGTATTGAACACTGTCATCTGTTTACTCTTAAACAGGAGAAAGTTTATCTGTAGACTTGCTGTCCTCAACAATAGATGAGGAATAAAATCTGCATCTTTACTATTGGAAAGATTGCATTGTTAAGAGGTAACTCCCTCTCTTTATGACTAATACAAATACCTTACAGAAAATAGTAGCAATTTCCTAAATAAGACCAAGTCAACTGTTTTTGTTGTGCACAAACAAAAAGATTCATGCCTTTTAGTATCTAGCCCACTATGTAATGTGCCAGTCTGAATTACCCAGAGATACTTTGTTTTGAAAGGAGTGCAGAAATCCTGCAGGTTTAATTGCCAATAAATCAGCATGACCTCCACTCCCTGACACTTTTTTTTCACAATGATCTTTTCAAGCAGAAAATGAAGAGACTGATTTTTACAGTGTGTGCCTACTGCCTTTGGAGAGATAACAACAATGAAACACAGGCTGGTTCCTCCATTAAAAGCTATCCTAGATAATGAAGGACTCAATCAATGGTGTATTCTGTTTGCTTTCTGCTTATTTTCACCTTGTGTTATGGCACTCTTTTTGTTGTGATTAGCAGAGTACTTGCTTGTTTAACAATTGACTTTCAACTTATATTCAGCAGTACTTGAGGTGAATTTATTTGTGGTTCATTTTTATCCTGATGCTTAAAATTTTCAGGCAAATGGCAATAGTTCAAGTTCTGATCTGAGGTTAAATATCTGACTAAGGACTTGGCAGTTTGAAGAGAGCTTGAGTACTTTTAAAAGACAGTATTTTGATTTCAATGCAAAATACTCATTAGGGTACCTCTCAGTAACAAAGTTTTATGGTATTACATTATTATTCAAGAGAAAAGGTATAATTTAAAGCCCAGTGAAAAACTTGAAAGCCAGCCCCAATCTGCCTGTGTGTTATAAGCTTTACTTCTGTGCTGGTTTAAAGGTAAACTGGCAGGAGAAGTTAACCCAACACAAGAGAGATTATAAATCAGAGTTACAATTTAATAAAAATATTAAATGCAATGATACAAAGAGAAATGGGTTTTAACCCACAAAACCCAGAAGTATAACCCAGCACCCTGGGGCACAAACAAAATGGTGTTCGTTAGCCCCTGTGCTGAGACCCCCCCCTGTGGTTCCCCTGAGTCCAAAGTAAAAGGAAGGGAAAACCCTGTTGGTGCACAAGATAGTCGCAGTCCTGTCAAGGTTCTTGTCCTCCTCTGGATCTGACCAGTGGTCCCAGAAGTCTCCAAACCCCAAGATTATATACCTTCAGGTTCAGGTGGGCATGCCTAGTACCTCCCCCAGGGTGGGGAGTCCCGCAACGGGTGATCTAACTCTGTGAGTCACGGGGTATTTTTGGAATCATTGATGGCCCATTAGCAGACACGCCCCCTCAGGCTGGGTGTGAAGTTGCTAATGCCTCCCCCAAGTGGAGTTATCACAGCTTCTATCTCACAGGTGAGCCCTGGGCAGCTTCTGCAAATGGTCCATTGTTAACAGTTCATGAGAAATGACATAGAGGGTGGAGAACACACAGCTTTGGTCACACCCACACGAGGATAAACTGGTCCTGGCTGCTGAACTAGGAAAACTCATACCAATTTTCCTTAGCCTATCTTTAATATAACTATCGTCAAGCTTTTACAAGTGCTTAGTTTCAAAACACCAACTGAGGCAGCAGGTTATTATAATCTTCTCTAACAGACAGGGGGAAGCTGAGATGGGAACTGCATCTCATCATTGTACAGTGGTGGGCTGGGGTTCAGCATCTCTGAAATAATTCCCAAAGAGATTTTCTTTTATCCTGTCACCATATGTTCTGGCTGAATTAGGAATAGCAGAGAAGAGCTGTGGTTCTGCTGTTGGATGTTTTTGGACTCAAGTAACAGGTGATGCCATCCTCATGTTCAGCCAACAGCACTTTTGCACAAGCTTTCCAAAGCTGTTGCTGGGAGGACAGCCTTAGGAGATGCTCTCTGAATGTTCCCTTTTGTACATGACACTAAGAAACCAAGGGGTGCCTAGCACAAGACAAGGACAACAATGATCAGCCTACCAATTCCTTTAATCTTCCTGGGCACTGCAAAGGTGAGGAAATAGGTACTGCCTAGGTCTGAGGGAAGGAAGGCCCGCCAGTCTCCGTAAGCAGCTTCTGATGTTGGATGAATTGATCTCCAGACAAGAGACAGAGGCAATAAGAATGGCAGTGATGGGGGCTCCGATGGCAGTAAGGACATAGCCTTGACATGCATGCATAGCTCGCTGGCTCTTCTGACTCTCCATCTTTGTTGCCCATAACCTGTAATTTAAGGGATTCCAGACAGAAAGATTGTACATGGAACTGGCATGTTATTCTTTTGAAGTTCAAAGTGTTTGGGAAAATGCATAAAGGGTGAAGAAAAGAAATTGAGACAAGAAGTGGGATTATGGATGGAGCAAGCAGGAGTGCATATTACCTATAGACATTTCTTATGTATATATATTATATATGAGGCACTTTTTGCAACGCTTTTATGTCAAGAGGTTGCTATAGAGTTACACCATCACTGGTATTGAAGTGTTGACCCAGGCAGTGCAAGTTACCAGCTCCAACGTCTTCATGATGTTATAAGAGTTTATAAGGAAAGTTCAAAGGAGACTCCAGTTGCATTGATAATTGTGGGTTTGCAGCCTGGATCTGAAGGGAATTTACCCTTTGCCTGAATTTTCCTCCATTCCTGAAGTTGCTTGATAATCTCTCCACACAAGAGAAACTAAAGATACAGTTCTTGTTACAAGGCAAATAGGAATGGCTGATTTGATACCTGCAAACCAATTCTCAATTAGTTTTTCAAGCAAGCTAAGAAAAGTCACTCTCACATGGATTATATTCCATCACCAAGCCTGAAAAGTTGCAGCCTGTTCCTGTCAAGGATTTCAGACAGGATCTCTGGCTGGGAAAATTAGAAAGATCACAGAATCACAGAATATGCTGAGTTGGAAGGGATCAAGAAGGATCGTCAAGTTCAGCCCTTGGCTCTGCACAGGACCATTGCCAAGAGTCACACCATATGCCTGAGAGTATCATTCAAATGCTTCCCGAGCTCAGACAGGCTTGGTGCTGTGATCACTGCCCTGGGCAGCCTGTTCCATTACCCAGCCACCCTCTGGATGAAGAACCTTTTTCTAGTATCCAACCTAAAGCTCTCCTGACACAAGTTCAGGCCATTCCCTTGGGTCCTGTCACTGGTAACCACAGAGAAGAGGTCAGAGCCTGTCCCTCCTCTTCCCCTCACAAGGAAGTTGTAGACTGTGATGACGTTTCCTCTCAGTCTCCTTTACTCCAGACTGAATAGATAATGGTTCACTGAAGTCCTAATCACCATGTGCTAGGGGCGGGCAAGGCTCCTGCTGGCTGTTTCTGAGGGGCTGTTGTGGAGTAAAGAAATGAAGGCATACCGAGTAGATAAAGGTATCAACCTGTGACATTGCTATCACTCAGAGTATAAAATGCATGGGAGAAGAGGGTGATTGAAATGGCTTCTTTATTCTGTAGACAAAAAATACTATTTCATTCTTTCATTGCCTGAGCAAGATGTGCTGGGCAGAGGGATTAGCTCTGTTGAAACTTCTAGCCACAGAATCAAATTTGTTCTCTTCAGTGCAATGATGCTGTATATAATCTCATGAGTCAGATGGATGAGGTCTTGGAAAATTATCTGGACTCAGATGTCCTGTTGATTGTGGACTTATTTGGAGAGAAAAAAAGCCTATTCGACATCAGCTGGTGCATTTTTCTGTGGCACTCAGGAAAGCACCTTCCAGTTGATTAAGGACTGCATAGTGACCACACAACATTTTGTTTGGTTGATGTATTCATGTGTTCATTGTGGCCAGCAAAATGTGTGCTACTAATGGTCCTGGTCGAGTACAGGAAGCCTTTTCTCTGGAAGCCACACCTTTTAGGCACACTCCCAATACCCCTCGCTCATGGATTGTCAAGGTTTTAATTCACTTCACTATCAAAGCACCAACAGCTGGCTTACCAACCTTAAGCCTGTGGATCATGGATCTGCTGGGTATCTGAAGTAGTTGTGCTAATAATGATGCCCTTTAGGATTGGTGGTGTAGACCTCTACACAGCTAATACATCCTGCTGTGGAATGGCCCTTGAGATACTCAAATGGCATCTCCAGCTATTCAGCTGGGTAGTTCTGCACCTGGTGGCAGCTCGAGCAGGGCTGGCAGGTCCCTGTGCAGCACAGAACCTCTCAGACACAGATCACCATGGCATCCAGGAGCAAGTGGCAGATGGAAGCTCCCCAGAGATGTTTCCAGATGTGAATGGGAATTTACGAACTTCTAAAAAGCAGATAAAATAGAGGATGGACTGAACCTTGGCAGGACAGAAAGCAATTCTGTGCAAGGTCACACGTGGCTGCACATATATGTCTAGAAAAATGTCCTGATCCCCTAACAAAGGGTTCCTTCAGGGAATTTTTCTCACCCTACCAACACAAAGGTTTTGGGAGTTGAAGTGCCAGGACTGAGAACAAAGGAGTGGTTGATGGCCCCGGATTCCAACTGAATGGTGGGGCGGAGGTGAGAAAACAGACTCATGCACCTGGAAGGGGAGAGGCTTTTCCTTGTGCTGGCTTCACTTCATTTTGGGCAGCTGCTGGGAGACAGCCACTGTTTTGCTGAGCTGGTTAGAGCTCCTTCTGGCTTTGCTCTTTGCCTTCCCCCCTCCATCTCTGGGCACCCTGAGCTAGAGAGAGGAGAAAGAGAGGGGTCTCAGCTGCTTCGGAACACACTGCAGACCTTTTCTTCCTGGGGCCTGACTTCGACTGCAAGGAGATTTCTGGGAATTACCACCACTTCTCAACTCCCGGCATTTCCTTCTTTTGAACAAAGGACAAGGAGAGAGAGAGTCTACTCTACCCCCATGGGAAAGGCTCCATCCTGCACCCCATGAGTCCTACACTCCCCTTGTTTCTGCCTCACTGGGAAAAGACTGAGAATTCACCTTGCAGCCAGCCGAGGTGTAACACTGACACTGTCCGTAAATATAATTGCACCAGGAGGAACCTACAGTTTTGGGGGGTTTAGGGTTTTTTTGGTGCTGGGGGAGTAGTTTGCTCTGCTCTGTTCATAGTTACATCTATATCTATATATAGTAGTTAAGAACAGTTATCCTTCTTATATACATTTTCTAATTGAAGTTTTGGTTTTTTTCTTAATTTAATAAGGGGTGACGGGGTTATTGGGGAGGAATCCTCTCCTTTGGTCTTGGTAAATGTTTCGGTTTCCCTCAAACTAAGACATCCCCATCTAAAACTGGTTTTGGTCAGGAACCAAAGAATAGTCATTTCCCTTCTCCTTTCCTGGGTTATTATTGATGGCACTCTTTAGGGGCAGACAAAATATTGGTGACCAGTCAAAGGTGGTCCTTAAGCCCTTTGTTTTGTCCACTGGGCAGACAGTCTTGGTTAAAAATGCAATGGGGAGCATCCACAAAAAAATTGTTTGAGATTCATTTATGAACCGGTCATTGCCTTAAACTGGCTGCTTTGACCGGAGCTGCTCTGTGCAGGGATGAGACCACTGAGTTAATTAAAATATCAGGAATTAGCAATGTATATTCCTCACATTCTGTTACTTACTTTTCATTTGTACTTTTAAAAAAATCAAATGTTTCGTCCTTGTAAGAATCTGTGGTGGGGAAAAAAAAAGAAGATTGAATTAGAGATCTAATGCAAATTAAAAAGTTAGAGATCAGATGCAAAAGGCATCTGATAACTGGGATTTGCCTGGTAAGAGGCCCTCAAGCCTACATCCAGGCTAGGAGAACAGACAGGGTGGGTGGAGACATAGACTCCCCTCCAGTACATAATCTGTGCAAACCCAGTTTTAAGAGGCCAGTTTGCACAGAGCTGGTGCCAAGGAGGAAGATTTAGCACTGTGCTCTGGCAAGCTTGATTCATGAGCTATGGAGTCCCTCATCAGAAGGCACTTCTGTGCATCTTATCTCCAATGTCTTCAAAACTATAGTTTTGCAACAAATGTTGCCTCTATATCCTTGGAAAAACGTTGGGAGTTTGTGACCAGGATTTCCCTTGCTTTTTCTTGTACAAGATTAGATTTTGGCCAGTGAAGCTGCCTGCTGAGTTTTGGAGAGCTTCTGGTGTATCCTCCATGCCTGCAGCTGCCATGGGGGTGGTTGTGCACTCTGATTTTAACAGGCTTGAATAACCTTGATGTTCTGATCTTTCATCTGTAAAAAACAAAGTAATTTAAAATTGTCTAAAATTTAAAGCTATCCAGGAGAAAAAGGTTTTCCTCTATCTTCTGCCAGACCCACGGCTTGAGATGATGTCCTAGTTGAGCAGGTGGGACCAGTTTATCACTGTGTGGGGGTGATCAAAGCTATTCTACCCCCTCTATTCATTTCCCCAGAACAATGGACCATTTGCAGTAGCTGCCCAGGGAGTCGTTAGCACCTTCACACCCAGCCTGAGGGGGTGGGTCTGCTAATGGGCCATCAACAGTTCCAAAATACCCCATGACTTACAGGGTTAATCACCCATTGTGTCACTCCCCCGCCCTGGGAGAGGGACTGGGTGTTCCCACCTGGACCGGAGGATACATAAGCTGAGGGTAAGAAGACCTCAGAGTTCACTTGTCGGTTCCAGAGGAGCAGCAGAACCTCGACAGGAGGAGATCATCACTTTTAACCAGCTTGCAACCACACTCTAGACCAGACTGGGACTGTCATCCGCACCAACAGGTTTCTCACTTCCTTCTACTTTGGACTTGGGGGAGCCACGTGGGGTTTGTACCCCAGGGTGCTGGGTCATACTGGGTTTTGCAGGTTAAAAGCAATTTCTCTCTGTGCCATTGTATTTACTGTAACATCGTTATTAAATCGTAACTCTGACTTATAATCTCTCTTGTGTTGAGTTCATTTCTCATGCTGGTTTTCCTGTAAACCGGTACAGATGATCCAAGGTGGAATTAATATTCCTCCAAGCTCTCTGCTGCCATATATCAGGTTTCCCTAAAATGACTGTAATCAAAACACTTATCACTGAACATTATACTTAACAAGTAATTTCCGCATTTGCATGTAGCATTGGTTACTGCTCAGCAGCAGTTGACAACTTTTTAATCATTGCAGAAAATTTTCTCCATATGCCACTGAAAACATCAAAGCTGGTGTTTCTGAGCTATTCTGTCTAACATATCCAGGATTATCCTCATATAAGGCATTCAGAAACACTGTGAGTTACTGATTGTATTCCACCTCTAAATTGTTTTGTCTTTTGAAGTTTAGATGATTGTATATATGTGTGTATGTATATATTTACTTACAACATGTACGTACATATATTTTACATGCGAATATATGTATATTTTATTTAGATATAATTTAACTCTTAAGAGTACACTAAATATTCAGTATAAATCTACTTTGTTGCAGATATGCATTGAGTCCAGCAAAAGAATGGGCTGTGTTCAGGTTTAGAGTATTTGGGGTTGCAATAAGGTGAAGAAGAGTGGTGAAAAATGGCTGGGCTCAAGCACAGTAATCCTCATTTGAGTAAACATTCCAGATTTTTTCTGGGCATCTTGCTTGGTTTAGGATGACAGAATCTGCCTCAGAGCAATTTCTTTCCCATCTGGACTCTGTGAGAATGTCTCCAGTTGGGCACACAAAGTCAAAAGCACCTTCTGCACACCTATTTCCTGTGTGTGGTGAGTATCCCCTCTGCCAGCACAACATGAGGGGCTTTCTCTGTCCCTTCCAAGAAGACAGAAGGGACCAGACCTCAGGCTTCATCACCCTTGCTCCCAGACAGTCTAAGTTTGGGGTCCCAGGATAGTTACTAGAGAACCTTTCAGACGTCCCTCTCCCACGGGACAGGAGCAGTTGCCATAAAACCATGTAACTCATCTGCAGAGAAGCAACCACCGCTGTGATCCCTCTGCAATTCTGCTGGCAAACCTGCAAGCTGTACCTGTTCAGTGGGTTGCTTCCTGCATCCTTTCTCTGCCATATCTCTCTTAATCTTTTGAAAGTTGCTCCAGAATCACAGCAGTGTAACTTGGACAGCATAACTTAAAATCAGACTCTGAGGTATGAACCAGCTATTCACTTCAATAGATCATTACACTTTATCGCCAGAAATATTTTAGATTCATATTATTTACAGAGTTATTTAGAAATCAACAGAGTTTGGTACTACAACCCATGGGGGGTGGGCTGTGTCCTGGGCAAAGAGGAGGATTTTCTTAGATGGTGCTTGTTGAGTTTTCCCAAATATAAATACTTCCAAGGGGCACATCTGTGCAACAGCTGGCAGGGATTACTGCCTGGACCCGATTACAGCTGTCCAAAGGACTAATACTTTCTGGCATCTGCATGGGGATAACCTCTTCAATAGCTGAGGAGCCACCTATTTCTGTTTAATACATATAAAGGATGTTGCATGGATAAAATTGCATCTGCAGAGGGCTCAAGGCATGCAGACACTTGCAGGTGCCTTGGCCGAAACCTGGGGGTGGAGGAAAGCCCCAAGCCCACATGGAGAGCACACATTCATCCTGTGAAAGTCAGTGGGGAGATGAGAACCTGATGAGAAACATGGTGAAAACCAAAATAAAATGCAAATAATCGTTAACATCTCATGTTACATTGTTATACTTTGACATCAGTTCTGGATATGATCTCTTTGTCTGAGAGAAAAATCTCAAACTCAGGTGACTGAGAGAAAAAACAGTTTTAATCGATTATCACATTGAACAAAAACTGCATTTAATTCTATTTGAATTGATGTCTTACTCAAGTGAGATTTGACATGGACACAGAGAACAAGATGATCAAGAAGACTAAAATAATGTTGTTGCACTTGCACCTCTGAGGTAGCATGAAACCATGCTATTGCTTTTCCTTTTTATTTACACTTTGATTTTGGAGCTTCAGGGGATCAGGATGAAGAGTATTAATTGCTACTCCTTCTTTAAGGGTTCATTTGATTATTCTAGGAACCTATGAAGGATAAGGTAGACAAACCAAGTTTATTTTGTGTAACTTCTAACCTAAAGAAATGTTGTACATGAGTAAAATCACAATGAAAGTAGGGTTAGGCTTTTGTGCAGAACTTTATTCATCGATCTATAAGTACACCCACCAACAACAAGCAATTTTGCTCTATTAACTTTGAAAGATCACTTCTGATTAATAAAGATGATGGATGTATTTAATATTTAAGCAAAAATTCAGTCAAATAGTTAAAATTTGCTGTTACTCACTATTCTTATACCCCCAAGTTTGAGCCACCAATAAGGCAATCCATCCAAATCAATTATCAACAAAGCACTTCATGTTGCCCAGCATCCACACAAGAAGGCGGCAGTGTTGTCCCAAACCATACTCTTCTGAAGACTAAATCAGTAAGCATGGAAATGCAATAACTTGTCCTCTGCAGAGGTGGAACTTCAGCAGGGGGTAACTTCTGCCTGTGAGCCACCATTCAGAGGTTGCATTTTGTTCCACTGATGCAGTGACAAGAAGGTCACAGTCACTTCAACCAAAGACCCTTCTGTCCCATCATTCTGTACCCTGCCCTGGCCATAGGTGGAGCGAGGGCTTCTGGAGCCTGGTGCACTTTGTCTTTCAATAATCAAAGGGTCTCTCCTCCAAACACATTGCCGTCTTCCCTTTGAACTCATAAAACACCATCCAAACACCATCCTTTGGGAAAGACTTCCTGAGGTCCTAAAGTCCATCACTTCTTTCATGGAGCACCAGCTCCTTTCGTCCTGAACCTGGTTTATTTGTTTAGCTACATATAATTTGGTAGCAGTTGAGTATAGGTCACCCTGTCCACTGTACAAAATTAGAACATCCTTCTTTGTAAAGACCATATCTATGTGACAAAGGCTAGTCAGTTCTCTAGTTATTCTGACAATAAAGTATTCTGAATGATCCAAAACAAACTTTGCTTTTTAACAAAGGGAAGCTAAGGTGGATTTCCCAAGAAATGAGAACAGGAGGCCATGCCAGAAAGCAGCTTGGTGATGGGGGATGTAATCCTGTATTGTAGGTCCATGATCAGATGGGGACACCAAGCTGGCACGTGAGGAGCAGCCAGGGATGGGAATGGGGTGCAGGAGATCCCAGAACAAGGCAATGGGCTGCCAACAACAAAGGCCAGACACACTGCTTAGGGGTTTTGGCTCATTTTCCAGTTGCAAGAGGAAGGAGGCTGTGACAGGAAAGTAGGAATTAGTCTTCTGGCTCAATCCCAAAGTCCAGTCTGTTCAGCAATTCTGATGCAGAGTAGTACTGGATGCTTCCCAGGGTGTAGAAAAACCTGTATTTCTCATCTCAACAACAGGAGTTAAACAGCAGCTTCCAGGAGGCCATTCAAGAGCTTTTTCAACTTTATTCCCATTTGATTTAGCAACAACAATAGTAACACTGGATATTCTTGATCACACCCACTCCCTTTTGAAAACTGGTGGCAATTGGAAAGCAGAACTGGAAATGATTCATGTGGCTAAAATCTGCAGAACAGAGGTGAACTGTTGGCTGAGCCAACATGGGTTCGTACAGATAACTTGGACTTTTCTGGGCAGGAAAACTCTTCGTCTGAGAAACAGGAAGACCTCCCAAAAAGCATTAGCAAACCTTTTTTAACTTTCTGATCACATAGTTGTGTTTACACCACCCACGTTATTTATTGGCCATGTGCTTGACAAGCACTTACCATGAGGAATACTAATTCAAGGTGCCAGTAAATTTCAGGAAGAGGAGCATACATTTTTCAATTAATATTAGTTTCAGCCTTATCTAGACCCAGGGACCCACTTATGTGGAGATTTGTATAGTAAATAATTTACTTTGTCTATGGGTTTTTTTGTTTTTTCAGGTATATAGAAGAAATACTTTGTTTAATTTTCTACTGAATCCAAATGGTATTTTCATAAGCTATTCAATAGCATCACATCTTTACATACTTGCTTGTTTTCTGATTTCTGTGCCAGAATCTCCTTATATGAGGCCTGAAGAGAATAATATCACCTGCTGCAACCCTGCAGCCAGTAACCAAAGAAATATATAGGTATCACTCAGTGAGAATAAAGCAAATTAGCTCTTAGGATGGCCTCTTCTGTTCTGCCAGGAATACTTTTATTAACATACCAAATGTTTCTGACTCTCAAGTCAGTTGTAGCTTTATTCATTGTTTATCACAGCTTCCCAAAAGTGAACGACACAGCAGTTGAGGCTGGCAGCTGTTGGGAGCCAGGGACTGCTTAAAGGTGGCTCCTGTTTGGGAGAGCAGGAGATAAATTTGCCAGTCAAATGGCCAGAGTTACAGAGATTTTGGAGTTATAGATCAAAGCCTTGTCCACCCTGCATAACCACCTCAAACAAGATCCTCATGGCATAGATTGATAAGAGTACAGAAGAATCAATCCACTGTATGCCATAAAAATCTACTGGCATGTGTGAGGACACGTGTGACATGGTATTTCACAGAATTGCAGTTACACATGACAGTAGATTCCTCTGCTTATGTAACCATTGTATTGGCATTTGCTGCTGCCTACTTGCAGGAGCATATTTTGAATTTTCAAAGCCTGGCTAAGCTAGCAGGTGCTCTATGAGTCAATATTGAACTGCAAAATTGCATGTGAGTGATGTTTTATCACACATGAATATCAGTGCTATGCAAGGACATGGAAAAAACCTTTACAACGTTGAAATTAAATACACTTTAATTAAAATTAATTATGGCAATGATCTCAAATTGTATGTAATCACAGCTGATGACTTTGTTTAAAAAATGTGGCCATAGTTCAAAGAACAGCCCTGAGTTTTAACCTTTGGAGATGTCCTTTTTGATTGTTTTTACAATCAGATTTTCAGATTCTTAGAAATCCCCAAAGCTTTGTTGTTACTGATTATATAAAAACATAAATAAAATTATTTATTTATTGATTACCTCCTATAATAGAAAAGCAAAGTGTCTGCTAAGAAGAGGGTGGATGAGCTGTAAAGGATTACATATGTCCAGGCTTTTGCTGGTTGATACCATGTGTTCTTGCCATACAGGAGACCAGGTCAGCGCTTCACCTTCTGCCATGTGGAGCCAGCCAGGAAGAAACCCAGCAGCTCCCAAGGTGGCTCATTGACAGCATTCCTCTTTTTGGTGCTCTAACTCCTGTCCACCATGCAACCACAGCCCCAGCTCTTCCCTTGGGCCAAGCACCTCCACCATCCCTTTCTAACACACAGAAAACATGTTTCTGGGAGCAAATGACAGCACTTGTGCTGGGTATGTGTGAGCCAGCCTGCAGGCTGCAATTTCTGACATGGGAAGAAAGGGAAAATTCTTCTTGTGATATAACTAGTTCAGCTCCACTGAGTTCATTAGAAGGATTTGTGTTTGCATCAACTTCACCTCTGTCTCCCAGCTTCCTTGCTTACTGCTTCCATGGATGAAGGAGTCTGAAAAAGAGTCCAGAATTGTCACACTGAGAGACTGTTTTGATGCAAGGACAAGCAGGGCAGAGTTACTTACATGTGACAAACCAGGCATAACATCAACACTATCGATGTGCATCAGGCCTGCTTTCAGCCCCCGGAGCGGCAGAGGATGACAACATCACAGTGCCACCACAGCCTCACCAGGACCAGCACCGCTCTAAGTCTGACTGTGAAACGACAGGCTGGCTCACAAAGAAAGTAAGGCTGACCTTGCTCAGTTATCTGAGTCTCCCATCTTCAGGGGTTATCACATGTATGAATCCAAGATGCCGACTTTGATGGCAAATGGAAACTTTGCAGTAGGACTCTGCAGAAATGCAATTTATTCATTGGTGTAAATTAGCTTCATTTCACTTATCCAAGAAACATCAGGCTGATGCAAGTCCCATGATTTCACCACTTAAAGCTGCTTTCTAGTTACCATGGTGGGTACATCCTCCATTATGTTTCTTCTGAATTTTCCTGCTCTCTGTTCCCATGTCTTGTACAATGTCTTGCCAGCTATCAGCATTTAATGAGTTATGAGGAATTGAAAGGGTAAACTTTTCCCATGAGAATTAAACCAAAGCAGAGGATCATTTAGGAACTTTATGAAGAACAAGGGAAGCAAGTAGGACTCCTGAAACACCTCTGTGGCATTGTTTCATTAAGTTTTATCACTAAAACAAAGCCTTATCACACTTTTAATAATGTTTCAGACTTAGGCAGCTAAATTTTCATCCCAGTAAAGTGACCATGCAGCAGCTCCACCCAGCCACCTCCAGGCTGCTCAGGTGAAGACTTCCACCCATGGTCAAAGCCACACTTTGAAACTCTCTTTGGTGGAGCATGTGCACTGGACAACAGGACTCAGTGGAAGCCTGCTTGGTGGGGCTTTCCCCTCTTTTGAAGTTTCTTAAGATTCCTTTAACACAACAAAGAGCTTGATGGGAAACTCAGCCTAACTAAAGGCTGAGAGCAAATCATTATCTTTGGTGTTGTCCTGTGTGGACTCAAACACGCACCTGTTGTGAAAGAGAGACTAGAAGAGCACAGAGGTGGGAGGGCAGCAGAATTACCTTTCTTGGTGATAGACAATGCCAGATTACTGTATTGTGGAAACTCCAGGCTGAGGGCTTGTCTTTCTCATGAGTAGGCAGAATTGCTGGCCAAAAGGCTTTTACTTGCCCCAGATATCACACCAAGGGCAAATAAATACTCCACAGTGTAACATGCTACTCTTGCTGCTCTCACCATGAGCAGTGTTTGCTTCTCTCCAGATGCTTCTGCCCATCCAAGTTCACCCTGGTCTCAGGGTGACTGAGCAAACGCAGTGCCAGGCTCCAGCAATAAGCCCCAAGGACAAGAAAAACGCTCTCCCAGTGGTGAAAAAATGCTGGCAAAATAGCCCCCAACACATGCTGAACAGAGAGCAGCAGTAGAGTCTTTTTATTGCATTGCTTGGAGGATTTTTAGCTCTCTAGCAAGAAGAGGAATTTTATCATTACAGACATTGTCTCTACTGCAATCTTTGCTGATAAAACCCAACCAAAAAAAAAAAGCCTATACAATAACCTTTAGTTACTCCTGGGTCCCTGTCTTAAGATGTGGATGCAAATGTACTGTTTGTATAACTGAAGAGACTTGATCTTTCTGCTCCCTACAGTATTAAACAGCTCCTCACACATCCTCTTATTAATTTATTCTCAGCTTTAAATATTTTTCCAAGCTATTAACTATTTAAATAGTTTTCCCTGCTGCTAAGCCAAACTTTAGTCACATTTATGACAATACAGATTTATAATCTGTATCAATCTGATGATATTCAGACATTCATCTTGAAAGTACATTTAAGCCAAGACCATAGAGGCAAATGCACTTGTTATCACCACTGTGGTTATTTGTAACACTGCAGTTGCTTGAAAGTACAAGGTCCTTTTAACTAAATTCTTTTGACATTCACTAAGATGTATGTTAATGTAGATAGCACCATTTATTCTCAATAATAACTGTAACAGTGAAACTGTTTTTCATGTTTTTACTGATGTGATGTTTGGTTTGAACATTGCAAAGCATGGGACATGAGAAGAAGTAGTTGTTATATTCTATAAAAACTCTTAATTCTGTTTCCATAATACAAGAGAAAGTAATAAATAATATAACTTGTAAAGATGGCATTACATTTATGACACACAAATCAAACAAGGCAAACAACAATTGAAAGTGTCCTTGATGTCCATCACACATTTTATGCAATCAAAGTGATAATTCTGTAGCGGCCAGTTAAAAAACCTTAGCTACCTCCTATAGTGATGCTCAGTAATATAACTAGAGGAAAGAGTTGGATTTGATTCCATGTGAGAAAGATAAGCAAGGACAATTATAATAAAACTAATTTTTTAAAAAAATTCACACCCACTCGGAGGAGACACAATCAGAATAAGATTATCAAAACACTTAATTGTCACTGGGATTTATAATAATCTTAATGGTAAGGTGTAGACTTTAAACACAGGAGTCAGCTTCACCCATGCTGTACCTCCAGAGGTGCAATGAAGCCACCAAGCTACTGCATGGAAGGAAAGGAGCCTGCTGCCCTTATTTTTCAAGAGTCACATCTTGCAGACTTTGAGCTAGAGTGATCTGGAGTGGCACTTTCAGGAGATAAGGCAAGACCTTTGGGTAGCACAAATAAGGCAGTGCTGCAACTTCCATCCATTCAGCTTGGATATCTGGTTCCCAGCCCACTTAGGCTCAAAATGTTTCCAGGTGACACCCTCCTTCCTGTTTTGGTTTTGAGGTTCCTTTGATACAGGATTTTTCCTTCCAATAGTCATTTTCTCTCCATAATACCGAAACTGGAGCTCACAAGTTTCCCCAACAGATGGTGGCTGCAGACTGTAGTGCAGATCCCAGCTGGTAAGTGGTGGCAAGTACAGATGGCATTGCCAGGCTGGTTTGCTGCTGTTTTCATATTTTAGTTTTTTTTACCCAAACCCTCAAATGACCAGGTGAGGACTAAACAAAACCCTTCTGTCTTGTAGTGGTGGGGTGGAAGGATGAGTCACTTCAACTTGACAGCACTATGGAAGAAGGCTGGTGCACAAACTGCACCTTCATCCTTCATCAAGACTAGTCTTTGGGGAGTTGTCCCAGGCCATGTGCAAACAGCTTCCTTATTAGGGACAATGGAGGGGCAGACACTGACCTCTACTTCCTGGTGACCAGTGACAGGACCCAAGGGAATGGCATGAAGCTGTGTCAGCGGAGGGTTAGGTTAGATATTAGAATCATGGAATTGTTAAAATTGGAAAAGACCTCCAAGATCATTGAGTCCAACCTTTGACCAAATACCACCACACAACTAAACCATAGCACTAAGTGCCACATTCCCTCATTTCTTGAACACTTCCAGGGATGGTGACTCCACCACTTCCCTGAGCAGCTCATTGCAATGCTTGACAACCCTTTCAGTGAATAAATTCTTCCTGATGTCCAACCTGAACCTCCCCTGCACAGCTTGAGGCCGTTTCCTCTTGTCCTGTCACTTGTCTGGAAGAAGAGTCCAACCCCAACCTTGCTCAACTTCCTTTCAGGCAGTTCTAGAGAGTGATAAAGTCTCCCCTGAGCCTCCTTTTCTCCAGGCTAGGTGTGCTGTCTTAAAAGTAAACTGACAGGAGAAATTAACCCGACTCAGGAGAGACTAAAAGTCAGAGTTACAATTGACTTAAAAAGATTACAATAAATACAATGATACAGAGCAAAATTGGTTTTAACCCACAAAAATCAGATGTATAACCCAGCACCCTGGGGCATGAACACAATGGTGTTTTTTAACCTCTGTGCTGAGCACCACTCTGAGTACAAAGCAAAAGGAAGGGAAAACCTGTTGGTGAGGATGATGGTCGCAGTCTTGTTGAGAGTGGCAGTCGCAGCCCTGTTGAGGTTCTGGTCCTCCTCTACATCCGACTAGTGGTACCTGAATTCCCAAACCCTGAAGATTATATATGCTCAGGTTCAGGTGGGAATGCCCAGTACCTCCCCCCAGGGCAGGGAGTTTCACAGTGGGTGATTTGACTCATGAGATCTTTTGGGAATCTTTGATGGTTCTAGGTTGTTGCAATTGCCTATTGTGCCAGTCCCTAATGGCCCATTGGTAGACATGACTCCTCAGCCTGGGTGTGAATGTCCTAATGCCTCCCTGGAGGGGTTATCACACATTGGTGTGAAAGAAACAGTCCCATGTCTCCCAGGGTTCTGTAACACACAGCTTGTAGCCTGAGGTATCAGGTGTGCCCTGGGCAGCTGATGCAAATGGTCCATTATTAACAGTTTATGAGAAATTACATAGAGGGTGTAGAATACACAGTTTTGGTTACACCCACAAAGTGATAAACTGGTTCTGGCTGCTGTAACTAGGACATTGGGAAAATGTTCTTCACCCAGAGGGTGAAGGGCAGTGCAACAGGCTCCCCAGGGCAGTGGTCATAGAGCCCAGCCTGACAGAGTTCAAGAAGTGTTTGGACAATTGTCTCAGGCACGTGGTGTGATTCTTGGGGCTGTCCTGAAACAGCGCCAGGAGTTGGACTTGATGATCCTTATGGGTCCCTTCCAACTCAGGTTATTCTGTGATTCTATAATGGCACTCTTTCCACAATCTGCATTTTTAGTGGCTGCAGGGATGGAGCTGACATGGGAACTCCACCTGTGTGGCAGCTCCTTATGGCTACTAGCAAAGACGAAACACACAGTAGCCAAGGGGTGGAAAGCACTTTAAGGTTTGGTGATCAGTGAGGCACTAAATGCACCAGGAAGAGAGAAACAGAATGTATTGTGGCAAAAAGTGGTCATAGGGGTTGCTTCAGGAGACTTTTTTTCACCATCCATTTCCTAAAGAGGTAAGGCACAGACACAGGACTGGGATGCAGATGGACAATTCCTGCACTTTACCACCCAAACAGTAAAATTGCTGTCGAATTTTTTCCACTAAATGAAACAAAGTTTGTAAGAAGATATTACATCTTTTATTAAAGCAACTACCCACATAGGAAGAAAATTATCCATCACTTTGGTTGCACAAGCCCCTTTCCTAGTCATGAAGAGGACTTTAGAATAAGACGCTTGAGGCACATCCATGAGTTTAAAACAGCTGCATTTGGCAACAGGTCATGTTCAGCCTGAGGTTTCTACATAAGAGACTCACCTGTCTGCCCTTTACCATTGCTATAGCTCACAAAACCTGCTTTTAATAACTCACTGCTCTCAGAGACAATCTTACTACATGTTCTCAATTAATGCTGCAAAGGAAAAAGGACCTCTAAGGTTTTAGGAATGCAGGAAAAGACAGCTTTGCTTCAGCTTCTCCATTAGCTACCCTAAAAGAGGAAACAGGCTGTGCCAATAATATAACCAAACTTAAATGCCAGACCTGGGAATTTTATGTGCAGATAGCCTGGTTTGATCCTCAGGAGATACACACTGGCCCACTTTATGAGTGCAGGCAGCACGTGCTGGAAAAGGACACCAGCATCATCAGTGCTCTGTGGTTCACTCACACTTACACTCAGAGAAGTATTATTATTGACAGATCTCTAAAATGTCTAAAAATCCACTGTGTCTCATTACTGAGACACTAAACCCAAACTTGAAATGGTTCTGATATTCTGCTTGTGCAAATATTTCAGAAACTGAGACCTCATGGTCTGGATGTTGTGCCTAAACTATTCACAACCATCTGACTAAACCCACATTGCTGATATAAACTCTTTATCCATTTCTTTGAACTTGTAAAGATGCAGGAATGTTTTATCAGTGCAAGAGGAGCGTGGCTGGACAGGCAGAAGATGCGGCCTCTGTAATCTTTCCTTGGTCACTGTTTATCTATGTGATGGTGGATGTTGACATACTGGTCAAAGATAACCTCAACTGAGTGATTTTCATGAAAAATATTTGAATGTCTGAATATTTTACCTGCCTCTGTAGAATCTATACCAAACAGGATAATCTGTGCACTGAGTCAATCCTGTGCTTTTGGCCAAAACAAAAACTGACAGGGTTTCATAGCTGAGGGTTTGTGTTACATACTTAAAGCCTGAAAACAGGCAAAGAGGGAATGTTCCATAAAAAGAAGCTTCCTTTAAAATCCTGACTAATGGCAGTTGCCTCACGTCTAGTTTGCAGCTCATCTGATGTAACTGGGGGTATTCTCATTGTTCCCATAAATAATCGAACATCTGCTCAGCCCTGCATGTACCAAGTCATGTCACAGAAAGTGCTGTGGCCCTTGGTGCAGAAGTCCCTCCTTCACTGCCTTACATCTTCAGCCTCCAGTGCTTCATGGGATAGTGGAGACAGAGAGTGGTTTTGCTCCAGGTATTGTTCTGGACAGAGCATGCATGTGAATGCACAGGTATTGTGTGCTGCAGTCCCTGTGGCTTCTCAGCACCTCCCCTCAGTACAGGGCTATGGCAAGGCCACACTGAGGGACGTGAAGGAGCAAAGAACTTGACCTGTCTCTTATATTTGCAATGCAAATGCTCTTTGCTTGACACGTAATGGAAAGTGGAGCCTGTTTCTCTTGCTGTTGCTGTGACTGGCATGAGCAAACACCGTTAGAGCATAGAGCAAAATATCAGGAAGGCAGTCGGGGATACAGATAATCACCTCTTGCATGTGATGAAAGCAAACTGTGCCAGTCCACACTGCCTGTGAGGACAGGGCTGCTGAGACATCTAGGAAAACATTATCTACTCCATAGCAATAAACAGCATTTTGTTTCACTTTATTTTTAGCTTGGTTCCTCCTCTTTCTCCCCACAGATGAGCCCTTCAGCTTAAGGCAAAGGTCCAAGAACAATAACATTTCAAGCCAAGTACTAACCTTCCAGTCAGAAAACCAGAGACTAGATATGACAGGCTGCTGTATTTACTAACACACAGCACACCAAACCAAACCAAAATAACCTACTTCAATATTTTTGCTTCATAGAGCAAGGAAAGTGAATCTCCCTTGCACTCAGCTCTGATACACTGCCATCAGGAATACTCTGAGAAGTCAGATGAAATTTATTTAGAACACTGAAACCCTTGTGTGTATGTTCTTGCTATAAATTTGAACCTCAAATGGGAATGTGATTTGAATTTAAACACTTAAAGCTGTGGCCTTAACAGTAGGCACTTTTGTATATTCATGCTGCTGCCACTGTCCTCAGTCTCCCATGCTCTTGAATGTCGTGTTGTTTTTAGACAATTAGCTTCTTGTCTGCAGAAGAGCAGTTTGGCCTTATCCCTTCCATTGTCTTTTATGTCCAGCAAGGAAAAGAGGGTAGGAGAGAAAAAGAGAGAGACAGATTTCAATCAAAAGCACTGACATTGATAAGGGATTAATAACAGCCTGCCTTGTGATCAGCTGAAACCTAACAATCAGCCTAATGCCTTATATTTGACTAGAAAAACCAATTGCTTCCAGGTATTGCATGTAGATGACTACCTACATGTCTCCAAGCAGGGGCAGCTCCCAGCAGTGCCTGTTGCGGGGGTTTGCACTCTGACAGACCCTGAGACAGCCAAGTCATTTTAAGGACAAGAATTTGTTGAGCTAATTGGGTAACATAAGGATGGTGTTTTCAACAGCCACAATTAATGCTGAAGACACAAACAGCTCTCTCCTGAAGGCATGCAGCAGAGCTGCTGCTGAAGAACAAAATAGGCAAAAGCAGGTAGTCTGGTGAGCATGGTGTTCTGGTGCTGTATTTTAACTGTTCCAGAAGGTTTTTAATGATCGAAGTTTTAAGAGTCAGACATCCCACAGCTGTGGAGGAACCAAATGGCAGCAGACAAAGAAGAAAACGGAAAATATGCGTCAGATGGACACTGCAAAGGGAATACAGTGGTTTAGGTGCAGGCTTGGGGATGTGCAAGGTAGGGATGAGGCAAAGTTCCTGTCATGCTGTCACGTGAAAGGGAGGAGGGAGACAGAATACAAAGATTTCTACTGTTAACTGTATTAATTAAAAGTTATTAGCTGTAAGCTCTTCCAGACAGTCAAATCCTTATGTATCCCAACACTCTCTGTCTTTTAACTGACAGCACACAGGTTGGAAGGGGTTCTGACCTCTGATATGAAGCCACACTTCAGCCAGGGAGAAAATTATTAGCAATAAGCGTCCTCAGAGTAATTGACTCCCCTATGAGGACTACACTTAATAGCAACAAAAGAACCTTTCTCACGACAGCTCCCGAAATAACATTTATTAATACAAATATGTGACAATAATTATATAGGGTTACTTAGTCAGTGATAACATTTAGCTGCAGGATTGTACAAAATACCCCCCCAAAGACATCGGCACAACACACATTTCAAGGNATAGCCACTTCCCATTACCACGTATACACCCAGTGAGCTATAGCAAATTACAAGTAATAAAGTATAAGAAAAATAAAGTAAGAATTCCATTGCTTACCCCTGCAGTATTAATGGAATGGGGGAGACAGGGTAGCTCTCAGGTTGCCCTCCCAGAGGTGGAAAGTTTTTCTGCCCAAGTTGCAGTTAAACTGCACTTCTTTTATATCTTTTTTTTTTCTTCTCCAGGTGTTTGTGTGACCAATAGTCAATCTACTGGGGTGGGGGGGGGAGTGATGCAGATTCCCTGAGGTGAGGTGGGCCCTTGAAGATATCGCAAAAGAAGGCCGTGCTATGTCTTAACACTCCATCCTTTGTTAATCTTATCAGTTTGAAAGCCTTTGTCCTCTGCTTGGAGCATCTCTCCAGGGGGCTGAGGCATCTCCCTCAACCCATCAGGCCTTATGAGCTCATCACCCCACACAAACCTTGCTGTTTCTCAGGGTACCTGAACCATCCCCCACTGAAGAAGTCAGCAGAAGTACATGTGAAGAAAGTGCTTTTACTATGAGAGTGATGCTCAGAGACTCTGAAGAGAATAAATTGTCATGGAGCTCATGCCTCTATCGGAGGGGATCCACCTATGTCTCTGGAGATGTGTGACTGACTCAGTGAATTCACGTCATAGCAATCCCTTTCCCACTGCTACAGATGACTGCTAGTGTACCCAAAAAAGTCAGTCATCTTTTATCCTGCTCCTCACAGAAGCAATTCAGCCTTTAAGTTAGTCACTGTCACAATTCACTTATAGCTTCTTTTCATTCATATTTTTACAGCCATTTGATCTGGGCCAGTGCCAGGGAGCTGCTGAAGACAAGGAATACCTTTTAGGCAACTGCGACCCCTTGGTCAACTTTGATGTCCTTTTATGCCCAGGGGAAGCAAGAAAGGGGCACATCCTTACATCAATTTAGGTTGCCACAATGAAATACACAGAGGTGCTGTGGAGATATCACAGATAAATATGGGTTTGTTACACTGAGAAATGAAACAACCAGCTAACAGCTAGGAGTGACAACAGCTACTTGATGCTTTTTTCTGGCTCCTCCTCAGCCTCTCACATGGTTTGCTAGGAAGAATAGCAGCTCTTGCCAACACTGTCCCTGTCAGGACACTTGTTGGTGACAAGTCTGTCTGTCATCACCTTCCTCATCTAGGGATAGTTCAGTCCCAA
The DNA here is from genome assembly GCA_013396695.1 of Sakesphorus luctuosus. Lineage (NCBI taxonomy): Eukaryota > Metazoa > Chordata > Aves > Passeriformes > Thamnophilidae > Sakesphorus > Sakesphorus luctuosus. Next base: position 764,192 of record VWZD01005949.1, read on the forward strand.
AGTATTCTCTGAAGCTGAAATGAGGTCTCTTCCAGACACTCATGTGTGGCGTATCTGTTAAAATTTGTACACAGAAAAGCAGAACTCACTGTATGTACACAGAAAACCTAGTGCATCTGTAAGGTTGTTGCCCATCTCATGTGCACCCCAGGCATGCCAGGCTCACCACACATGAAATAAAAAGGCACTCCTGTTTTAGGAAGTTTCTAGGAATCTGTCAGATTACTAGGAAAAATTGGAGCATATAAGATTATTGGAAGAAGTGATAATCCAAAGCATCTGAGGTGGCTGAAAGAGGCTTGACACATCAGGAGCTGTATGTCAGGTGCAAACAAACACGAAAACCAGATCACACAAGTGGAAAATCAGTGCAAGCTCAAACAAAGAGTGCTAACAGAGGCACAAACATCCTAAATGTGAGGCCATGCTGTCTCAGGGTCTAGAGATGCTGAGCAGGGTGGCCTCTGACACACAGTTTGTTTTCTCTCACTTGTCTTAGTTCCCCCAGCAACATGAGCATAGCGACCATGAAATAATAGAATTTTCAATCCTCAGGGATGTAAGGAGAGCCATCATTACAACCTCTACACCGGACTTCCGGAGGGCAGATTTTGGCCTATTCAAAAGACTAATTCAGAGTATACCCTGGGAAACAACCCTTAAGAGCAAGGGGGTCCAGGAGGGATGGGCATGCTTCAAGCAGGAAATTTTGAGTGCACAGCAACAGGCTATACCAGTGTGCCGAAAGGCCAGCCGGAGGGGAAGACGGCCGGCTTGGTTAAATAGGGAGATTCTGAAGGAAATCAGGGATAAAAAGAAAGTTTACAGACTGTGGAAAAAAGGGCTGGCTACTTATGAAGAATTTACGAAGATAGCTAGGTCATGCAGAAAAAAAATCAGGGAAATAAAAGTGTAATTTGAGGTTAATTTGGCTAATTCTGTTAGGGTTAGGCTAATTCTGTTCTTATAAAAGTCCTTCTATAAATACAT
>VWZD01005952.1:1309-11591 GCA_013396695.1 Sakesphorus luctuosus
CAGTTTTTCTAATAACTAGTAGTGAAATACTGATTTTTTTTTGAGCCAAATAGGTTTGCTGCAGAGATCTTTAGACAACTGCAAATGAGACCCTCTTGAGTTTCTGAAGTCAAATAAATGAAAAATGCTTAATTTTTAATGTCATCAAAAGTAATACAACGTAAGATTAGCCAACTACCATCTTGATTGTTAGTTGCTGCTTTTTTGATGGTCCATCTCCTATCTCACCTGTTACCAACTTGTGCCTTACTTGTTTTTCACATTTAAGAACAAACTAGTACAAATTTTAAATTCTCTCCAAAAGTCTAAAAGCCTCCTTCTAAAAGAAACCTATGGAAGTTCCAGTGGGGAGGAATCAGTGAATAAAATAAACAAAGAATACAAAATCAGTGATGGAGTTCACAGTAACCATGAACTAAGTATATCTTTGGTCTAATTTGGCATGGCTCTCTTGCTGTTTCAGTATAAAATTTGATAATAGGTGTCAATAGAAATTGTATCCTACCTAAATCTAGCTTTCCTAGAAAAGGCAGACTCCCACTTCTTTTCACATTAACATCTTATTGTAAGTGTGAACTATAAGCATTCTGTTATAACCTGTGATATCTCTAATAATATTATAAAACATTATTTGTAAATGCAGATTTGCAAATAGTATCTTAATAGTTAGTAACATGGATTTATTTTGTTGACTTGGTTCTTAATATTTAGTCAAGGAATTAAGGGATACCTCTAGATCAGCTGCCCTTGTCCTTATGGGTCATTTTACCTTCCCAGATATCAACTGCGAATATCATACAGTAGACACACACTGGTCCAGGAAATTCCTGGAACATGTTGAAGATAACTTCAGGGACCACAATCAAGGAAGACAACTAGGAAAGGAACCTTTCTGTATTTGTTGGTCATGAACAAAGAACTAATGGGCAAAGTGGTTATTGGCTATTGTCTTGGGTCACAGTTTTAGGGCAAGTGTTCTTTAATGTTTTTATAAATTATCTAGATGTAGGAATCAAATATACATAAAGGAAATTTGCTAATGATACTAAACTGAGTAGTGGATTCCCCCAAGGGCAAAGAGGCTTTACAGAGAGATCTTGGTATACATGAGAACTGTGCATTCAACAACCACATGAACTTTAACAAGTGCAAGTGCCAGATTCTGCTCATTGTAGGAGGCTTGGACTAGCTGACCTTCCAACATCCTTTCCAACCCAAACTGTTATATCATCTATGCTTCTCCACCTAGGATGAACTAATTGTGGTTATACGTACAAATTAGCGAATGACAGGCTGAAGAGCAGCCTCACAGAAAGAGATCTGTGCAGCTGGGTTGATGGTAAGTTTAATATGAACCAACAGTGTGCGCTGGCACCCAGGAAGGCCAACCATGTCCTGTGGTGAATCAGGCAAAGTATTACCAGCTGGTCAATGGAAATGATTGTGCTGCTCTTCTCTGTGCTGGTACAGTCTCACCCTGAGTGCTATTTGCAGTTTTGGGTGTTGCAATTTAAGAAGGATGTTACAGTCTCAGAGTGTATTCAGAGGAGAGTGGCCAAGATGATGAAAGATCTCGAGAGCAAGACTTTTAGGGAGGAGCTGAAGCCACTTGGCTTGTTTAGCCAGGAGAAGACAAGGCTGAGCAGTAACCTCATCTCAACCTAAAACTTCCTCAAGGTGGGCAGTGGAGGAGGAAATCTAATCTAATCTCTTCTCTGGTGAGCAGCCACAGGACATGAGGCAACACCACAAAGTTGTGTCAGGGTAGTTCATACAGGATATTAGGAAAAGATTCTTCACTGAGGGGGTGTTTGGGCACTGGAATAGGCTCTCCAGGGAAGTGGTCATGGCAAGAAGTCTGTCAGAATTCAAAGAGCATCTAGATGTATTAGTCATATGATCTATTTTTAGGTAGACAACAAAGAGCAGGGCATTGGACTCAATGATCCTATGTGTACCTTCCAGCTTGAGATACTCCATTATTTTAGTGATGTAAATTGTGAAGATTTACCTGTCAAGTTGCCTTAAATAACCTCTTTTCCTAAAAGTTTTGAGACACTAAGGATTAAAAGAAGAAAATAATGGACAGCAGTGCAGATACAATAATAGTAGAATATCCTCAATTCATCACAGTTAAACATTGCAGCAGGCAGTTTTGATATTTTGATGGGGTATTGGCCTCCCAGTTGTATATTTACAGAGCTGTTGGGTTGACTCTGTAACACAATACAGTGGTTTGACAGAATATTTCTCTACTTAATACACACATCAGACCTTCAGGATTAGGGTCAATTTAGGAATAAAAGTTCATCAGATTTTCTTCTTTCTTCTACTGAGAACATGACTAGTAGATATGAATGATGGATTCTCTGAGGTCAGTACTACAAGAGTTTAATAGTTGTGTGAAGTCATAAAGAGAATAGCTCTTACTAAAAAAAATACCCCAAAGCCCTTGTAAGCCTAGGCTGTCTGTAAATAATGAGACTGAAAAAGTTTTATGTGTGTAGCTTTTACTCATCTATATGCTTATAATAGAATCCTTATATCTGTCAGTCTCACAGTGTTCTGTTATTCACAAACTCACTGTGCACTTGATTACTTGTTCATTAAACTTAGCTATTTAAAGAAATCTGAGGTGCTTTTTTGGGTCATCTGGCCTCTAACTGCCGCATCTAACTGGTCACATCATATCTGACAGCCATCTGCTTCAATGTCCTATATCACTGCTGAAACCTCAGATGTTTTCAGGCCACTGAATAAAAGTCCAAGATGTGTGTGATTTTAGGCTGTAGTCACTGAATTCTGAAGAGCGAATATAAGCATAATCATATCAGCTAGGTACAGAGGCTCTGAATGTAGTCAGTGGAGATCTAGTGTTCATTAATACCTGTGGTATTTTTGGCTTTAATTTCAGCTAGGCCCAATTCAGCAGGCCCAAAGGATGTGACATAGATTAGAAGGGACAAGCATCACCTGACTTAGGCAACCAAAGAGGTATTTCATATCATCTGACATCATCAAGAAGTGCCAAGAAGTATAAAAAGAGAGGGAGGTGGAGCTTCTGCCTCTTTTTGTCTTTGCCTTAGTCCCAGAAGGATGCACTGTTCCTTCCAGGAGGGACAGGAGGACCAAACCTGGCACCAGCTTACCACCATGTTATCTTAGGGAAGTAAAATGTTTGTTCTTAGTCTTTCTCTCTGCTTGGGTCTGTCTCTGGGGAATTGAGTTCTCCAGAGTAGCTTGTAGTTAGAGTGGTGGGATTTGTGTTTGATGGGGAGTGGGAAGGAGTTATTTTTTATTTCTTGAAAAGGGCATCTCCATCTTTTTGTAGCCACTCGTTAAATACTGGTCCATGATAAAAAAGTCTTCCCTGAGATTTCTTTTCTCAAGGCTGAACAAATCCAGTTCTTTGAGCCTTTTCTCATATTAGAGGTTTCCCAGTCCTTTGATCACCTTTGTGACTCTTCTAGGACACTCTCAGACCGTCACCATTTGTTTTACATAGCAGGAATAAAAAGTACAGTATTCCAGGTGTGCTTTGATGAATACTGAGCAGAGCAGGATAATAACTTCTTTATATCTGTTGGTGATGCTTTCCTTGATGCAACCCTGTAGGCTTTCTTTGCCACAGTAGCTGTATGCTGTTTGCTCATCTTGAGCTTGTTGCTCGCCAAGACCCCCTGGTATATTTCTACACAGCTGCTCCCTAGCCAGGTAGATTCTAGCCTCTGCTGCACTTTTGAATTATGTTTTCCTGAGAGCAAGATCTTACACTGGCCCTTATTGAATTTCATAAGGCTCTTGTTAGCCCACTCTTCCAGCCTATTCAGGTCTTCTGACAAGGTAGCTCTCCCTTCCAAAGTGCCCACTTCCCCACTCACTGGCACCATTGACAAATTTTATAGGAGTATACTTGATCCCATAATCCAGATCACTTATGAAGATTTTAACCAGCATTGGGCCAAACACAAGTCCCTGGGGACTTCTTAATTCAAGATAATACACCACAATAAAGGCTCTTGCCTAAATTGCATCATACTTTTTCAAATTATGTGTTCCTCCTCTTTGCTTCTCTTAATATCTGAATTCCTAATTTAAACATTATTCATGTGCCTAAATCTATCACATTCCTCACCTTTTACATTCCTTCACAACCTTGTATGTGAAGCCATCTAAGATCTGAAACTGATCTACTCACAAGCACCTTGGAATCCTTGGACAAGATTCAGCTACAGAAGTGTTGAACAAGAATTATTAAATCAGGAGGCTGTATCTCTAGAAATTGTTGACACTTTCTTGCAGACATGTGTTAGACACCAGATCAGTAATTATTGGGTCAGAGCCACCTTGTGGGCTGTGTGTGGATGTGTATGTGTGGATAGAGAAAGGATGGATCAAACCTCACAGAGGTGGAATGGCATTGCATCCCTCATGGTAGGCTCCTGGAGCCCACATGGGTGTAGTGGTTTTAGCTAGGCCTCAAATGAGCAGGCTCAGAGAATCTATGTGGATTGGGAGACAGCTGTCACCTGACTGGGTAACCAAGGAAATATTTCATACCAGATGACACAAACCTAAGATATGTGTGCAGCAGTGGGAGGTGTTAGGTCAGTTCCACCATAGCTGAAGTAAAAGAAGGACGTGCTGCAGCTCTTCTACTGTGCTAGGCCTTGCTCCTGCTGCTGATGCTACTTGCCTTTTGTTTGAGTTCAGGGAAGTAGAAATATTTTGTTGTTACACTTTCTCTTTCTTGCAGAGTGCCTTTTAGAGTGCTTATGAATGTAGAGTAATAGACTTTGTATTAACTCAGGAGTGGAAGGTTATTTCTTGTTATACATAACTTGTGTAAGAGTGTGTTATATTGTAGTTTTCTCTTAATTTTCTCTTTTCTGTATAAATATATGTACTTAGTTTAAGCATAAAACTAGTTTAAAAGGTTTTTTCCCCCTAACCCTTTTCTCAGCCAGAGGCTAACTGTTTTTTCGACAGCTGGCATTTTGCCACCTCAACCCAAGACAATGGGAAAGCCCTTGAGTGGCTGTCAGTCACAAATAGCCTGGGAATACTGTAACACCACAGCTCCTGGAGCCCATGACACAGCTCAGATTGGCTATCTTGAGGTATTAAATAACCCCATAAATATATTTTAAAGTAAAACTCCTGGCTTAGCCCATAAGCCTTAAGCTCCAGGGCTGGAGTGTTGCAACATGCTCAGGAAAACAGAGACTACTCCTTGAAATAACAATTAGTCATTACTTGTGCAGTACCAGTGCAAAGATACTGAGAACATTTATGTATTCTGATACCTCAGTTGGGGAAAACACAGAAGACTAAAGCCTTTTTTCCAGTTATTGTCTAATTCTGAAGTGTGATGGGTTTTTTTTCCAATGGAAGAGGAACCAGCAGTCTTTTTCTCTCACTCTCCAATGTACAAAATAATTATTACAAAATGTAGCAGTGTTGTGGATGAAGTGACCCATTTAAATTGTAATAGAAGTTGTAATATGTTTATTGATATAAACCATCAATTTAACAAAGTTTGATAATAAATGCAACAGTGATTTAACAAGGTTCAGTGGACAGGTACACTAGATTATTTACTGTTTAGAGGACAGGGTCAGACAATGCTGTCAAGGAGACTCTCCTGTTCATTCATGAAGTTCAGAAAAGAATCCCTTACATTCTAAGCTCATTCTCAGAGGGGAGTTTGGGTTCATCAGGATCTTGATCCCAGACTTGTTCAATGTTTTATGTCTGAAGGGTAACATGTGCACAGTCAATCCTTTATATCACTTAGCTAAATTTCAGTGTCAGTGTTAGAATTCACTTACTGGGTATCTGACATGATAAGGATTTTCTCAACCTCAAGGAGTAACCTTGGGTGCATAACTATTCAAGGAAAGACCCTGTTATGAAACCTGCTTCTGTACAGGAGAGCTCAATGGGCCCTGGGCTGCACAGTATTTATGGAGTAAGACAATTAATTTATGGTCATGTTTGCATACTGACTGAGTATAGCAGTTTGTTCTAAACTTAGTTTGAGTTGGATCTCAACTAATACTATGTTTAGATGGGTGCCTAAATTACCCCATGGATACTGCACTGCTATCTTTCTGTCCTGAATCCATTGTGAGCTGGATGCAGCCATTATGACCAGACACATCCATTATGAATGCTACTTGTGGTTTGCATTTGAGCGAGAGTTACCCGAAATAAAGGTCAGGTTGAGAAGGGAGGGAGGGAAGGGAGCACACTGTTCTAATGAGTAGATATCCTGCTTCATAATTGTTTACTGCTTAAAACTTCTTTTCAATTCTCTTACTATGTGGGAATTCTAGGTAGAAGCCCATGAAATCATTTCAACTGTTTAGTAGCTTTCTAGTTAGAGTTCTTATGTTTGCAATAGAATACTAAACTATTAATAGTTCTGTGAACTGTATAAGAATAAAACGGTAATAGTCCACTGTAAAACTGGTAGATGCAGAGGCTTATTTTATATCTTAATAAGTTGAATGATAGCATCTCTTCAAAAGAATGTTTTCTCACTTACTGAAGAAGGAAGTTCACCTGAATAGCTGGGGAACTCACATACTCACTAGAAATCTGGATAAACGGAGGGTCTTCTTTTAGAACACAGGGAATCACAATGGTCTTCTGAAACTGGAATTTAGATATCTAGATTTTTTTTAATGCCTAGGCTACAGCCCGTGTCATGCTTCTTCCCCTAACTCTTATCTTCGGAGTTTCACAAGCAAACTTCCCCCCTTGCCTTGAAAATTTAATTAGTATTTCACATCAAGAACCAATAAGCATGTTGGATCCTTTGTGTGCTGTGTTTGGATGGAGATCTTCCTTCTTCTAAATATTCAGAGAAATTTGTGTTTCTGTGCATGACAAGAAGTTATGAGCTTAATAACTTCTATTCCTAAAAGGATTGATCAAATGAAGTATCAAAAATTATGCATTGTGATGCCTGTGAAAATCAAATTGCTAGATATGATCAATATGTGCAATGGTTACAACTTTTGTCTTTACTCTGTATTACATTCTTTGTTTCACCATCCCACTGATTTTTGTTCATATATTCCTTTATTTATTTCTTATATTTCTCTTCTGTTGCATGAAGAATTTAAGTCCTTAACTGAGAGGCCTAAGTCATTCCCCTGCCTGTAGTGTCTTCCAGAATTTAGGCCTAAGTATTGTACCCTAAAAAAACCCCCCAAAAACCAAAGCAAAAAACAACGAAGGACACTTTTTGAGTGGATAGTAGTGGATCTTGAGTCTATCTTCAACAAAAAGATGATCCTTAACCATTTCTAGAGCTCTTGTTTGATCACACTGCTTATAGGTTTCTCTGCTAATATTGAAACTAAAAGATATCAGTCACAAAAACTTGCATTTGTGGCTACAGTTTTTTTAAGACATACATCTCTTAGAAATTGCCAAAATCAGACAGCTAATCCAAGGAAAGGGGGAAAAAAATCTCCTTCATAAATATAATGTCTGAATCGGAAAAAAAAAAAAAATCCAAGCTGTAGTATGTCAGCACCACATAAAAATAGCAGTGCTCAGCTAAGGTTCTGAAAAAAAGTATCAGATTATTTGATCTGGCATCACAATCTCGGTGGGTTTTTTGACTAACGTTGTATGGAAATCATTCATCCTGAAGAGGTGTTGAAAGGAGAATTCATTTCTTAAGTCATGGCATCAATTTGTGGATCCTTGCAACTCTCCTGCCCTGTCTGTTTTTTTTTTTCCTCTTCATTTTCAAAGCAAGGGACCCTAATTATTACAAGAGCTGAGGAGCACAGAAAGGCACCATAAGCTTACACAAAACCTAACCTTTATAAAATTAGATGTCAGGAAATTAATTTTATTCTTTTCCATGAGAAAAAAATAACACACTGTAAGAGTGAGATTAGCTCAGTTGCTTAGAGCATGGTGTTAATAACACTACAGTTGTGGGTTTGATCCCTGTATGGACCATTCCCTTAAGAATTGGACTTGATGATCCTTGTGGGTCTCTTAAAGCTCAGAAGATTCTGTGATTCTGTGAGTGTCATGCCTTCGGGAAGTGAACTGCTTCCTTCTGAAGGCATTGACATCAGATTCCAGAGGGTAAGCAACAAACTTCAGCATAGCCCCATTTCTCACAGGCTCTACAGAGGAGCTAAGGAGCATGGTTTTTGAAAACAAATCCTATGTTTATTTATAGCTAAAAGTTGTTCAGAGGTGCAGAATTATTTCATTATACAGTTCTGCCATTTATCACGTAATTCTGATTACCAAATATAGCAAGTGATGAACACTTGTGATACCAAGGTCAGGGCAGGTCTCTCTTAAAGTTTTGGACAGGCTTTGGGTTTTTGGAGACAGTTCAAACTCATTGAAAAAAGTTCCCCTACTCCACACTTATGTGAGAGTCACTAACCATTAGGAGTTGCTGCTGGCTTGAAGGCACCATCAACCAGACGGACATAGCACTCCTTTGTGTCATAGGGCTATCATAAAGAACTGGCAGAAGTCTGCCGAAGACAGATGTATGGCCTTCAGCTGAGTATTCACAAATGTACCATCATTTGACATCTGTCTTGAGAAAAGTAGAGCATTAACTGATGTTTAGTTATCTCATGAGGGGACTTTGAGTTCTGTTTTTCTTTCTTTTCTTTTTTTTTCCTGTGAGCTGTAATTTATCAGAGAAACAATCTGCCTTCAAGTATTTATGTTCATTTCTGTTGATTTGATTTTGGCATGTTTTTTCTCAGGCTCTGCTTTGATCTTCAGTATTTATATTATCTGTTTTTCCCTTCTGGTACAAAGATGGAAGTTGCTCCTCATAAAAATACATTACTGAACTATATATTACGTAATCAGGCAAACATTTTCAATACAGATGAGGTGAGGTATTTTTTGTTGGTTTGTAAAACAATATAAACCAAAAAGGTTCTAATTTTTACTGTCATAAACAGAATTTATAAGATGTATATATTTCATTTTCATTTGTGGTCAATCCTTGCATTCTTTTAAATACAGTGTTTAATAGCTAGAGAACTTAAAATTTTGCATTGTAAGTGTGAAAGTTAAGCACACCAAAATGTGTGCCTCAGCATCCAGAATAATGTCAGGAGTGAGGTAATGATTTTTTTTTAAGTTACGAGTAGTATTTTTGTATTAGGCAAAGTGACATGCTTAGGAGAAATAGACAGATGTTAGCATAAATTGTGAACAGTTCCTCCAGGAATGGGTTTTTTTATCTTTTAAGTACATGTCAAGTGGACTATCTGTGATGTAAAAGGTAATTAGTATCAGTGTCATGTAGAGGATGCTCAGGCAAAAGCAAACAGAGAGAACCAATCTAAGTAATTGATTTCCTAAGGGAAGGAGTGAATGCGAAGTGAGCAAAAGGAACAGAGCCGAGGTGCATCACAACTCATGGTGTGAATTGCTCAGTTTCTCAATAATCTGCCCCTAGATGACATAGCCATTCATTCTGGGGAGCAGAGTCAGAGTCAATTGAGAATTAAAGGTGAAATGTCTTCTTTCCACTGTATTGTGAATCATCTTTTAGCTTGTGGTTTTCCTGTTGGTTCTTGGAGTAAACATCACAAAATAGAAACTGCTTTGCCTACATTAGAGTTTAGACACTTACATTGTCTATCCCAAATCTCAAACATACACTTTGTTTGGCACAAATGTTTTCTGTATACAAAATTCCTTTGCATAATCATTACATCTACATTCAGAATAAATTGGTAGGTCTCTTGGAAACCAAATTAGAATATGACATTATTTGAATATGTAGAGACTGTTGGTCTCCTGCTGCAGGTTAAAAGAGAAAAATTTACCTGCTGAGTGGATTTAAGCAACATATAATTTAATCTGGATTTATGCAGGAAGCTAAAATCCCTTTAAGATTTAATTACATCTTTGAATATTGTAGCTCTGTATGCATAAAGTTAGAATATATCTTACTTACAAAGGTGCATTCACAGTTGTTATAATTAAAACTTAAAAATTCATGTTGGCATACAATTTAAGTAAAGGAATTTTAAGAGCACGCAAATGGAACAGTTACCGCTTTGATGTAACTGCTACCAAAGTTCAGAGGGGAAAATTTTGCTTATTCCAATGCCTTCTATTTTCCTCTTGGCTCCAAGACACTTCTTTCTCTATAACATTGAAAATCATATGCCTTCTTTGCATTTCTTTTCACCTATATCCAGCTATATCTCTACTCTGTTTTCTCCTCTATCCTTTACTCCTTTTCTTAATTTAAAACAAA